>QMIH01000296.1:310277-398344 GCA_003987875.1 Clarias batrachus
TCCATATATTGTTCTTATAGAAGATTTGAATGATCATTATCCCAATTTTTACTGCATTTGCAAGCCAAGATGGACTTTTCATAGTAATATTTACGGGAGAAAATGAGCAGAGAGATAACATTACAACCTTCAGGAGATGCGTGATTGTGTACATGAGACACAAGATACATGTGTTGCGTGCAGGACGCTGCTGCTTTTGGTATACCGTGTTATGTCGTTTCTCTGATCAAGATTTCTGACATTATGTTTTCATCTCATGTACATACAGTACAGGCACATATGTGGTGGGTTGATGCCTGATCAGACCTTATACGCGCCTTYCCATAATATGATACAGTGCTGACGTCAAAAATCAAAGTGAAACTAGGACTACTAGAACTSAAAACTGATGATGAACTGTAMAAGAGACATTTTTGTATTATTTTAAATATTTTTCTTGATTTTCAAYAAATTTTGTTATTAAAAATGTTTCGTGTGCAACAGACCTCAAAACKTTTTGCCTTGTTTAAAGTTGCTGCCCTGACTACCACAATACTGTCAAAGCATACGTTAATATACAGGGGTTGGACAATGAAACTGAAACACTGGCCAATTTAGTGTTAGACGTTTCATGGCTAAATTTGACCAGCCTGGTGGCAAATCTTCATTGATTGTCACCAGTAAGAGCAGTGTGTRAAKGTTTAATTAGCAGAGTAATAGCACAGTTTTRCTTAAAATATTGCAATGCACACAACATTACGGGTSACATATCAGAGTTCAAAAGAGGACAAATTGCTGTTGTGCGTCTCGCTGGRGCATCTGTGACCAAGACAGCAAGTCTTTGTGATGTATCAATAGCCACGTTATCCAGGGTAATGTCAGCATACCACCAAGAAGGACGAACCACATCCAACAGGAGCAAGAGGAAGCTGTCTGAARGGGTTGTCCGGGTGCTAACCCAGATTGTATCCAAAAAACATAAAACCACAGCAGCCCAACTCACTGCAGAATTAAATGTAGCATCACATAGTAACCTGGCCACTATTCTGCAAGAAGAATGGCCCAAAATCCCTCTGGCCACTGTGCAGGACTTGTATCTGTCATTCCCAAGACGAATTGATGCTGTATTGGCCGCAAAATGAGGCCCTACACCATACTAATGAATTATTGTGGTCTCAAAACAGGCGTTTCAGTTTCATTGTTCAACCCCTGTATATCTCAACTAACACAATTACTGACACTAACTTGTATATTTACATGCCAACAAACACAGTTACAGCTGAGTTATCCAGTTTGTCAGGTGGCAATATATCGTTTTGCAAAATCACCCAAAATTCACATTGATTGAACCTGAACAATTTTGGCATTTGGGGTCAATTTTAAACACCTCTATAACTCAAATAAACAATGCACAAAACCTTTTCTAAGAGCGTGTAATACTTTTTGTATAAAAAAACAAGCCAAAAGAACAAAAAAAAAAAAACGTTTTTTCACAAAATTGCACAAATGGAGATATCTCATTTTGCAGTCAAACTGTTCCTATGTGCATGTGATTATAAATAAATTAATGTGATTCTTCAATAACGGYAGTTCATTATATTCCATGCCATGCTGTCTGCTGATAGCTGCAAATGGAAGAAATAATTTTATAATACTTTTATTAGACATATCAATACAAGGTGGGCCAATATGAGTCTGTGAAACCAGACTGAGAGGATGTGAGGCAACAATCTTCCTGCTCATTGCTCTGGAATTTCTTCTAAAATATTTCCCTGATGGATGCTGTATTACTGCATTACTGATGTGCTCGGCCTATCTTAAATGAACTCGAATACATGCAGTGAATTATTAATGGGAATGCTCTGTCTTCCTGATTGTACATAATGAGAGGCATGTGTATTTTCATGGCTCACAGCATTAACAATCCATCATTTCCGCTCATGACACAAATATCAGTCAATCTAAATTATGCAACAGATCTAATAAGTGACGGAATTAACTAACAAACAAGATACTTAAGTGTTTAGTAACAGTTTGGACTCAAAGAMCTTTTTTGTGAGTGTAAAGTTTCTTGTTACTGTCAGATAAAATGATGATTCAGTGGAGTTAATTTGAGAGTAAGTATTCCAGTATGCAGTAAGTATAGTAAGGTGCTTCTTCTAAATTGACTTGGACAGATCTAGGAAATGAAAGATGAGGGTTGTACATGTTGAAAGTTGTGATTTTCCTCTTTTCATATTGAAAGTAAAATGTAGACTGTTTTTGGAAGCTCTTGGGTCACCATACACACTACATGCTACATGTTCATGCTCACTCATGCAATTATGCAATAAGTGGACGGGAACTGCTTTCTGTGGCTGTAGATATTCTGTGAATGGAGTGAGGACACCTGCTGTCAGAGCTAGCAGACATCTGGGTAGACAGATGGGACATGGTTTTGGAGCTTGAGGAAACACTTTGTGTGGACCCAGAAGAATATTTAGACACACTCTGGGCGGAGACAGAGCTGCTATTCTAAAGCTTAGGTCTGTATTTTAATGGGATTTTGACCAAGGGACTGTTTCTTATAAAATTGGTCTTGGCTTTTTTTTTTTCTGATCCTACATGTTACACGTCTGCTGGAGGTATACAAATAGATATGGTATGGCACCATTTAAAGATACTGTAGCAGCCATAATTCATAACTTAACTCCATGAGGTGTACACTTATTACATGATAATTTCCTATTCATAAGTGGTCAGTGAAAATTAATCTGTCTAAAATAAACTTCAATATGGTTATTTGTCAATTTACAGATTTCTGCCAGAGCCATCCCACTATTTAGACTATATACTCACATATAGGCCAAATTATTTAAAAATGATCTCATCTGATTTGTAGCTTCCCATTCCATGTTGCGGGTCTTTTAATGGTTATGACTTCAGGGCTTTATATGTGCTTTCCATCTTGCCTTCGCTTTTATTGACGTTTAGATGGAGGAAGTGGTCTTTGCAGCGAAGAACAAAGCTGTCGATTGTAGACTAGAGCTCACCCCTGACACAGACATGTCTACAAAAAGCACATCATCTGAATATTTGAAGAAAAGCATCTGGCCTATGGGCATGAGATTTTCCCCCTTTCTTTAAATTTGACACAGAAGCAAGGAAAATCAATAAAAAGTGTTTTTTTTATTGCTAAAATGGATAAATCCAGTCTGACAACAATTCCTCATCTAAATAAGCTGTTTTAGAACGAACACATTACCTATTCTGTATGTTTGTTGTGTACACTCAGCTCTGGTAAGTCACAAGTAATTATGTACTAAGGGTCCAGCACTAAATGCTCTCTAAGGAACTGAGTGAGTGATCATCGCCTTGAAGTAGATTTTTTTTTGGCTGTAATTATTTTATACAACAGTTAGTTCTCATAGAGTAATTTGATCACAAGTGCTGATATACAGCATAATAGCACTGGGATTTAACTATGCTGTATGTATCACTCCACATCACAGGTGTTCTAACAATCATTAATGTCACTCAGTCACCAGCATGAGTGAAAGTGGGTTAGCATGGTCTATAGCCTGAGGGGAGAACAGCTGTGTGCCAAAAGCCACATTCAAGACCAAATTTTTGAGCATTTTCAGCAAGAAACCATTATCTGATGATGTTACGTCAGCATTAACAACACTTTCTCTTCTTAGTAACTCCTTCTCAGTCATTCTGAAGTACCTCTGAACCATCCGTGTTGTTTTGTTCACTGATAATGGAAGCTACAATGCTAACTAGCTTCTAACACAAGTCTGAACCCTAAATCCCTCTCTGACCTCTTGACTACTTGATGTGTGGAACAAGGGATTGTACACCCTACAAAACTGGCATTCCCAAATTGCCCATAGTGTGTGTGTGTGTGTGTGTACACTGCGATAGATCGTTCAATACTGAACTTGATTAAATACATCATCAATAATCTTCATTGAATCACAGGAGAAAAAATTTAACCAATTTAAATCGTATTCAAATATTTCAAGCTAGGTTGTGAACATGCCAATTTATGAATCTAAAATGTTTATAAAGATGTTGGTTCCTGCTAGTAGGATTTATGGGCTTGATTTTACTCATTCATGGTGTAAAGATTGCTTAATGCAGACTCTAATTCTGATTGTTTATCTTATTTTGTTTATTATAAAATGGTTTTTAATTAGTTTGTTAATGACCAAAGGTTTGTTAATCTAAAATTGGCACTACTGTGGCGTAATGGTTAGAACTGTCTAGCCGTGCTTGGTGGGTTTCTTCCGGGTACTACGGTTTCCTCCCACAGTCTGAAGATTTCCGAATTGCCTGTAGTATGAAAGCATGTGTGTATGTTGACCGGAGGTCCTACCACTCACTCACTCATCATCTATACCACTTGATCCTGTATTCAGGGTCATGGGGGGCCTGGAGCCTATCCCAGAAGATTTAGGGCACATGGCAGGGTACACCCTGGACAGGGAGCCAATCTATCTATCGCAGGGCACAGACACACACACATACACTCACTCATTCACACACTACGAGCAATTTGGGAATGCCAATTAACCTACATGTCTTTGGACTGTGGGAGGAAACCGGAGAACCCGGAGGAAACCCACCAAGCACGGAGGAAACCGGAGTTCCCGGAGGAAACCCACCAAGCACGGGGAGAACATGCTCGGTGCTCGAGCCTGGCCGGGGATCGAACCCGGACCCTGGCGGTGCAAGGCGACAGTGCTAACCACTACACCACTGGTCACCACCAATGGTCATTCGTCTCCACGGTACCTAGTTGGACTACAAAGGTTCCTAGATGGATGGATAATCTACAATGAATTAATTTGAGTCAACTTAGGAATTATAGCAATATTTAATTTTATTATAGATGTAAAACCTTCAGAATTATATTACAATGAATTCACATTCAGACTCTGCTTAAATAATAAATAATAATAATAAAGAGGAAATGTTCCATACAGTGCTAATATCTTCTATTTTATAAGCTGTTCCCTTCTTTTGTAAGGGTTTAAAAATATCTTTTAAACACCAATTTAGAATTTCCTTGTTTTACGTTCAACCCACTAATTTGCTCCCTCATCATCACATAATTTACAGTCAATCGCCTTTAAGACAGATTTTTATGTTCCACATAAAAAGAAAAAAAAAGCTTTTTTGCTCCATTAAATAAAAAGCCTATAACAGCCGGCTTAAAAATTCCCTTTAAATCAATATTTTGTGTTTCATGAACTGTAAGCTGTATTAGTGCAACCAGGTCATGTGCAAGATGTTTTATGGTTGGAGGAAACCAGAGAAACAGAAGGAAACCCACACAGAGAAGCAAGGTCAATGCTCTTTTATTTCACCCTACAAATAAATAAACTCTCAGGATCCCTGTATATAATTATATATATATAAAAAACCTTAATTATCCATGGAAAGTAACATTTACAGTGTCTTGTCTAATTATAAAAATTCATGTAATTCATCAGCGTAAAATGAGCTTCGGGTCATTCATTCATTCTGTCTCAGCCTTCATTAATACACTTTAAATATTTAATCAGCCATGTCTCAAATATGATAGTAGATGTTACTGTAGAGTTTATAGTCAATGATAATGATGATAATCATGAACATCATTACTATAGTGATATATAGACCTCATATTATAGTCCTTTCTTTATGTGCATGTTGATAAGAAATTCATAATAGAGTACCATACAAGCCACATCAGTACATGAGTAGTTTCTTTTGTGATATTTTACTAATTAAACAAATGCATTAAACATAGTACAAGAATGTATTTATATTTTTTTAAAAAGTATTCAATTACTGACAATTTTTGTAATGATAAGTATTGAAAATAAGTATGTATTTAAAAAGCTAAACAAATGAAGCACTGTCACTGTATTTATTTTAATTATGTGTTTTAATAAACACAATGCATATGAATATGAGGACAATTAAAATAAACATTTAAATTCTTAATAACATGTTTTTCAAATCATTTTCCTACCTGCAATTTTTTAATATTTGAACAGTATGCACAGTTCAGTTTGCAGTTGCACACACAAACCAAAAACAGGCCAAACATTTTAATGCACAGTTTTGGCACAGTCTTTTACTATGAACTATGAACTGAGTTGGTTCAGTGGGCATTCAAGTCAAAGCGGGACTTGTGATGAAATTTCTCATGAATGAAGGCATAAACTGATAACATTTACAGAAGAGTTCGAGCTGATGAGACTCTAAGCCACAGTTAAACATTTGAATGGTGCAAACTTTTTAAAGAAATCTGGACGACTATGAATGACGATTATGAGCCTGGCTTGRTCACCAAAGCTGTGCTGTTTGTTCACGACAATGCAAAGATCTTTTACCGCCCACCCCACCACTTGCACAGTCCTTGCCTCACCCCAAGTCATTTCCACATATTTGGGCCATTAAAGGAGTCCCTGGGAGGCCAGTCTAATCAGGAAGCAGGAAGTCTGATTGCAGCTTTGGTGAACTGAGAAAACTTTCTATCTTAATGGTATCAAAATGCAGTGAAATGGTGGGATAAATGCATTAGTGTAGCAGGGGATTATATAGTGTATATTTTAACTGTGTTCAGTTATACTGAATAATCATAAGTCCCAGTTTGACATGAACACTTCTCATATATTTTGAACAATCAAACCTGCATTTGGTATGGAAATGCATTCATGGTTTCATACTTTTCTTTGTATTATTTAATTAAGTCCACTATTGCCATGCACCCTGTGTAAATCTTAAAAGTTTAACCTTATTTACTATCTTACACTAGCAGGATTTTACCCTCAAATGGGCGACAGGCTTGAAACACACTAATGTCATGACAACATTAAAGACATTCTTTTCACAATGGACAGTGTTGGAAGCTATCATTGTGGTAACGGAGTTGGACGTTCAAAGTAACCACATCAGTCAAAAATATTCATTATATATATATTTAAAAAAAGGAAAGACATGGCTTCTTTCTTCTTCCCATGAACTGTAGGTAATATGAATGATGCAAGCTTCTGCTGAACATGTGACTTGTGAAATAATGCAAAATAGTGACAGAGTTTAGAATGTGCTCAGGTAACAGGATTCAGTAAAACTACAATTTCTATTTAATTCATTGCAATTGAATTACCCATAGAAAAGAAGGATTTTAATTATTATAGTCCATGGTAAACCCAAACCAAAAGTTTGGACACACCTTCTCATTCAAAGAGTTTTCTTTATTGTCTTCTTTATTGTGTTCTTTAGCCCAAACGCGTCTCTTCTGCTTGTTGCCTGTCCTTAGCAGTGGTTTCCTAGCAGATCTTCTAGCATGAAGGCCTGATTCACACAGTCTCCTCTTAACAGTTGTTCTAGAGATGTGTCTGCTGCTAGAACTCTGTGTGGCATTGACCTGCTCTCTGATCTGAGATGCTGTTAACCGCCGATTTCTGAGGCTGGTGACTCGGATGAACTTATCCTCCGCAGCAGAGRTGACTCTTGGTCTTCCTTTCCTGGGGCGGTCCGCATGTCAGCCAGTTTCTTTGTAGCGCTTGATGGTTTTTGTGACTGCACTTCGAGACACTTTAAAAGTTTTCCCAATTTTTCGGACTGACTGACCTTCATTTCTTAAAGTAATGATGGCCACTCATGTTTTTCTTTACTTAGCTGCTTTTTTCTTGCCATAATGCAAATTCAAACTCTTTGAATGAGAAGGTGTGTCCAARCTTTTGGTCTGTACTGTATATACTGTACTTTATTATTGTAAAGTAGTTTATTTGAAAGCTCTCTCAGAGAAAGGTATTCTGTTCTTTTCCATTCAGTAAAAACACTCCTTCACATCCCCAGATTTGACATGCAAATGATCATGATACTTCATGAATACACAAAAAGGCAAGTGGTGTCCATTTGGCAGTGGGTGCGGTTCAAAGGTAGAGTTCTAGGTGGACGCAGTAAAAAAGACTGCTGTAGGAATACAAAGCTATAGCTCCATCTCCTGGTGTATGATAAGTATAGCTTTTTTATTTTATTCATTTCATTAATTTTTTTTAATAAACTGTTACTACATGACTATTAAAATGATAAAAATATAGATTTTAAAAATGATCTACAGTACCATTAAATTAATGGA
Organism: Clarias batrachus; assembly: GCA_003987875.1. Classification (NCBI taxonomy): domain Eukaryota; kingdom Metazoa; phylum Chordata; class Actinopteri; order Siluriformes; family Clariidae; genus Clarias; species Clarias batrachus. The sequence continues at coordinate 318,379 of QMIH01000296.1, forward strand.
AAAAGAGACATTCCTGCAAATACTATGGACAACAGGACGCAGTGACTGAAGTCAGGAATTTATATGCTCTTTGATATGCTCCAGAGTCTTCATGCTCTAGTTAGTACTGAGTTTAACAGGCTTAAATAACAGAGAAACACATGATGTTAATTTATGTCAATGTTGATGTTACTAAGCCCTTACAGTCAAACTGTATGGTTGAAGTGACACTATATAACTGGTCATGATCAACAATAAACATTAGAAGTTAAGCCTGCACATCAACAAAAGCTGTTATAAAACTGTCAGGATTAATATATATTGATATGTAATATATTCAAAAATACTATGATACTATAAACATTGATATGATCATCTACTTTCCCCCCTTTTTTATTAACATTACAACTTGCTTGAGCACTTTATGTACATGATTGATTAGGTTTCCACCTGTACAGTGCATACAATCATCATGTAAATGTACATGGAACAGAATATTCTTAATATTTTGCAATGTCTTACCTCGTTAATGCATCTTAATGTGCAATTTTCATATTCCCACATTACTGCACTACTTTAAACAGTATATCATAGTTAAAAAAAAAAAAAAACTTACATTCCTTTCATGTGATTTTAGCCTTAACATTCCAGAATGTTTAAAATGCCAGATCTTTTTCCACTAATAATTATGCAATGCAATTAAAACAACCATTTTAAACAAGAATTTTTTTTTTTTAAAGAAAAAAGAAAAACTGGGTGCACAAGTGTGCCTGCCCAGTGAGTAATATATTGTTAAAATATATTTTGGTTGCAGATCTTTGGTTTTTTACCGGACCACTCAGCACCATAACCCATTTTAAAGCCATTCTATTGTCTGCTTGGTTTCATTATTTGGTTATTGTGGTGCAGGAAATGTGACATAGTTTTCTTCATTTTCAGCTGCCTAAAAAAGGCCTGTATATTTTTGCTCTTGGAGCGCTTCTGCCTCTGCCATCGATGAAAAGCTGTCTTGTTTTGTGGCAAAATATGTTTAAGAATTCTGTTCAAAAAGTCCTACCTTGGGCTCATCAGACCATAAAGTACCATGTTTGCTGCATGGTTTGGGGTGATATACAGTAGGCCTGCAGTTGCTGAAGCCATGGTCTTTATTTGGGGGTGGGGGGGGGATCTTATTCAGAATTCATCACTCTACTGATGACAGATATATAATTATTACTTCTGAACATGAGTAATGAATGTGACTGGTTCTGAGTACAGTTCCAAGAAGCATTTATAAAAGCTTCTGCACAATTCTGCATCCATTTTCATTTTCTTCCCCTGAAAAAAATATTTTTCACTTATTCACTTATTTAATTTTTTTTACATTAAAGGTGGAAAAAGAATAAGCATGATATTATTTATGTTTATTTTTATATTTTACTGTATTATAGGCCACGGTGGCTTAGTGGATAGCTCTGTCACCTCCAGGGTCTTGGTTTGATTTCCGGCCAGGTTCGATTCCCACCTCTGTGTGCATGGAGTTTGCATTTTCTCCTCCGGGTACTCTAGTTTCCTCCCAAACATGCCGCTTAGGCTTACTGCTGTTCCCAAATTGCTCGTAGTGTGTGTATGTGTGTGTGCACTGCGATTAATTTGCACCGTGTCCWGGCCATACCCCGCATCATGCCCTAAGTCTCCTGGGATAGGCTTCAGGCCCCCTGCGACCTTGTATACAGGATTAAGCGGTATAGACGATGAGTGAGTGAGAGTCAGTGGGTCTAGTATAGTTTTATATGAACTGTACCGTATATGCTTCACCACTAGGTGTCAGTGAGAACACTTAGGGGAGTATGTGAGTATAGGAGCAAGAAAGTAAAGTAACAGATAAGTAAAGAAAGGTATCCTATACACTGGAGTTCTTGTTTTCTTTACTTAATTCACAGCATATTTTGTTCTCATCAGTTATTCGTGCTCCTGCTTTATTTTCGCCATACCCAAGCCAACCTTTGCTTCCTTTTAGAGATGTTTCCATATTATGAGAATATTCCACATTGAATGTCCAGTATCCAGAGACCATGGTTTTGCTGCAGTGTATAAGAAAGAAAGGCCAAACATTTTTTAACACATACCCAGAAACAAGTAAGAATTAGACGCATGCTTTTACGGCATGAGACAGATGTTTAAACGGACTGTGAGCTCTGTTGTGGAACAGCATAAATCCCCAAAACAAGCAAATTAATTTTTAGGTTTTGTTGCTGCATTGCACAAACTGAATTTGAATTATGCTTTTGATAATGAAATTCCTAGGGAGCAGGTAATTTAAAGGGTAACGTCAATGCACATACAATGCCACTCATACGGTAGAAGTAAAAGCACCATAAGTGAAAATACCATAGATGTGCTTGAGTTAAATAGTGAATTTATGAAGTATATGGTTGATGCATGTTCGCCTGTACTCCAGAATGTATTCTCTTCTCTCACTTTAAGATGCAATCCTCAAGGAGCTACTTCATTTACTCAAACTGGCATAAATGAGAAAAGTGTCTTCTCCCTGATCGTCACCAAATTGTGACTATACACTCACTTTCCATGAGTCTCCACCATCAGCTGACCACAACGTTCTTCAGGCAGCACCTGCAATCGATGCCATGCCGCGAAACTGTCTTGCTTATAGGTCAACAATTCGGTGATAATACAAATATAAACATGATCAGAACTATGCATTACATTTGGAGATGACTTATCGACAATCAAACTAGGTCTACGGGCGGTGAAGACGCATTTGATGTATGATAAAACCGACATCAATGCTTGACTGTCTGCATTAAAAGGTATTGTACAGGAAATTAAATACTTGCTCTAGGACTGTGCTGAAGATATCACTTCCACGGACAATTGGATTGAACTAAATTTGTAATTTAGTTAAATTGGAGGAAATGTGTGAAGACTTGGGAGCCAGACCATGCCTTAATAAAATTAGGAGAATCAGAATTCATGAGAGCCCAAATAGCTGCACCATTTACCAAGGCTGCATTGCTCATGGAAACGTTTTGCCGGGGAAAGGAGCTGAGTTTGGACAGATCTCATTGATCCTTCAATCCAAGCCAAAGCCAAAGCCGTGGAATGACCACAAGGCGATTTCGATACTTCTGTGACTGTGTTGATGTTTTATGGGATGGCACACAATTAAAGCAGAATAAATTGTATGAACTGAATATTTTGTATTTCAGTCAAATCATTCTGTGTCTTCAATCAATGTCACACGACCTTAGTGATTGATTCTGTTTGTTTAATTTAGCATGGCTGCGCATAATGTACAATGGCGTATAAAAGGACTTTTGATGAAGCCACAGACTGAATTAAAACGATTAAAACTGGATAAAGTACAGCTGTAGTGATGAGTTAGATGAGTAGAAGATGAGATGTGTAGTAGATAGTAGATGAGTTTTAAAAGGACTGTGCTGCCTGCCTTGAACTTTGCGCTTTTTGTCAGCAGCTGGAATCTGGTCGGTCCAAAGAAAGATAAAGTGTTTGATCAAGGATGACTATATACTTATTATATGTACTTATTATTAGAGACAGCTGCCAAGGACAAATCAATACTTCCAATGTCAACCTACCATTCTTCAACCTGCACCACTTTCTTCTGCAACAGTATAAAAACTTGGTTTGGACATTGTGGGGTCTGTTGAGTCTATTAATTGAGACTGCAGCTATTCATTTGGTGGCACGGTGGTTTAGTGGTTAGCACTGTCACCTTGCACCTCCAGGGTCCGGGTTCGATTCCCGTCTCTGTTCTCCCCGTGCTTGGTGGGTTTCCCCTGGGTACTCCTGTTTCCTCCTACAGTCCAAAGACATGTAGGTGAGGTTAATTGGCATTCCCAAATTGATGGTGAGTGAGTGAGTTATTCATTTGCTCTGGTGAACCATTACAGCAAGTGGACTGAAGTTTTTTCTTGTTCAGTGGAACCTCGGATTGCGAGTAACGTGGTTTACGAGTGTTCCGCAAACCGAGCAAAGATTTTTAATCCATTTTTAATCTGAAACCGAGCAAGTATTAGTTTACGAGCGCTGAGTATCATGTATCACCCCCCCCCCCCAAGGCTTCGCAAACACACAGAAACTCTGCTCATCTCTTATGCGTGTGCGCGCTTAATTTGACACCGACACACACACACACACAAATGTTCTTTTGCTTTTTCACCTCCTCCCCGGCTTCACAAACACACAGAAACTCTGCTCTGCCTCGATTCTTTTCAAAGGTAAGGTGCTAGTTCATTTGTTTTTTTTTTGTTTTTTTTTTTACCTTACAGCAGTGATTTCTTTAGTATGCGCTCATGCCAGTCTCAGAGAGATGTCTTTTTTTCGTTAAAAAAAAAGAAGAAAAAAACAGTCTTTCCGCTGTGTTTACAGACAGTAATGTGTATGTATGTGTTTGTTGTGAAACTTAAAAAGTGATCCAGTTTCAGAGAGATTTCTTTTTTTATCTGTTAAAACGGTGTTTCCGTTGTGTGTGTGTGTGTTTGTTGTGAAACTTAAAAAGTGAGGTGGGGAGAGGGAGGAGGAGTGTTACTGTGTAAAACAAGGTGAGGGAAGGGGCTAATTCCACACACACACACACACACACACACACACAAATGTGGCGCCTGCACGCACCAACAGAAACACTTATCGCACCAACAGAAACACTTGTCTGTCAGGATTTATTTGTACTTTTTTAAAGGTAAAGTGCAGATTAATTTGTTTTATTTTCATTTTATAGATTGTATTAATTCTTTTTATGTATTTATTTTTTGGGGCTGTGGAACCAATAATCTGAGTTTTCATTATTTCTTATGGGAAATGATGATTTGGTTTACGAGTGTTTTGGAACCCGAGCCCACTTCCTGAATGAATTATGCTCGTAATCCAAGGTTCCATTGTATAATGACAACACCTGTCACTACTTTTCTGGTAAGGTTGTTGCGTTTATCCCATTCGGAAACCCTGAAAACGTGACTGATAATGGGTCATAGTATGGTAATAGTACTAGAAAAATAGCATTACTATGGTAATAGTACTAGAAAAATCAAACATGCCTACAAGACTTCTGTGTCTCTACGTATGTCTCCTAAGCCAGTGGAGCAGTGGAGGACATTAATTATATTTTCAATCATGGTGTCCAGTCCTTAAAAGTAAATGAGGAAAGCCTATGTCACTGACTAGTCACTCCTCCAATACCAGGGATTGTGTATTGTGCAACTTGGTGGAAGTTCATTAAGGTCAAGGTGCAAGAATACACTGACAACAAATGAGAAGGCAAAATAATCTGATCCAGATAATGGTGAGAATAAAGCTTTACACTCATCTGAAAAAAGAGGAGCCAAAATACTGTTCAGGAAAGAAAGGATGAGATACGTATCATGCTGGCAAATGTCTCCAAGCTAGCACACTGCACTAAAAAAACTCAAAATTATTACCCTAAAATCATTATAATACAGACAGGCATTGGTGTGTCATGAGGATTTGTGGATAATATCTTGGAAACAACATTGAAAGAAATACTGACAGAAACTCTAAACAATGTCTCTCTCATTAGCTGCAAGACCTCGTAGCGGAAAGGTTTGCTGAAAAAGTTCCATGTAAATAAGAATAGAGCAGAGAAAATCACATTTAAGGATGCTAATGAGGAGGCATTGCAAGAACTCCTAAGTACCCTTAGGAAGTAGTATGAAGAAATGCCGAACCTTGATAGAACTACCTTCAATTGTAGCAGCAAGGAGCCAGGTGGGGTAAATCCAGGAGGACATTAACGGCTTCCAGAGCCAGTTGAGCCCCTGGACATAGTGATGTGACCTACAAAGTGTACACAAGTCCTTCTAGGTTCCTGCAACACCTGTAGAAGATTCTGAGTCTGATGTATGTGTGGTTAGGACAGGTACAGCTTAACAAGAAGCAGAACTAAAAGACAATGTATCAGTTCAGGACAATCAGGACAAAGATTTTTTCAGTATCATTGTCCAATGGCAAACTGAATAACTTCTAAAGAAAGAGTATGTTGACACCTCGGTCTGTGACTTGAACATAACAGGGTTCTGATACAGCTAATCAGATGGGCATGAGGAGGAAGACAAGGTTGTGGCTTTCAGAGGCTCATTATGTCGTGCTTCAAGCCAGAGAAACCCAGATCCTTTGTGCTGTAGAGGGGGAAGATGACCACTTCTACTTCTCCATGGGAGGCAACAAAAACCACAAGGAACAGAAAAGCCTATAAAGAGCCTTGGGAAGACCACTGACATCACCCTGTAGAATGTTATAGTGAGGACAGTGCCATGTGACTGAGTAGGGCAAGGACAGGTGAAACTGGTCCAATAGCAGGTGATAGCTGGGTTTGAAGAGCTGCATGCAAGACATATAGCTAAATGTGTCATCAAGATGCATGTACAAGATGGGAACTGTGGATCTTGTGGGTTGAGTTTTTGTTTCAAGTCCTTAATTCAGTCTATGTATGACATCCTAACCAGCCTACCAACCTCTTCAGACTGAGAAAAGTTTAATCATCATTTATGTCTTTATGTTTATGAAGAAGGACACCTGAGCTTTCTTAGCTGCTCCTTCAAAGGACAGGGTGAAGGATCAACTTACAATACAATTGTAGCAACATGACCAGTTGCTGAAGGCAATTACAGAAATCACCTGCAATAGCAGAGACCAATGCAAGCCTCTAACCAGCAAAGTAGGCAACTGCCTTTGTCAGAGCAGAAGAGAAAGTCCAATCTCAGCCAAAGGCAGCAGCAGAGATCTTTGCAAGAGTACATAACTGACAAATGAGGGTGGGCATTGGGAAACTTCACTGTTTCCCAGAGAAAATCAGGCGTAGTGCTGGTTTCGAAAACATCAAAGAACATGGTCACTGGGGAGAGAGAATGGAAGAGGCCAATAAAGGAAAGTGAGAAAAATATGCAGACCTGGTGGAAGAATGATGCAACTGGATGACAGCACTGTATCGGATTTTCAGCGCAGTCCATGTTTATGGACTAGAGGATCCTGGGCATAAAAGGGTTGTACAAATACAAGGATATCAGAATGACCTGAAAAGCAACAGATAAGGCCTTTAGATGGCTACAGATTAAAAAAGTGATCCTTGGTTGCATGCTACTTAGATGTGGGCTGGTGTTGTGTGATGGTGCATGTATGGTTTTAGTTGTGTTAAGTATACATATAACGAGTACAAAGTAATTTGCATTAAGGCTGTCTTTTGAAGCTATGCTTACTCGTGGGCAAAGATGTTACAGAGTACATAGACCTTGCTGTTCAGAACAAGTGTTTGTACTTTTACTTACAGTGTCTCACATGGAACCAGTAATTATCTATTTTTGTACTCTGCTAAGCCACCCAGATTACTGAGCTTTAATATTTGTTTTGTCTTGTTAGTCTTTTTGTTATCCATGGCAGTATGGGAGTTTAGGACAAACAGGTGTTCACAGATCCACMTCCCTCACATCAAGCTCTGTCTAGACTCACTAGGTAATACTGTGGATTCCAACTTTGTATTGTGGGTCGAGGCTTAAAATAGTGTCATAGTGTTGTTTCATGACTTCATGATAATGCACATGCACTTGAGAGCATAATAGTGTGTGAAATAGAACAAGTGCTTTGTGTCCTCACTTGAATTGTAAAAAGTTCTTGTTTATTGTACAATACCTCCAGGATTGAAAGCCATTCCGCCATGGTAAAATAATTGTCAGTTTGATTCATTACTAATGCATGACTGCAGACAAAAATTAGTCAAATGAAATGTGTTTATGGGAAATACATTTGCACAAGTACACAAATCTGCAATGCAGAATAACTTTTTACAAAATCAATAAACAACCAAACAAACAAAACTCCACCAGGTTATAATGGCATATGGCAATTAAACAATGTCCACTGACTAAGGACATGAATTACTTCTAATTAAGTTTCTTTCAGGTACATACAGTGCATATTCACATCACAAAAATATTGCTATTAATACACATATGCAAACAGATGTAGAATTATTGCCACCCTTCATAAAAAAATGAGCAAAAATTATGGTATAAAATAAACACTAACCATAAAAATTCACATGTTCCACTCAAACAACAGCACACACCATTAAACAATGTAATATCTTTTCTTAAACATAGTACTGAAGTACTGAAATTATTGATATACCTAAGAAATATTTTTAAATGCATGCAAATTTTGAAAAACTTTATTATTATCATTTCCTTTTTCGTTATTCCCAAACCTTGTTGCCTCTGTTAGATTTAGGGGTAGCCTTAATCATAGAAAAAAATGATAAGTCAACACATTAACACATGACTAAATGAACTCAAGTGCTTCAGAAAAAACAAATCAATGTTTTGTAATGATTATCTCAGTCTTCAAGGCCAAGATCCATCTAAAGGACTCAAAAATAATTAGACACTGCAGACAGAGAGTCAGCGCTGTTCTCTCAGTGCAGGATAGAATGTAATACGAGGGGCGATCAAGTCAAGCCGTGACTTGGGATGAGATTTCTTATGAATGAAGGCGTAACTCTGACATTTACAGAAGACTTCGAGCACAGCACAGTGATGAGTCTCTTAGCTGCAGGAAAACATTTGAAATGGAGCAAAGTTTTTTTTTAAAAGGCTATTTGTTCATTAATCGTGAATCAGCCCACTAAAGCCGTTCCCGTGAAAATTTAGTGGAAGTGGAACGCCTGATCCTTGATCGATAGATCGACGTGTATTTGGGAAGTGTGCACACAATCAATCACGAACACAACTTGCACATTACAGGAACTTGCCACATCTGCCATACAGTCCTGACCTCACTTCAAGCGATTTTCACTGGTTCGGGCCATGACAGGAGTTCCTGGGAGGCCAGCGTTTTATATATGAAGCAGGCAGTCCGATCAAGGCTCTGGCATATCAGTGGAGAAAACTTACTACCATGATGGAATCCAAGCACTAGTGAAACATTAGGGTAAGCGCATTTGTGCAGCAGAGGATTATAACGAGAAATAATGGCATATTTTACTCTCATAGCTGTGTTCTGTTTTTATGTTATGAAGTCCTGGTTTGACTCAAACACCCCTCATATTACATCCTCCTCATTTTGATGAAGGGTGTATAATTATAACTAAGTGAGGTAATAAACATAAAACTTTGGCTGCCTGTGTCTAAATTTTTACACAATGCAGTAAGTGTTAACTGTAAAGCAAAACCAAATACGTGAAGTATGAAGTATAAACATATATATATAAAAAAGGTAAAATGAATAACATAGCAGGATAAGAAGAAAAAAAATAGATGGCAGACAACGATCTGAATTCTGGCCCTGTCAGTGCTTAATTTCTGTAATTGGCAGTGACTCAGGTGGAAAAAGTTTCAAAAAGCAGATTCAACTGGATTCAAATTTCAATTTGCAGTAGGCTTGTTTCTTTTACTTGAAGCTGGGGTTCAACATGCCAGTCAGAGATGTGGGACTGGACTTGCGCAGAAGTCTGATGGAAAGGATGAAGAAACTCAGGCTCATCAGGCCCAACACTGCCACCCCAGCAATAAGGGCACTTGTCACCGTGTCCATTGATGAGGAGGGGTCGTTAGATGGAGCTATTAGTAAACCATGGACAGAGTGAGTGGTTTTAAATTAAAAAAATAATAAATCACATTTTTTGTAGCAGAGCATTGCAGTTTTTGTTCCTTGTCACATAAACACCTGATTCGACATCACCTTACACCTCCCACAACTAYAATACCTAGCACTCATTAACTCTGTCATGTTCAAATTTATTGGCATTTTGATTAGGCACACATAAATATAATCAAACACAATCACACTTAAAGTATATRAGGACTCCTAGTTCAGTTCACACATTCAAAAGTGTATGCGTTGTAGAATYCATCCATTGTATTATGTGATTCTTACACTGTCTACCATTTTTTTCCTGGTTCTTCAGGTTTTAAAATCCTGTTTAATCTATAGAGTTTGCCGAATTTCCTGACCATTGGGTGCTTTTTCATATGAGTGTCACCATACAGCACATATGACTGTGCCATGTGTCTCGTCCCATGTAACCACATTTACCACTTGCCCACTACAGAGACATGGGCCATGGTTGAATACATCAACAAGGCCTGGAAACAGGTATCTATTTACCCCTCAACCTTGTCGACAGGTTTGCATCGGCAATCCTCTTTTCATGGAAATGAAAGGCGGCATGTATCCTGTGGCCATGCATAGGCTACCACAAGCACATTTTGTCGAGGCTATAACCTGAGACATTAATTGGAAGAAAGAGGACCCACCAAAGGTGAGAGCACCTGCACAATGCCCAGCATTCAAGAAATAACTATCTTCTCACCTCTTGACACTGGATACCCTGGCACTCTCAGAACTTCAGTGTAAATTCTGGTGGCCCCACATGCTCTAAGACATCAACAAGTTTATCCTCAAATTTATAGTTGCGCTCTTCATGTGCCCATGCCAAAGTACCCAGTGCCTATGGTCACATTGAATTTGTTGCTGACCTCTTCATATCTCAGAACAACACAGACGTTATGGTAATACTATTTTTCAAAGCTCCTTAACCTACTCCCTCTCCATGGCCTTTTTAATGCTAGAGGACACTATGATTGACCAGAGAGGCTAATTTAATTTCCAAAGTTGGGAAGATTCATGGAAAGACTCGGGGTTCCTATCATCATAGCAACCCTTCTCCTCAAACCCAATGGCTGAGAGGAGGAAGCCAACCAGGAGATCAGTTGACTTCTGGGGAAAACCTGTGCATCATTCTTTCCATGGCCAGACGATATCCAAAAGTCTCCAGCACTCTGCTCTTAAGATCACCCCATTCCAATTGTCTTTGGCTATCAGCTCCCTCTTTTTCCAATGGAAAGCCAACATAACTCACCAGATGTCAGCAACATTAATGTATACCTTAATGTAGTCCAGAGTTCTTGGGAACCAACAATTTACCATCTGTAACTAAAATAGGTTTGATTTGACAGAGAAATATTCTTCCCTGTACTTTTAGTTTGTAAAACTGATCAGAGTAAACCACATGGGTTTTAGCATAGGAAACATGCACTTATAAATCGGGCAGTTTTGGGAATTGTTGGGGAAGACAACTGAGTTGTTGCATGGGACAAAATACGGTATATGTTAATAACATACAGTGAACAAAAGAGAAGAGCTTACCAAGCTGTGAGTTGGAGCTTGGTGTTTCATCTACAAAAGAAAAAGAAATTAACAGGTTATGCTAAAGTGAACTATATACAGTATGCACAGTTAGAAGGCAAAAATATTTGTCATAAGGTATTTTGGCTGGTTGAAAGGCCTCTAAAATCAAACTGAGAAAATGAGTAAACCTTTTTAAAAGATCAACCTGAGATGATATACTGTATGTCCCATATGCCGTGCTCTACAGTGGCAGCACCTTAACTGCAAACATGTTTGGTCATTATGCTTTTACTGTAAATTCTCCTTTTTTTTACTACTCTCTTTTCCAGCAGCACAGTGGAGTATTGGTAAGCTCTGTGGCCTTGGGTGTAACGCTTTACAAAGTAATGCGTTAGAGAACTTGGATTACTTTTTTGATGTAACGAGTAATCTAATTTGTTAGGTCCGCCATTTAGGTACTCAGCTATTTAGTTATATTTTCAAAAATGTAATCCGTTATACAGACAATTTATGTAATTCGTAAGCCAGACAGCAGTGATTCCGTTATTGTGTGTGTGAAAGTCGTCCTACAAGCCCCGCMCCCGATACCCCCTCCTCTCTGTTATTCCTGCTATTAAAMCCCTATCTCACCTATGCTGTTTGACTCGCAGTGAGATGCAGTGTTAGGCACTGTGAGCCGCCGCGAGTGACCGGCCCGACGTTCCGCGAAGTTCTGCAAGGTCTGCGAGGACCATCGTGCGGGAAAATAGAAACGTTATCACAGTGCCAAAACTCGCAATGAATCATGATGAACGGTACTTACGGTCACTGTGCGAAACCACGTAGGTGAGATAGGGGTATTGGTAGTTAACAGATTATGGGCCTAACTTCTGGAAACCCAGATTATTCAGTTCACAGCCCAAAAATATTAAAATCTAAATAATTAATATAAAATATAGCTTAAAAATAAAACAAATTAACCAGCACATTACCTTAAAAAAAAACTAGTGTTAGACAAAGAAAAAAGCAGGAGCAGGGGGGCTACTATGAGAAACAACTTTCACACACGTTATATATATATCACACACATATATATACACACACACACACACACACACACACACACCCACACATATAAGGAATCATTGCTCAGATTCACCTCCCGCACTGCTACATCCTTTTAAACCTTTTTTTTCTTCCCGGGAACCATTGTTGCAGTACTGTTACTAAAGAGCAGTCACTACACTTGGACACCAAATTAAATTAAAATACTTTACGCGAGTGCGCACACGTGGTCACAATGTTATAGCGAACAGTACACGCATGCACGGATGTTGACTATACGAGTGACACATGGGCACTGCTGTGCATGGGAGACGATTACCCACAATCCCACAGTGTGAGAGAGAGAGGAATCATTGGCCCAGGTGATCATGTGATACTTTGGAATCAAAGCATATACTGTACATACTACAGTACTCGTATATCAACACCTCGCTCGTTTAACAAGTTAAAATKTATTACATTATTAATATTATTTTGCATAACGCTTTTTTGTATTTTAATATTTTGCAAAATGCTCACAGACCAAGTTACTCGCAATCCAAGGTTCTCCTGTAACTGAATAAGCCAAAGGGGCAAACTGAAGAAATATTCTCTCACCACCTCTGGTGATTATAGGGCCTGCCGTTATAACAGCATCTTCAGTGGAGGCATGAGGAGCTGTATCATCCTCCCTCTTTCTTCTTTTTCCACAAATCTGAGATAAAACAATATTATTTAACATAGACGTTAAGCATTAAGATGACACTCAGCCCAAGATGTCTCAATTAGTTGTCAAAATCATACTGCAATAATCCTAACACCACTTAGACAAACAGAACACAAATTTACCGGCATCAACAGTGCACAATCATCTACCCGACACAACTTAGTGACACAGTGCAAGAAGACAGTGGACATCTTCTGGTTTTTGTGTTTCACAAACCGGAAAACTTCAAAGGCAAAGCGGCCCATCTGGCTTTTCCCATTCTCARAAACTGTGGTCTGTGGGTCTTTGTGACATCTATTAGGGAAATGAAACTAAGAATCAGACTGAGTGCATGAACAAACACACAGACACACATACACACAGACACACAGAGATAAAGCATTCTGTAAAAAGGCCATTGTGAGAGATTTGTATAGTGAGTGGTTGGTTTAAACAGGTAATGACCTCTCTGCTGGTTAATGCGCATCGCTTAACGCACCACTTTAGATAATGTGAAATTACCCGAAGAAAAGATCGTAGCGTATCTCATCGTTCGGATTCCCAGAGGGAGTGGTGTAACAGTAATCCATCAGTATGTTCCACCTAGAAGGTGGGGGGAAGGACACAACAATTTGTGTTACTAAGGCCAACCAGATCTCTGACCTTAAACATTTTAAAATGAAATATATACAGTATATGCTATACATTATTTAAATCAAAGAACTGAAACATATTAAATATGTAACTAAAATATACATGTTGTAATCATGGTGCTTGCTCATGTTAATATACTTTTTTCAAGAAGTGTTATTCACAAGAAAAAAACAATCATGAATCTAAGACATGTTACTCTATGTACTGTATATTGCATTTCATAACAATGTTCATCTTATATTATGAAGTATAAATACCTCCTATCTAGATTTGTGGCCTTGACACCAGCAAACACTCTAGTCTTCAGAGCCAGACCAGCCATGGGAACTGACAACTGCTGACTGAAGGATGAATCCTGAGAGATTATTAAATTATAGGTGAACATTTAGAAAATGTAATTTACCCATATAGGAAACAATTCCTATGGAAAAAGCATGTATGTAGCAAAACTAGAAAAGGGAGGCTGTTTCATTTTCATTAACTGATATTTCATTTAATATAAATGTTTTAATTAATTAATTWATTTATTTTTATTCACTAAACTCTGCATCTCAAATGTTTTCAAATTTTTACTTTAATCTAAGGTTTAACTACTGAGCACCAAATCCCAACAACATACCAAACATACCATCCTTCATGGTAGTTACTGACAAATATGCATTTAGACAAATAACTGAATAAGCCAAAGGGGCAAAATTCTGGGACCAGTCAGAATTCTGAGATTAAAGTCGCATTAAAATCTGAATTTTGAGAAAGTCTGAGAAACGTTTCTGAGAAAAAAATCCACAATTCTGAGATGAAAGTCAGAATTCTGAGAAACACATCATAATTCTAACATTATAACATTACAGTAAAAATTCTAACATTAAGGTCAGAAATCTGAGAAAGAAAAAGTCAGAGCTCAAATACATTTTAATGGTTATTCCATAATTGTTAACACAAGCTTTTAAAGCTGTTAGAACTTCACTCACATTGTATAGAATCAAGCTCAAGGTGCTCACAAAGGTGCCATTGTTTTCTTTTACTGCTATTGCTGCTGATGAGCTTGAAAAAGTACAGACAAGATGAATCAAATTTATAACACAGAGCATTAAGGTAATTCAAATGCTTTTAAAACACTGCTCGAAATGTATGCAATACTTAAATCATATAAAATGATACACTTCAAATAGTACACTTCTACTGGCACCTTTAAGTTGAACTCATTGATGGTTAACAATTATTTTAAAAAGGCGAACAGAGGAGAAGACTTACGATGCCAGCTGAGAGTTGTTAACCAGGTACTCCAGAGGATAACTGCAACTGAATTTATAAAGCAAGCCAGGCAGGTAGCTAATGATGGTTGGAGGGTCAGGAGTGTCGATGTAGCCTGACACGTTCCCTATCTGAACCAGAGATATATTCCCAAAAGCATTGTTGCCCTGAGCAGCAGAAACCTGGCAAAAGATGCATTTTTATAACAAGGACAAAATGGTAATAACATATATACTTTAAACAGTCACCCATCACACAACACAATGGTAGCACTAATAATTTAACATTTTTGAAGCACACCAATATTAGGCACTCGTTCTGACCAGGCAGTCACATTAGTGTAACACAATTCAGTATGTCTCACCACCAGCATGTTTCCACAGGCCTCCAGTGTGCTAAGGCTGATACTGAACAGCACTGCTGTTGGGAATGTGTTGTTGTTAATGAAGCCACGGCACTGAGCATCACCGTGATGGCCATTCAGAGCAAGGTCAGCATCAGTGTAGCCCGAGTAGAGCACCGGACAAAAGTTGATCTTCAGTGTGATGGTCTGCACACCACAGTACACAGTGATATCCCGCTCAGCTTTACATAAAGATAACATAAGGGAAACGGACAGCAAAGTTTGAAAAGCAGCACTTGGTCCAGAAAGAAAAAAACTGCCATGCTCAGGTGTTTCTATCTCCTTACCTGGGAATCTACTGTGGAAGGTGGGATCACAGTTGTAGCCATTAAACTGGGTAAAAGCCAAAGGTGTTCCATGTATTAAAAAAAGGAAAAGGCATATAAGCTCCATTTCAGCACCTGGAAAGATGGACACGTCCAAACTTGTCATTCAAGACAAGATAATAAAAAAGAGTGGTATTTTGTGTTTGAGACACTTACTGATATCTACTAAAACAGATGAGTTTAGCAGAGCTCCATGTTCTCTGCCCTGCTGCCTGCGAATGAATG
This sequence comes from Clarias batrachus, assembly GCA_003987875.1. Taxonomy (NCBI): domain Eukaryota; kingdom Metazoa; phylum Chordata; class Actinopteri; order Siluriformes; family Clariidae; genus Clarias; species Clarias batrachus. The sequence goes on from QMIH01000296.1 coordinate 334,106, forward strand.
GCTACAGCAAATAGCTTCAAGAAGATGGCATCTGCAAGCCAGCAGCCTGCTTGCGGCCAAGATACGGAGTCATTATCAGAACTCCTCGACAATTTGAGCTGCCCTGCACAACATGGGAAAATGCATCAAATTGGAGTGCCTTGAACAAATCTTTTCACAGGCCTGGAAACATGAAACTCTTTTACAATTTCCCACTCATATCCTCATACCTTGATCTGCTTCTGTCATCAGGCACTAATGTCTGCTCTCAGCAGGGGGCCAAATCAGGGAATTATGTTTTCATCAGTCACTGAGGGGGACTAAACTGGCTTTTCTCTTGTACTGTCTATCCGGAAAGGATGGAAGGGCAAGCAGCTGACTTTGACGCATTGGGCCTCTGGTTCATGTTCTACGTCAGGCCACTTATTTGCCGGATGAATTGAGCCGGATGCTTGCTTCAAACTCTCGTTTCTAATGGAAAAGGGGTAACTCTAGGGATGAAACATATAGGGKTTTTTTTGTTGCCAAAGTGTGCCACTGCTATTGATCACTAGTAAATATAAATAAAAATACTCTCATTCAAATTCAAAATACGCTGGCCATCCAGGAACTCCTTGAATAGTCCAAAGTAGTGGAAACCACWTGGAGCAGGGTCAGGACTTGTAYATGGATCTGGCAATAATTCCTAGCCGAATTTTTCTAACTTGCAAGTGGTCCATTTGGCAGTATGAGGTCATGCATTGTCCTACAAAAACAGAACACCTTTAGTGATCAAACCAGGTTGTTTTTTCCCAAAGATTGGTCTACTCGTTGAATGTTCACGGGAACGATTGCATTGGTTTCCATGCCACCTTCACCATGGTCGTCATGCACGTACGTATGGCCTTCTTTAAAATGTTTGCACATTTCAAATATTTTACTGCAGCTAAGGGTCTCATTACCATACTGTTATTGAAGTCTTCTGTAAATGTCAATTAGTTTTACGTCTTCACTGACGACAGGATAGAAGCTTTAACAGGGATATTTAAATTTCAGTGTTTGGAACGAAAATAACAGTATTGCTTGAATGAAGACTCTAGCAGTTATGTTTGCATGAAAGCAGAATTACAGCAGAAAATAACAGAAAATTTGGACAAAGACTAATAGGATTTGGTGTGACTGTGGAGCTGTGCACTGTGTGGCACTGGCTTGTGGAGCTGTGCACTGTGCTGTGGTTGGCTTGTAAAGCTGTGCTGGGTTGTGATTGGCTCATAGACTGGTGTACTTTGTTAAAACTAGATTGTGGGACAGTCCGCTGTGTGGTGGTTGACCTGCTGTCTACTGTCCACTATCCACTTCACATATTTTGATCTTTTTCTTTTGTTTTTCAGCTCACATCCTGTGTTCTGAACACTTTCCCATATAAGTTCTGTCATCTACAGTAGATCAGCATTGTCATGTTGTTAGGCGGTTTTTACTGTATATTTTCATAAGTAGTGTCTTGTCTTTGTTTTCCTATTCTGTCTTCTTTTTTCTTGTCTCAGTTTTATTGATTTTTAATACATTTTGCTTGCACTTAAATACACCTACTTGGGAAATCTGTACAATAATTAATTATTATTTATCGTTATCCTGGATTTCGTAAAACTGAGGATTTTAATGGGGACAAATGAAAGAAATCTCAATTATCCCTCAATATTTAAACGATCATCTGTAGAACCTTTTGCATACAGCATCACACCTAAAGACTACAATGCCACTCAAATTCTAAACCACTGTGGGATCAACATTATAATAAATATAATAAATATAAATAAGTAATAAATAATGTGGGCGTCCCCACATTACCTTAAAGTTTATCTAGTGTTTTCCTTTTTTTCTGAGGTTCCTTGGGTGTCGTAGTCTAGTTGTGTACTTGTACTTTGGCTCGGCTTTCACAGGTACTGCAGCTATCCACGCAGCCACCATTACTCTGACTATGCAAAATGACATGTCTGTGTGTATCACAATGAGATACAGACAACCACATCAGAGTTAGTAACACTGCACATTGTAAAAAAATATTACAGTATATCTGCATGTAATACCCTCCTGTGTTTGTGATTTTATGCAGGTGATGGTACTGAATGCCTGTGAATSCAGTGCTAGCACATTCAAACTTGTGAATCTGTACACTAGGGGTGTTTACAGGTAAATGAACCTTAATATTCCAATAATAATCAGAATAATAGCCTAACCAGAATAAAACAGCTTCACTTAAAAACAATCACTCTGAACAGTCTGATGGAATTCATTTTCAGAATTATTTTTTTATTGGAAAGGTGGTGTGTACGCATTTAATAATCTGATTAATCAGTAGGAATTACCTATTAAACACAAGAGTAAAAACAATATTTTAGGAGACTCTACCACAGGCGCTGGTGAGGGAAACACTTAGCTAAGTGGTGGGTTGCTAGAAGGTACTTAGTATATCAGCATTATTAGCATAGCATTCCGTTCCATATGTTACCACCAACAGGGATAAGAAACTAAAAAGCTATGCTAGCAAAAGATTATCATTGGTGTAGAATGCTGAGAGGGAGTGCTGTTGTAAATATCAGCACACCTGTGATGCAGTCGTAAGCATAAGGCACAGCCGTGCTGATATTCAATACAACAGCACAACCTTTAGTGTGATATTTATACAACAGTTCCACAAACACCATTTCTTATCAGCAGATTAGGGTTTGTTTGTTTATTTAACTAGTTATTTTGGTCTGCCAACACATTAGCAACCGACAGTYACTGTTATTAACAGTTTTAAATTCTTACTGGTACTATGTAGCCAAAATGTGAGGAGAATAAACCATAGAGGTGGTGTTCAGTCCTGAGAAACATATGAGATTTCCACTTAYTCCTCTATAGATATATCAACTAACTTCTGGGTTTCTAGGGTTGAATCCCTTGTTCCACACACCAAGTAGTGCCCTTGATCAGGACTTAGACAGGGATTTGGGATTTAGACTTGTGTTTGAAGCTAGTTGGGTATGTAGCTCATGTTAGCCTTGAACAGAACAACATGGAGAGTTCAGAGGCAGGCATTTCCAGTRCTGCAGCCCGTACAAGCCTACTTTTACCCATGCTCATGAGTGACAGTTAGTGTAATTGATGATTAGAAGAACACCTGTGATGTAGTGTGATCCATTAAGTTAAATGTCCCAGTGGTGTTATACTCTACTATTACCAGATTACACAAACAGAGCTAATTGTTGTATAGTAATTTGTAATATGTTACCTTTGCTCTGATGATGCAAAAAATGGTGAGAATCCTCTTAAATATGTTAATTAAAATCTAACAACCGCCAGACTGCTTACCATAAATTTCAAGATGTTTTCTCAGTTAGAAATCTTCCACATTGTTGATGCACTCTGTTGTGTAAAAGAGAAATTCAGGGTAAGAACATTCCTGGCGAAAAGTTTTTTTTTCTTTTTTCGTGGTGACTGTTGTACCTTAGTAATGATTTAAAACTTGCAATCATTTAAAATTGTGAATCAGTTGTGACTGCTTGTGAGTTCCAGAGAGCCAATGGGTATCTTCTGTATTTAGGATTCCAAAGGGTTCTCAGAGACACAAATCAGCTTCTCCTAGTTCCTTTTAGACTTTTAGGCAATTGTCTACCACTATTGTCTACCACTGTAGACACAAGGAAAACATTTGTTTCAATTCATGTTTATTTATACAATGGTTTGAACAGTTAACCTTCTCCCACATGGACTGAACACAGTACAATAACTCTGAACAAATGAGCTGAGTTGTGTCAGAGCTACCCACTGGATCATCATAAAAAAAACAAAAAAAAAAACATGTATATATGTGTTTACCATAGCTTGCTGCCTGGCCTGTTTTAAATTATCTACTTAACTGAAACTAGTAAATATTTCCTTATGTCTTGCTCTAACAACAATAACAGCACTTCTGTCAAAAAATGCTGACAGAAGTTGTGGATGGCCCAAAATTTATATTTTGTCTTTGATGACCTTAATAYCTGATGACATAACACCTGAACACTTGAATAAAAGTGCTTCAATAAAGTGCTAATTATGCTCTTTTTAAAAATCTATTCTGAATGACTGATTATTATGATATAAAAATTTATATGACGTTCAAGAGTTAGTTTGAAATGAAATTCTGAATTAAAATTCTGTCCAGCTCTCTCATCTCCTCAGTTTCCAAAGCTTTAACTCTTATGTCAATATACCATCATCAATGCCATTACCCTTGCCAACTAAACAAACTGAGCTGAACGCTTTCCCTAATATCAGCAGTGCTTATTTAAAATTTTAAATCTGGTTATTGTTGTCATCACTGCATGGATTTCTTACTAATACTGTACGACATTATGATGATTTTTTTTCTCCTATTAAATATCAAAGTCCAAGCAGCAATATCTATTATATGACATTTGTGCAACAAACAAGTGGCAAAAAATCTGAAAAATAAAATCTGAAAAATAAAAATATGTGACACAGAACATTTCCTAAAAACGCATTCAGATATGTTTGTTTGAAATTTATCTAGGTGTTGTTCAATATATACCCTCCAAGCAAATATTTGGACGTCTGATGACCATTGATGACAGCTGTTGAATCAGATAACGTCAATTACGTCTGTTCAACTTTCATTTTGGAACTGTTTTTCAACCATGACAGGACGTGCCAGAGGGACATAATTTCAACAGTAATCAAACGTCCAAATGTTTGCTGGGCCCTATCATCTGATTTTTAACTAAGCAGTTAAGGGCCTTCCTCAAGGGCCCAACGGGTGATGCCTTACCAGTGCAGGGTTTTGAAGTCTGATTTGAAGCCCAACATCTTAACCAGTGATCTAATCAATACACTTGATCGAATGTAATAAACAAGGTTATATAAAGGGCTACGTGGGAAGTTAATTTTGAGCATGACATGCTGGGAAGGCATCGCCCTCTTGTGGACGTGGAGTTATGTCAGGATGCTTAGGACTGTTTAATCAAGTCCCTTATGCATGTTTTTAGTCAAGAGGAACCTGAGCAAGAATTACACAATCACACAAGGTCTGAGTTGGCTGTTGTTATTAATGATATTCATTAATTACGTGCCTTGTAGCTATAGAAGCAACAGGTAGGAAGCTATTAGGATTCAAAGTCTTAACATATTTATAGTGTCGATAAAGAAACTTTGAAACCATCATAATTAACATCACAAGTCTAATTTATGTTATGGGAGATAAGTGAAACGTTTTCTGGGCTGAAAGAAAGCCTGGGTCATATATTTTTCATGAACGATCAGAGCAAGTGCGTTAATGATTTCTTTCCTGGCCTAGGTGTGGAGCCTAGTTACGACGGGCAGAATCTCAACTGGCGTTCTTCTGGAAGTAGAGTCAACTACATAGGATGTGAGGGCCATTAATACACCTCAATGTAGTGTGTCTATGTAGGGAATAAGGAGTAGTTTGGGATCGAGCCATCGCCTGATCCAGGATCAGCCTGTAGCGCAGTGTCCTATATTGGAGGAAGCCGCACAGGCCCGCCATTTCACTGAACGCCTTTCTGGTGCTTTTAACACGCCTGCAGGGTGGCGGAAAAAAGGAGGAGGGGAAGAAGACAGTGGGATTTGGGCAGAGAAAGGGATGAGAGATGAATCAAAGAAGCTGTGAAATGTTTACCGGCAAATGTTTATTGAACAATGTAACGGTATAGTAACGTTAGCTGATATTAATCTCGCCTCGGTTCGGGATTTTCCGTCTCGGCGCGTGCGTGGACCAGAGCCCGGGCTTCGTTTCATCTCAGCCTGATATACCTCTACCTCTGTTTCATTTCTTCTTCTTTCCCTCTTCTTCCACAACCACGGACTAAAAACAGACACGCGGCACGACATATTAGTGTTGTCATCATTTTTTTCTTTTTCTTTTTTTTTTCTTTTGAAGAAAATCCGACATTTTTCCCCTTTAACCGCCTCGACGCGCTGAAGATGTCGGGCCAGAGCATTACGGACAGGATCACGGCCGCTCAGCACAGCGTTACCGGCTCGGCCGTGTCCAAAACCGTGTGCAAGGCGACCACACACGAAATCATGGGTCCTAAAAAGAAACACTTGGATTGTGAGTATTTAATCGACCTGACAGGTTAAGATTTTGGCGCAGTACAGATGGAAAGATGCTCGAGATTCCCGCTTCAGATTGTATTGTTATGGCGACGTTAACAGAAGCGACAATGGGCAGCTAAGCTAATAGTTATTATAATAGTTATAAATAAGTTAAACATTGATTTTTCGCACACGTTATTTTACATGAAATAAGATTTTTTTTTGCCTAAATCTAGGGCCATATATTTGCACGTATGATATTGATGTAGGCCCAGGTGTAGCCTGTGTAGACAAAGATGAAAATAATCTCTTGAGGGTTTTACATTGCAGCGGCAGGAAACGGAATCAGCTTCACATCTGTTCAGAGAGCCGGGTTACGTTAGTCTCAGGTAGTACTCTACCATGCTTTCCAGTCATTGTAACTCAACACAAATTACGCAATCACCTGAGAAAATTGTGTTTTGGCTGTCACTTCAGTGTTAAAGTGATGCTGATGTGATTTCTGGATAGTTTGTGCAATATCCTTTAGAATGGTTTGCAATCCCATCTCTGTCCTGTACATCCCAGAGATGATGCTTTTTAGCAGACTATTTATTCATTCAGCWGAGAGATTTTTATGTTTTTCAATATAGATCCAGGAAAACACAAGTGTGAAGCAGTTTAGAGTTTTTCTCAAGGGCACAACATTGGCTGGGATTTGAACTCGTACCCTTACAGATKTACCWCGGCATCCGAATTTAATTCATYCYGAGGCGAGTTCCTGAGTCGAAGTTTTGTAGTGCGAAACGCATTTGCCCATAAAAAATAATGTAAATGGATATAATCCGTTCCAGCCACACTTAAGTATTACCCATATTACCAATTTCCAAGACTATAATTATATTTCTTTATATAACAACAATTAAAACATTTAGAAAATATTAAATAAATAGACATTAAATCTTACTTAACCGTAACTTATGACTCCTCTTGGCGCTGGCTGCTTTAAAAACAAAGCTATTTTTTCTTGCTAGCGGCATTGCTAACATTCTTGGGATCCATGGTGCTATGTCTTTACTAAATCTTGCACAAAATGAAAAAAGAAAGAAAAAAAACATCACAAAAAATATGTAAACTTGCTTTGCTTGGCTTTCCACTGATGCAGGCAAGTTTTGATTATCGAAAGTACGCGCAACCTGATGTATTTTAAGTCTTAKGGCGGAAATTTGCAAATTTTTGCTTGTATGACAAGGTGTCACTGAATTTCACACTTATGCTTCAACATTTTAACGGCTAAGTGTTTAACTCGTGTATTTAACTTCTAGTGGTTAGCACTGTGGCCTTGTACATTCAGAGTCCAGGATTCGATTCCCTCCTCAGGTCTGTGTGGATATTCTCCTGGTGCTGGGTGGGTTTCCCCCGGGTACCCTGGATTCCTCCCCCAGTGCAAAGACATCCAGATTAGGCTAATTGGCATTCCCAAATTTTGCCCTGTGTTCCCTGTAATGGCAGTCCAGGCTATACGCCACATTGTCCCCAAAGTCTCCTGGGATAGGCTACAGGCCCCCCACGAAACCTTAAGAGATTCTGCAAAGAAGAGATGCAAACATTTTTCTTAAGCAAAACTGAATTCGTATAGGACAACAGTTTGAAAGATAGTGAGTGTGATTTGATATATTTTGCGTAACGTTGAATTAATTAGTAGTGGTAATCTGGGATTAGGCTAATTGGTGTTCCCAAATTGCCAGGACTGTGTGTGAGAATGTGTGCCGTGATATGGGTTGGTACCCTGACCAAGGCTTCCTGCAACCCTGTACAGGATAAGCAGTATAGTATAGCAGAAGTTCTTATTTTGTGCGTTATGTAGTTCATGTGCATTTTGAAACAAAATTATAACTTTTTAAATTTATTACTATTACCTTTACTATCACCTTTACACGCCCGAATAACATTTTATGTCTTGGATTTCATGCATGAAAAAATATCTTAAAGAATCAAAAMGTTCAGTAAGACAAGCCGTTTGTAAGTTTCTATTGCTCCAAGAGTTTTATATACTTATATAATAAATATGATCCAGCCCATTTGTGGAGTTTGAAGCCATGTGCTGAATTAGGTCTGTAAAAGTATATGAGCATGGAAAATGCAAAACCATTCAAAGCATGTGGTTCACAGGAGTAGAAATAGCTATGACTTATTTGGTTTCAGGGATAAGCCTGCTCATGATGGCTGGAAATAACCAAGCAATTTCTTAAGTCTTAGTTGCTTTGCAGGTATAAATACATATATATGTGACTTAACTCGATCAGCCATAACATTAACTGCTGGCAGGCGAAGTGAAGAACTCATTACAATGCCTGAAAGTGGGTGGGAGTATATTAGGCAGCAGCTGAACATTTTGTCCTTGAAGTTGATTGGGATGACTTTGACGAGGTCCAAATTGTGATGCTAGACAACTGAGTAGAAGCAACTCCCAAACTGCAGCTCATGTGGGATGTTCCTTGTCTGCCAGGGGTAAGACCTCCCAAAAGCGATCCAAGGAAGGAAAACAGTGACAGAATCATGGGCAGCCAAGGCTCATTGATGCACGTGGGAAGTGAAGGCCAACCCGTGTAGTTCAATTCAATAGAACAGCTACTGTATCTCAAATTACTGAAGAAAGTTAATGGTGGTTCTAGAAAGAACTAGAAACATGAAAGATGTCAGAACACACAGTGCATCACAGTTTGTGGCGTATGGGACTGTGTAGTGGCAGACCTGTCAGATTGATTGTCCGTTCTGACCCTTTTCCACCACAGAAAGCACCTATGAATAGGCACGTGAGCATTAGAACTGAACCACAAAGAAATGGAAGAAGTTGACCTGGTGTGATAAATCAAGTTTTCTTTTACATCATGTAGATGGCTGGTTGTGTGTGTATTGCTTACCTGGGGAAGAGATGGCATTAGAATGCACTATGAGAAGCAGGTGAACCAGTCGAGGAAGTGTGATTATTACATTGTTACTGACCAAGTACACCCTTTCAAGGAAACACTATTCCCATTGGCTTCTTTCAGGAGGATAATGTGCCCAGACAGACTGCAAAAATGGTTGAAGAATGGTTTGAGGAACAAAACAAGTTTGAGGTGTTGACTTGGCCTCCAAATTCTCCAGGTCACAATCCAATCGGGAACCTATGGGATGTGTTGGAAGAACAAGTCCGATCATCTACTGATGGCTTGGTGCCAGATACCACAGCACACCTATAGAGGTCTAGCGGAGTCCATGCCTCGACAGGACATGGCTGTTTTGGGCAACCCAAAAGGATTTCCTCAATATTAGCGGGGTGGTCATAATGTTATGGCTGGTTGTGTTAAGGTTGTGTGAGTTTTGTGGTGGTGGACAGTGTATATTGGTCAAAGTTTCTGCACTCAAGGAAACTTCAGGGATTTTCCAAACCTGTTTTTAACTATCGTCCCTCTCCTTCAAAGCATTTCTTTAATTGCTGGACTACTCAGATGGTTCAGGTTTTGTTTTGTCCAGTGCTGTCTGTACTATTTTTGTGTTTCTTAATTGGTGTAAAAGATCTATTACTGTACAGCATAGTTTGTTTTGGTCTATTTTAGCAGCTATAAGCCATGTATGGTGAAGGATTGCTTGTCCTCTGAGACAGCAGAGCATGAATCAAAGTTGGCAGCAGTTTGAAACCCGTCCTGGCAGACATATTATCAGAAGTCAGACTTCCTCGATTACTAAACCACAAAGACATTTGCTGAATATCAGCCCCATACGAGCAGTTTAACGCAGAAGTTTTGCCATGAAGTGATTGTTGTTTTTGAGCTTTATTTAAAAAAAGAGCTGAAATTCTTAATTCCGATGCTGCATTTAATGTGTAACTGTGACAGTCTCACACCACAAAGATCCCTGTTACCTGAATACAAGTCCACTTCTGGGTCACCTGTTTCACATTACACCTTCATTTATTTACTCATTGCAGGTGCTAGCATTATTTTCAGTGTATATATGAAAAGTCTCAGTTTTGAGCATTAAACTTTATTTGATTGTATTTCAATATTCTKGATTGTGATTATTTATATTTTAATTTATTGTTTTCCTGATCCTCTCTCGTTAGTGATTGCTTGTCCTTTTGGTATTTAGTCTTTTGAATATGAAGTAAACCTTTCAACCCTCTCGCTGTGTTATTGCTCGCTGTGCTACAGTACATTATATTGCCTAATAGTTACTATGTGAATGTCTTATATGGTCAGTTTAATATGAATCTGTCATTTGTCATTGTGACAAAAAACTGAGTGTGTAGTATGAGCCTCGGAAAGCTTTAAGTGAGTCACGAGCAATAGTAGAGAAAGCAGCAGACTTTTTTCTTATGTTTAGAACCTGGATATGATATGGGCATAGAAATAACGTTGGCCTAAAGTGAAATATGGATGAGATATTTTGTTTATAGAATATACAAGAAAGATGAAGCCCTAAAAACAGCATCATCACTGTGCATGCACAGTTTTAAAGTRAGGTAAATTTGGTTTTAAATTGGCACATTCACTACACATTTGTTATTCTTTTATTTCTTAAGAAAGTTAGACACAAAAAAGGTTAAAATATGTCTTTTCTTACTCTCGGCTAAATAAATTTTTTCCTGTTAAAGCCACCTGAAGCTACTCTGTCTACTCTGAATCACAGATCACCGGAGCTCTATAGTAAATGAGTCAGTAAGAAAGCGTCTAAAAATGCATGACATGGGCAAGAATGTAATCTCCTACAAAGATTATATTAGTGTACAGAGCAGGATTCAGAGTTAGCATACAGTATGGCTAAAGGATTTATTTACTTTTTATAGCATATACTAACAACTACAGCAAGCTGTTTTAAATAAAAGTCTTCTATCGTTATTCTTTTCTGCAAACAAAATATTAATAAAAACCTTATGATTTGCAATATATCATGCTCTATTCTTTATATCAAAGACAGATTGATATTGAAAATAATCTAACACTATRACATTACCTTGTGCTAGGTATATCTACTCACCAGAATGTTTTCTAGGTACCGTATCTCTTAAAATAATCAACCCTCAGCTCTAAAAAAAASAATACCGTATTTCGCCATAATTTTTTAAACCATATTTTTCAACTACAGATGAGTAGTGGCTTCATTAAAAAATGAAAAAGATTATGATGGTACTGGTGTCAAAAAGCTAAACTGTGGCATCACTACTGCCTAATTATAATTTTTATTGATAATATAAAATGCGATGTGATAAAAAAAAAGTAAATTAAGAAAATATGTGATTTATATCATGTAAGGATGGGAATCAACAGGGACCACTACATTATCACGATACTAAGCCGATCATGATAATCGATTCATAATTGATTCGTATTCCTATTTTGTACAGATCACCATTTCCTAGCAAAATATCCCGATTCAATATTTTATACATACATTTTTAAAACCATATTTGATAAAGTAGCATCATAACTCCAAAGCAGGTATAAGCAACAAATAAACAACAAATTCTAARCAATGCATTTGAACAATACAAAATCATTTCAAGAATACAAGAGTATTAAATKTRGCCTAAATGAAACAAAAAAATATTATATATTGTTCCACAGCAGCACGTCTGGTATGCCGTTCATCATAAATGTTATTTCTAAATGAACTTTACTTCTACTTCATAAGATTTTGTGGTGCATTYCAGTGTATGAATAGTTTAGTGTGTGCCACCTCTAGGATTATTGACAATGATAGACATTTACAGAAGACTTCAAGCACAGTACAGTGACGAGACTCAATGCCACAGTAAAACATTTTAATGGTGCAAAYGCTTTAAAGACTTCTGTACGTTTGTGAATGACARTACCCTCTGATGTATTTTAACAGTCRRTTATTCATGTGAATTAAGTAGGAATAACACAAAATGTGTGAGGAATAACTTCTCTAAAGATTATTTCCTATCATCTTCAATAACTATATAATTAAATTATAGMTATGGACTTGGTTTAAAATAAAAACAAAACGTACAACATTAATCGTAAATCAAAGTTCAAGAGGAGAACCTTMATTYGTCTTATTAAACTATGAAAATTTTACATGCATTTTACCATTGCATTGAATAAATATTAATCCCCTGCCATGAAACATCTTTAGTATTGCTTATTTGATTCCTTGCTTAAACTGTAAGTATCTTAAGGCTACTCTATATGGTTCCAAACTATGCGCCCACCAACGTGTGGTTSTTTGGTTTACAGAGTAAAAAACCTCTTGTGTGACTCATGCATTGATTTGTCTTCTTTCTAGATTTGATCCACTGTACCAACGAGATGAACGTGAACATCCCTCAGCTGGCTGACTCGCTGTTCGAGAGGACCACCAACACCAGCTGGGTGGTCGTCTTCAAATCCCTCATCACAACACATCACCTAATGGTTTACGGCAATGAGGTCAGTGCTGATGGCAACCATTTCTAATATTCAGRGTTATTCATATAAATGTTAATATACTAAGACACACTATTATGTTTGGTKTTGTTTTGCAGCGTTTTGTGCAGTATCTGGCCTCCAGGAATACTTTATTCAACCTCAGTAACTTTTTGGACAAAAGTGGACTACAAGGTACAAAGCGTGAAAGTTCCAGGAATTCATTTTAAAGTGTATATAAAGTGTATTGATTAGATTTTTTGTTTCAGGTTATGACATGTCAACATTTATTCGACGGTACAGCCGATATCTGAATGAAAAAGCAGTGTCATATCGACAGGTGGCTTTTGATTTTACAAAAGTAAAGCGTGGGTAAGACATTTCATATCTTTCACATTTTTTGATCATATTTAAAAATATATAGAAATACTATACATGAGGATAATTAAGCAATATCTCACAAGASGGAGTGCCGTTGTGATGAATATCAGCARCCCTGTTGCTTTTATACAACAGTTTGGAATGACTTAGAAACGAAAACACTTTTGAAAAACCTCTCATCCAATCAGATTCCTCGGTTGGAACTAACTGTTGTATAAAGCTATAATCTCGGAATTCTGAACATCAGATTGAGAAGCATTATAAAATGCCTACATTAAAACCATAGCAATCCCTTTTTTTGTACTAAATCACTTACAGTGATGACCTAATTTTTAGGACAAACCACTGAAATAATGCTTCATAATGTTTTCCTTTAGGGTTGACGGAGTAATGAGAACCATGAATACAGAGAAGCTCCTTAAAACCATCCCGATCATCCAGAACCAGATGGATGCCCTATTAGACTTTAATGTAAGCTTTTGCACGATCCTAAATGTCATATTCTGGTGTAGATCTAGACCTGATGGAATTACTATTCATCAGTTCTTTTTCTTAAGTTGACACAGAGTTACTGTTTAGCAGTAAATCTGTCTGTGAGGAAAATCTAATTATTCTTCWATGTTCAGGTCAATGCCAATGAGCTCACCAACGGGGTCATTAACGCAGCCTTCATGCTCCTCTTCAAAGACTCAATCAGGCTTTTTGCCGCTTACAACGAAGGGATCATCAACCTGCTAGGTAAAGCATGCCACACATCCACATATGCGAGGACGATTATCATTTTTATTAGTAGTAGTAGTAGGATTTAATATCAATATCATTAATCAAACACAATTATTCAGGATATAGAATATTATTTCATAATAGGGTTGCAAAAGTATATTATTTTCCTTTATGAATTTGCAGATTTTTGATATTCTTGTTGAGCTGTCTTAAGTTCCTTAGACCATGGCTGTTCAACTCCAGGCCTGTGAAGCCAGTGTTCTGCACAGTTTGTTATTAGTCAACTTTGAATCACACCCATTGAACATGGCAATTAACAGATAAGCTGAATCAGCTGAGGTAGAGCAGAAAAATCCCCAAACTGTGCTGGAATTAAACAGCCCTACCTTAGACAATGCTTAATGAAAATAGTTATGAAAAATACCCCAAGTTCCTTTAGACATTATTTTAAATTGTTGCAATTACTGTAGCAGTGTCTAAAGGGCTTTGGTGACTCCGTGTTAGGATTCTTAAGACTGATTTTTTACTGCCTAAGCAGTGCGAGCATTTAAACTTGTGTGCTCGTGTGTCTGTGTCGATCTGCAATTACAATGCCAAACCACTTGTTTGTGGTTTCTGTGCCGCAAAAATGTGTAGAAGAAGCTGCTGTCTGGGGAATCAATCACAGTTGTAGCGGTCTGCCTTATCACAACATGTTTTTACGTTTCTGGTGAGGTGTCAGGCTACATCTGGTACAAGGAAGCATAAACTTAATGCAGGAATCATGTGCATARATCATGTTTTAGCTGCCACCCGGGATGCCCAGGTTCAAATTCTCTTCAACGTCCCAAAAACTAGCCACTGGATCCTAGAGCATCCATAGTACCAAGTCAGGAGAAAAATGGGAGAGTTGTGTCAGGAAAGACCTGCGTAAAACCTGTGCCAAGCTGCATTGTGATTCGGATGTTCCTCTGTGGCATCTACCTATCAGGACCAGTTGAAAACACAACATATGTATCACAGTGTAACATTCATGTTGTTGTAGTAGAGCTTTGTAATAAATGCTCAAATAGAACACAAATTCAGACCGAAACCATAAACATTTGTATTAGCATGTATTTTAAGCTTACTCACTTATTTTCTTAGGTTAAACTTAATTATGATGAAATGGTTAGCATATTGAGAATATTTTCTCTTCCTCTGTGCTTCAGATGTCAGTAATGGTGAAATGTCCATTGTTTCATTGCATCATGCATAGTTTCATGTTGTAAAAAAAGAGGATACAGGACAATCTTGAGAAAATCATTTAGAAAAAAAGCTAGAATCAATCATTTTATAAAAATTGTGTTCACCTCGCCATGTTGAAACTGCAGTTAAAAAACTGCTTAATCATCCCTAATCTTTTTTTTTTTTTTTTTACCCTTTACCATGATCTACAGAGAAGGCCAAAAAATTTGGGAATTACACAAATATTAATTTTCACAAAGTCTGCTGTTTCAGTGTTTTTAGATATTTTTGTTAGATGATACTGTGGTATACTGAAGTCTAATTACAAACATTTCATAAGTGTCTCAAAGGCTTTTATTGACAATTACGTTACGTTTATGCAGTCAATATAGTTTATAAGAGTCAATATAGTTGCAGTGATTACTGTCCTTTACAAGATCTGTGCAATTCGTCCTGGCATACTACATCCTGACTGATGAGTTTTTGAATTTGTGGGTCTTTGTTTGTCCGCCCGCATTTTGAAGATTGACCACAAGTTCTCAATAGGATTAAGGTCCAGGTAGTTTCCTGGTCATGGACCCAAAAGTTTGATTTGAAATTTGATCCCTGAGCCGCTTAGTTATCGCTTTTGCCTTATGACAAGGTGCTCCATCATGCTGGAAAAGGCATTGACCATCACCAAACTGTTCTTGGATGGTTGGGAGCAGTTTGGAGCTCGAAGAATGTTTTTGTACCATTCTTTATTCATGGCTGTGTTCTTAGGCAAATCATCAGTGAACCAACTCCCTTGGCTGAGAAGCAACCACACACCATCCTGAGAATGGTCTCAAGATGCTTTACAGTTGGCATGACACAGGACTGATGGTAGCGCTACATGACAAATTGTTAGCAGCCTTTTTTATAGACCCTGTTTGTAAACACTGATATTTTTGGGTTTAGCATAGCTTGAGGCTAAATAATTCCCAGAACATGTTAATTAACATTGGCTAGTCAGTTAAAATATAAGTTTATCTGAATATAAACAGTATGGTCGCTCACTCTCTTAAAGCCACGGGTGTTACTAGTAAAAGTTAATGTTAACCAGTGGGAGCGGATTTGCCGACCCATACCTCTCACTGGATGATGTATCTGTCAGGATTACTTACTGTGAAATCAGCAGACATTTAAACCCGAAATTATTCTGATTATTGAATTTGATAACTCTCTCTGCAAACCTACAGCTCATCTCTTATATCTTTGCATTTTTGCAAGTTTGCACAAGATCATTCAGGTCAAACCGCTGTGTTATGGCACTGTACATCTTAATTTATCCTAAGCTTGTTCCTGCTAGTTCCAAAATTTCTGATTAACATTTAGAAATGTATTCATGTCTATAATAGCCAATACAAAAGAATGTGCACTACAAACGTGGGCGTTTCTTTCGTCTTATCGCATTTAACCAAAGTTATATGATATTTTATAACAACATAAGATGATATTTCCATCTAGGAACATCTAGGTAGTCCAACTATGGACGGTGAAGGCCAAGTGGTGTTCATGACTGTGGTAGGATCTCCGGTCAACATCTGCATGACTATGGGAGAAAACCTAAGGGGATCCCATCAAACATGGGGAGAACATGCTAACGCCATAAGAAGATAGTATCTATATAGAAATACTAGCATTGGTACCTGTTGTTGACGAGTTTTTACAAATAATTAAAAGGTTAAAGCTAAAAATAAGATGATTAACTTTAAAATAATCAGTGATATTAATGTTTCAGGTTGAAGCCTGCATACATGTTTGCCAAGTTGTACTTCTTCTTTTTTCATCAGCCAAATAGACTCACTGTTTAAAGTAGGGGTGCACCGATTGATTGGTCGCCGATCATAATCGGCTGATAATAGCTTTGGGAAGTTTGATCGACAGTCTCTATAATGGCCGATATAGAAAAGCCGATCAGATGACGCTAAACTCGCGAGACAATTTTTTTTTTTTGCGCGCTACTAAAACGGCTTCACTGGCCTGGTAATTCTACGTGTTGTGTGAAGAAGACAATACATTAGCAGTCTGCAACCTGTGTAACAAGACAATTCCACAAGGCGGGAAGCACCCAAAGCATTTTAACACCACAAGCCTCATCAGACATTTGAAGGTTAGTCACATAAAGGAACATGAGCAGTTTTCAAAGTTGGCTCGTGCTAAGAGAGTGGGAGAGCTCAGCTTTCTCACCTACGCGGTTTCGCTCAGTAGCCGTAAGTACGATTCGTCATGATTCACCACGAGTTTTGGCGCTGTGGTTACATTTCCATCTTTCTGCGCGAAGAAATAAATGTTTAGTTTTTTAAACATGTTTTTAAACATGAAAAATTTAACGTTATTTTTTAATGGTCCTCGCGGATGCTTGTGGAAATTCCGGCGACTCACGTCCTACTTGTCTGTTATTTTATTTAATTTTATACAATCTACAGGAAAGTTGTATTTGTCGAGCTCTAAGCTGTTCCCAATTAGTAACCAAGCACAGGCTGCTGTGTTTTAAGTTGACGTGTTGCACAAGTTGCTTGCCAATAAATACAGTTGTCAATTCATGATATTCCTCTTCTTGTCATTTCAATACTTAATTTACATTGTTGTTTGATACAGTTTAATAAATAATGCTACATGATAAGGCTTCAGTAGACCCTGTAATCTGTGATCGTTATCGGCCGATACAGCTTCTAGTGATCGGTGATCGGCCCCAAAAATTCTGATCGGAGCACCCCTAGTTTAAAGTAGATTATTACATCTGGCACATGATTATTAATAACATTACTTTTACTTAACATTTTTACTTGAGTGCATAACKTAGTTTGGGTATTTTTTTCAGGGCATTACAGTTGTTTGTAGGGGCATTACGGTTGTTTCTGTGATTTCCTCATACTCTGTATTTACGGTAACCTATTGCAGTGATTGGTTCTGTTGAGTGACGCGTATAGCCACACCCACTTTGAGGACAAAAGCGCTGTATTCGTCTTAAAAAACTATGGCTGCTGTGAGGTCATCCAGCACAAAACTGATATTAACGTCCCTTCTACTCAACAGTTTGATTTAATCTGTTGCACAGATTTTACTTCAGGCAAATGCTGAAGGACTGGCAAAGTTTCATTAAATTCTGTCGAGCCAGTTTTGCTTGATGCAGGGACATATTCAGCTGGACAGACATTCAAAGATCCAGACATACAGACAGAAATTTTACCAGGACTGGTTTCGCATCCTCCAATGTATGAAATGTAAAGGTATAATTGAAAGGACGAGTTCTGACAAAACCTTTTTTTCATTTGTATAGATAGTATTGTTGTTGCTGTTACTGTTGTTTGGAACCCTCTCTGGTTGTAATGCTATTGTAAGCAGCTTACCGAGCAACAAGTTATTAAAATACACTTCTCAGTCAGGCAGATTTTTGTGATGTTTGCAGTTGGTAAGAGGATACATATTTATGGACAGTTTCTGAKAAATGAGTSAGTTACTTCTAAGCAATTTCTGAGTACTAGGAGAAGACTTCGGGGAGCTAATCTATATCGCTTAATCCTTTATACAGGGTTGCAGGGGGGACCTGGAGCCTATCTCAGGAATCTTTGGGCATGAGGAGGGTGGACAGGGTGCCAGTCCATCGCAGGGCACACAGACACACTCACACACTCATTCATTTGACAATTTGGGAACGCTAATTAGCCTAAACTGCATGTCTTTGGACTGTGGGAGGAAACCGGAGTACCCGGAGGAMACCCACCAAGCACAGGGGAACATGCAAAACTCCATGCACACAGAGGTGGAAATTGAACCTGGAATCCAACCCAGACCCCGGAGGTGCAAGGCGACAGTGCTAACTACTAAGCCACTCCGGAGGGCTAATCTATTATTTGTTAAGAGCTTTCCATTGTTTCAACAGTTATATTTTATGAAATGTAACAAAAACACTGTTTCCATCCACAGAGAAGTATTTTGACATGAAGAAGATTCAGTGCAAAGAAGGACTGGACATTTACAAGAAATTCCTCACTAGAATGACCCGTATCTCTGAGTTCCTCAAAGTGGCAGAGGTGACTTTCTCTTGCTGTAGTATTGATGAAAACGTGTAAAAGTTGAGCGCTGTTGTAACACACATGCTTTTGTCCTTTGACAGCAGGTGGGGATAGACCGAGGGGACATTCCCGATCTCTCTCAGGTAAAATCACACGTTTCTGTTGTGCACTAGCTCCTCAGAGAACATCTTGATCAGAGTGCCCAAACTCTTAATTCATTTCTGCTATTTTCCCCTGCAGTAACTTTATTTTGCTCTATTAGAAACTGACCTTKTTATTCTTTAAACCCCCTTATTATAGTTTTCTTCACTGAGTGAAAGGAATGAAGAAGAAAAAAATATATAAATGCATGAATCTTCCTAAAGATACGCATGTAATTGAAAAAATCTTCACTTTGCTTTTCTAAACTTTCCACTACAGCAAATAAAGGTGTTTTGAGCACAGGGAATCATTGGTGATTGGAAAATGACTCTATGAAAAATATTTGTTCCTTACATTACGGTGTAAAAGCAGCCAGTGTGCAGTTATAACAGTGAAATCAGTCTCTATAAACTGAGCCCAATCAAYACTTTAATACTTTAAAATTACATTATTATGCTATGGACYGGATTATAAATAAAACTAAACACTAAACAGTATATAAATTAGCTGTTTTGAAGTGCAAAACAATTATCTCTGATCAATACCACCTTTATATTCTGTATCTATCCTTATGTTTCCACTTCCTGTCTACCTTCAGTTTACAGTATGTGTAAGTACTTTTTTCCTCACCTTTTCTGCACTTGTTTTCTGCTACGTTTTTTTTTTATAGTTGATTTCAGTGTTTTTTTTTTTTTTTTTTTTTGTTAGTGACATGTCTTGTCTGGTTTGTGTTACCTGAGCACATGGCTGAACTGAATAATTGCTTGCTTTGCCTCAGGCTCCCAGCAGTCTCCTGGATGCTTTGGAGCAGCACCTGGCCTCTTTGGAGGGCAAAAAGGTCAAGGACTCTACCGCGGCCAGCAGGTAGGCTCCGCAGGCTTGTTTTTTCAGAATCAGCATGCTTTATTAACAATTTTTTAACTCTTCATAAGAACCGGCTTTTATGAATTCTCTCAAATTCATAATCCTGCGAATTTTATCAGAATAGACTAGTGTCTTTGCATAGTACAGGTACTCCGCCACGAAATGCAGTTTAGCATCTACAGTAACAGAAGTGCAAATAGTAGTGTATAAACATCATTGCAAATATAAGCATTATGCAACTCATAAGTTAAGAACAAAATATGCCTGTTGATGCAGACGTGATTGAGGTAGCAAGTTACCTAATATTATTCACAACTACAATGAATAATATTATTCATTGTAGTTGTGAAATATATCCAGAAAGCTAAAAAGTGCAGTAATGTAACATTGTGTTTTTGGGATTCACAGGGCAAGCACACTGTCCAACGCRGTATCGTCCCTCGCCAACACTGGCATGTCTTTCACCAAAGTAGATGAGAGAGAAAAACAGGCAGCACTGGAGGAAGAGCAGGCACGTCTCAAAGCATTGAAGGTGACTAATCAGAACCTAGTTAAATATACAGGGGTGATATTAAAGTAATAAATCTTCCTTTATGTGTTATAATTGTTATGTAATATATAAACACTATACAGTATATGAGTGTTTGAATGAGTGTACTAGTCAATAGACTAGGGCGTATTAGGGTGTATAGACTAGGGCGTATTAGGGTGTATAGACTAGAGCCATAGCCTTGCCTCCACCCCTAAAGAGTATCAAGTGTCTGCTGAAGATAATTGAATGATAAATAGAATAGCAAATAAAACCTCAGTAGAAATAATGTTTGTCTCATGAATTGAAATGATTTTGTCAGCATTAACTTCAACCATAAGACTTCATTAAAGTGTCTTTAAGACAATGAAGTATATGTTTTGTTCAGTAYGCCACACTTTTAATTTTAGCACAGTTTTTGACATTTTAACATGTGCCTGGCCTGATGTGTGCCTCCCCAGGAGCAGAGGTTGAAAGAGCTGTCTAAGAGGCCCTCATTTGCCACTACAGACACATCTCCGGTGTCGACCACAGCAGCCAGCATCAGTACCGCTCCTGTCATTGACCTGTTCTCCACCCCAAGCTGCTCTAATGGGTGAATATTTTTGTCACGTCTTTAAAAAACTTTTAATAAAGAAAGAATGTGTTCTGTAATTGGATGTCTCAGTATTAATCAAGCAGTCAATGTCTTCACGTTTAGGTGGAKAATATGTATCATATATGTCAATACACACATAGGTACAGATTTTGAGGTACAAGGTCATAGCTTGTGACACAGTGGCAAACGTCAATTTTCTATTTTGTAAAAGTAGGGATGCACCAATACCAGTACCAGTGTCAGTCCAGTCCAGTGCTTGTATGCTACTACTCATAAATCTGTTCCAGTACGATTGCGGACGATGATGCAAATTATGCAAAAAAAGCCCCACCATGAACATGAATTACAGGAACAGAAATCAGGTCAACTTGTGTTCTCTTCYCAACATGTTTAATGTCAGCAAGTATGCATGCAAAGTTCTACATGCAAAGCAATTTCGAGATGCTCACACTAGCAAAGCAATAGCAGGTGCATTTGATATGGAAGTWCTTTGTACGCATGCTTGGACTGGTATCAGTTCATCCCTAGTAAAATGTCTTCATAAAAGAATGACTTWTTCTAACAAAAAATAGTGTGGCAGAACAGAGCGAAGCTGTGGCACATGAGTTGTTATCGTTCTGGCTTGTTCCAGGGTTAAACCATGCTCCTACCTGATACATACACCCACCACTTAATCCAGACCAGAGCTCATCAAGTTTAAAACAACTGATCCCCATGTAGTGCAGCTGCTGCGGGGAAGTGTGGTAACGAACCATGGAAGGATCATTAGATCCTCAATGATGCAGTACATCAGGCAATMCTCACCCTCCAGCTCCTGAGACAGGACAGGTCCCAGTCCTCTGCCTGGCATGATATGGCTCTGCACACAAAATGGATTGAAGCAGGGTACCCTTCTGGCACTGATCTGAGCATTAGCCTGTCCCCATTCTAGTGAGATCAATCAGCAAGCTAATGAGGTTTGAATAATTAGACACAAACCTAGGATGACATCTCAACACCCYCAGGAAGGATATCTCAGGGTGGGGCCTATCCGTCCAGTCAATATTCTGTCTRTGTTCTTACAGCATCCTAAGAACCCCCAGGAGTAAGTGAGCACGTTTCTCAGTGGCAGGGGCACAGGTCCATTAAATAGACACAAACTACAAAACACACAGGATACARGATCTACCAAAAACACAAGCACCTTTTTTATTTTTTTTTATTTTATTAAAATGTATTTTTATGTWGTTTTAATTTATTTATAATTTACCGTTCCCTTTAGATCTTGTTAAAGTATTCTGCTCATCATCCATAAATTCAGGCGTGTTTCATGTAACTGAGATTACACATAAACTGTGACATGCAGTATGCATGTGATGCATATATTAGACACTAGGTGGCAGAAGATTCCACACAGTGAAACATTTTAAACAAACAGTATGTTTATTCCCTTTAGGCCAGTGTTTCTTTGAATAATGTTGGATTCTACTTAGTTCTGACTTTTCACTAAATCTGAAATCAATAAAGTTATTGAGTACTAATATAAACTAGTATGAATTAACATAAGCAATAATAAAATAGAAGTACTAATGGATTGATAAATGTTTAATTACTTAACAAATATTTATCTAATCATATTCAAGGTTTTTTGGCCAGAGTTTAATGGTGTTAAAAAATATAAATAAAGATTATTGTTTGCAGTTTTTTAGGTAATGCTTAATCCAATCCAGTTTCATTCCACTAATATCAAACTGCTTTTAAAAACATTTCCTTTATTCTTAGGACCTTGAAGATGGAGAGCGACCTCTTTGACCTGAACAGCACTTTCCATCCATCCGTGCAACCCGGACCCTCACTGTCCACACCATGGGGAGGTACTGTACATGTTCCTCCATTTTATATGTGTGTTGGTGTCAGAGATTCTGCACGATCTAGTCTTTTCTATGTTTTCATTCTGTTTGACTGTTCTATTCTTTTCTTCCTCTTTTTCTGTCTCTTCCCTTTTGCCTGCTCAGATCCTTTTTCTTCTTCCGAAGCTGTCGAAGGCTCCATCCCAACCCTAAACCCTTTTCTAACCAAACATGTCGATCCTGCTCATCCACCTCCTGTGTCATCTGAAGGTGTTAGTTTTCCCTCTAGGACATCAGGGCATGAGCTATTCGGTGGTAAACGCACTTCGCTTTCCTCCTTTCCTCCTCCTGCACAATATATTTTTGTTATAAGCACCATATTACCATTAGCGCTACATATGGATGGGAGTTCTTGAATTATATGGGAGTAAAGATTTTTGTTTACTGCATATTACTTTTTAAACATAGAGAGCTCCACAGCGGATCGACTTTTGATTCGAGTGTTATGGAAATCAGATAAAGACAACACCCATGGTTTATGAAAAATATTTTTTAAACAGTGCAGTGAATTATAATCTGCCTGTTATGATATGTTTTCCTACTTCCTATTCCTGTGTTAATACACTGTATAATTATACCACTATAATAATACCCAATTATACATTATAATCTGGTTTAAAGTAAAAAGTGGCTTTGTTTCCTTTTCCACTTTGATCAAAACAATCCCTTTTTTGATTCAAACTCATCCATATCAGCCAATTACAAAAGAACAGTGTGGATAGAACACTTAATCTCAGGTAGTATGATGGCAAACCATCCCTACCTATGATCGTCAGGAAACCTCGGGCACTGAGTCAGTGCAAAAGGGATGATCTTAGTACATGAGAAGCTTATCATCTCCACTGAATACCATTTGTCTTTTGAACAAACAAGGATACGTACTGTAGTGCTGGCTGGTACATCTGCTACATGCAAATATTGACCTTGGCTCTAGTGTTGACTCTTCAGACTAATATAAAATACATCACACCTCAAGTGYCTCTAATGTTCGAGATGCAATTTCTCCTTCTTTCCAATTTTGTGTTAGATTCTTTTGGTCAAGCGTCTATGATCCAGCATCTTACAAACCCCTCTCCCTTCCCGCCTGAGCCTTCCACTGTAGCAGGTCTGTTTCGAGGTAGGGGGCCTGTGACTGCAGCTTGCTTTATCTGTAACTCTTTTTGGCTCCTTGTGTCTGCTGTCAGTCCTGTTCTGTGTCCTGTTCGCCTCTCCTGCACCTTTTTCTAGTTTTGTCCTAAAACTTTCTTGCCTAACTGAACACTTCTGCTTTGTTTAGATTAAAATGACTTTWAAAAAAAAATCTTATTAATAGTGGAATAATGCATGAAGAATTATTGTACTTCAGGTTTCCCAGTTTGTACTGACTGAGGTAAAGAGGTTGTAAGTTTATTAACATCAACGAAAGCAAAAGGGCAAGACAATAATCAAAAAACATGAAAAAGGCTGGGCATTGAGCAACAGGGCATAAGCTGCGCAAATTCTAAAGATTGAAAGCTAAATGAGATCAGTGTCAAAATCAGTCAAACTGTTCTACAGTATCACAGAGAATGGATGATTCTGGAGCAAAGCTGCGTAAAGAAACAGTTTTTGAGTTGATATAAATACATTAATTAAAAGACAGGTGACTGAGAGCATGGTCTAGTGGTGAGTTTGGTCAAGTTCATTCATGGAAGCTCCAAGAGCATGCTCATTCCGTCAGCTCTTGTTGCTTGGATCTGGACAACTGAAATTTTAAAGTTGGGAAAGAATCTAGGATGTCCTGCAGGCAAGGAGTCAGCAGCATTTCTCAGGACAACATACACCAATCAGACAAAACGTTACAACACAAAACATTATCCAAAATATTGTGTAGGTGCGCCTTGTGGCACCTGGTCCCACCTGCTGTGGGTTGTAGACCTGTAGGTCTTTGGGTGCCCATGATCCTGTCACCAGATTACTAGTACAGTATATAACTGGTATATAATTGACTGGCAATTTCTTAATATGTTAATGTTTTGTGGTGTAATTTTATGACTGATCGATGTATACCTCCTAGTCGATACTGGTGTCTTCCTCCATGATGTAGGACTCAAAGATGACTATGTACAGTATGCTGGTAGAGTTTATCCCTGATGGATTTCCTTTTGGTTACTCCTAAATCCCACTTCGTACCACATTCCCATGATTCAACATTATTTGGCATTTCTATAGAGTAAAGGAATCAAGACTTTTATTAGGACCTTGCTGTGTTCTGGTGTTTCTGAATAGCTTAGTCACTCAGCACGTTTGCATGACATTGTGTTAGTTTGACTTTAAAGGGGCTTTTAAAAGAGTTGCAAACATGCAAGTCCATCGGAAATTATATTAAGTCAGACTAGCACACTCAGAAGATGATGGGTTCCCCTCCCAGGCTTTAACCGACAAGTTGAGCAGAATATGTCACTGTCAAAAAAGCCAGTAACAATATGGCGGTGGCATCTGCCTTTGGATAATGCCATAAGGGATCATACGAATCTAATTTGTAGAAAAAAAGTTAAGCACATACAGTTGTAAAGTTGTCTATGCTCAACCTGCTACCATTTTACCGTTAACTTTTTTATCGACTGTTTTGGTCTGTAAGGCAATAGCTCCACTGGGAATACAATACAAACAAGCTGACAGGAGGAATATCGCCACCTTTCATAGTGGAGTCGGACCGACTTCGGTCAATAAATGATTCCCATGCCATGGTTGTATAATTTGACAAGGACAGTAGTCCAATTTAATGGCCTAGTCAAGCTGTAACCATATCTCGACTTAACTGTGCATGAAAACGTACTGACTGGCAGTTTATTAAGTGCTGTAAATATAAGTGCTGGAGATTTATGTCATTTGGAATTGCCAGCTCCAGATGCCTGTGGATTTTGTGCAAATAAACCCAATCCCAAGCTTCAAGGGGATCAGCACAAAAAGTTTTCAATTGATGTTGAGGGAATGGAAGCAGAAATAGGCTGCTGGCAAGCAGAAATCAGAGAAGCTTGGCTTGGGCACACATTTATCATTATTTCCCATAGATTTCCATAGATACTAAATGCAAGTATTTAATTTTGGTTGTCAAAGTAATATTTGGAATTACGTTTTTTTGTCTGATTGGCAGTGATTCAGTCATAAAACAGGACATCAGTTTTATAACATCAAAACAATATTACCAATAAAATTTTGTGTGTAAGCATTTCCAGTTTATTCATGTATATTTGCATTATGTTCAATTCTACAGCTTAGTGGAAATCTATGATTGAAGAAAAGTATATATAAATAACAATGTTTTTGTCTTTTGCAGGATATGGGCCTCCACAGGTTCCTCCTCCACAGAGTACAGGGGAGCTGAATGTTGACTTTGAGTCTGTCTTCGGAAACAAAGCTGCATCCTCTAGTAACCTGGACACCAATGGTACTATAAACTACACTTAACACTGTGTACCCATCACACAATTACTGTAGATTTCCGTTTCTTTGCCTGTGCTTTTCTTGGTCTCTTGATGACTAATTAGTTCAATATTGCAAATGCAAATGTTTTATCTTCTTTTAGGTGGCATTTTGAAGCCCACAATGGCCAGCTCCAATCAGCCTTCATCTCAGAACCCGGAAAAGCTCATGTCAAATGACCTAGACTCCTCCTTAGCAAATCTCGTTGGAAGTAAGTTTGTATATAGAATTACTTACTAAATTACTACACATTATGCCTTTGTGCATTAATCATTGTTAATTAAATTTCAATTATTTCAGACTTGGGAATCGGAAATGGCACCACTAAAAAGTAAGTTATTCTTTATTATTAAATGGTTAAAATATATTCTATGACTCTTACTTTTCAAACTGAATCTTAATGTGATGACAGTGATATCCACTGGAACCAGCCAGGGGAGAAGAAACTGACTGGTGGAATGAACTGGCAACCCAAAGCAGCCCCCTCCACTACATGGAATCCAGTCTCAATGGTACATTTTGGAGCTTTTTGTCATAAGAATCTTGGCAAAGTAAATTGCTTATGTTCTCACCAGTGCACAATTTGTCTTATAGCCTCCGTCAGTTATGGCTTTCCCTGCAACAACTCCAACAGGCATGATGGGATATGGCCTGGTACGTATTTTGAGATTTTGGGATTTCAACCTCTGGTAGAATAAACCCATTGCAAGGTTTTGCATCGTTACACCATGCAGAGCTCACAGCTGCAAGTGCATTCATCCACTGCAAAAAGTAGCAAATGAAAATACATTCAAATTACTGAATTTAGTCAAATGCAATCTCGCATATATTTTATACAAATATAAGAATTTATTCATCCTTTAAGCATAGGTTTCCGTATCTATTGGTAGATAATTTTGATAATTGTAAGTATTTAGTTCTTGAAAGAAGCAAATTATCCGCCAATAGAAAAGGAAATTGATGCAAATCAATATCATATATTTGGTTTGTTGTAATCATATATTAAGAAATTTCAGATAAATTTGACTTGATTAAAGTTATTTTTATTTGCAGTGACTTCACTTCCTGATAGTCTTTACTGTGCACAATGAGGTGTTTGTTTATTTATTTATTTAATAATAAGGTCCAGGTGTCAAATAAATCACCTATCACTTACTTGCTGTCTACCTTATCTGTTCTCATCTCTGAGATTCTATAGTATTCTAAATGTATTTTTCAAAGCGTGACTTTCTGTAGCCCCCACAGTTGCCCTCAATGGCCATGATGACGCAGCCCACAATGATGTACACACAGCCTGTCATGAGGCCGTCCAATCCATTTGGAACAGTGTCCAGCGCACAGGTACGGTGCTTAGAGAATGCAACTGGTCCACTGTGTTTACATTGGCCAAAAGACCAAAAGATCTGTCTTCTAGACAGCAGCCTGGCTCTAGATTCTGTCTTTTGTTTGTTCCTTCCTTTACCTCTTTGAGCTCTTTCCTTCTGTGTTTCTCTCTTCGTATCATGGCGTCTGCTTTAGCCCTCTGCTGCCTCTAGTCCCTCCAGTCAGAGCCCTCTTCGTGCTCCAGGACAAGACCCCTTTGCACAGCTCTCTCTCAAGGATTTCTTGTAGAACCTCATCTCGTGTCTAGGTACTACGTGCTCCCTGTGTTTTCAATTTAGATTCTGCATGACCCCTGTCCTTTTGTCTAGGTACTGCATGACTTCTGTGGCGTTGTCTAGACCAGAAGAAAATAAAAAATTGTTCTCTCCCAGCTACCATCTGCCTTCTTGGTTTGTTGGTAGCTGGTAGAGGTACAAACAGGATAGATTGCTGAGGGGTCCTTAAGCCCCAATTATGAGTTTTCAGGTTAGCTTATTGTTTTCTAATTATTTATTTTTAATATTTGTTGTGTATTTAATTAGACCATTTATTGTGTCCGGATTACTGGGTAAATTTTAGATAAATAGATTGTATGCAGTATACACCAATCATCCATAATATTATCACCACAAAATATTAACAAATTAACATTGATAATCAATTATATACCATTAAACTGGTAACAGGATCATGAACACCCAAGGTTCACACCTGTTCCCACAGAATGCAAATGCAACAAATTGCAGAAAACAAAGTTAATGCTGGTCATGAATGAAAGGCACCAGAACACAGAGCGCAATACCCCAAACCTGGCTTCCAGACTACTCAGATTTCAATCCATTCAGACATCCATGCTATGCACCAGGCAAACATCAGAGGCCCCACAGCACACCTCCATAGGCCCTGCTGAGCCATGCCTTGACTAGCCAGAGCCATTGTAATATTATGGTTGATAATGTATGTGAGCATAAATTTATAGCRTTCATTTATTGGACTGATTATACATACATTTCTACATATTCAGTAAYTACTGCATTGTGGTAAGTATTGCATTGTACTAAAGTAATGCGTTGTGGTAAGTAATGCATTGTAATAAAGTGTTACCCAACATTAATATAAATATTAAACAAACTGAAACCATTTTCTTTGTGAAACAAACCATACTTAAAATGTTCAGTCCAAAGCAAGTATTGGGCTAGTCTAAATGCTCTTGAAATTAAACCACAGCCGAGTCTTACTTTGTATTGTACCAGTCAAAAGTTTGGACACAATTTTGGATCTATTTTTCTACATTTTAGAACAATCCTGGAGAATTCAAAAATAAGAAATTGTACATATGGAATTATTATCCATATTAAATTAAAGACCTTCCCTGTTTCCACCAAAGACTATCCCAGGAAAGCAAGACCAAAAATGATCTGTTATGAAGGCTTTACAGAGCATACGTAGCTGACACATCTCAATATCAACTGTTCGAAGGAGATTATTGTTTATTTTGGCTGCCTTCAGCATTGTTTTACAAAGTAGAAAAAAAAATCAAGGAAATAAATCAAGAAAACTACTAAATTAGAAGATGTGTCCGAACGTTTGAATGGTAGTGTTTATATTTCATTTGACTTCATTAAAACTTTGAACATTGTGCTTGCAGATGCAGTTTATGTAATTCAAGCTGAATTCACTCCCTGAAGTCAAAGCATTGTCCAGCGCAGCTCTGTGGTCTGTGCTGTCCTGCTCTTCAGAGGAACCAAAACATGTCTAAAAACATCAGCGGTGCAGGAACTGAAGGTGTAATAAGACTGAGAGCTTATTAGAATCATTTTGTAATTTGTCTGCGATATGAAGTGATGCTGCTGCTCTACCCTGAAGGGGATTCCTCATGCATTTTATAATCTGTAAAGTTAGGTAAATGGGACTGACAAAGTTTAACATTGTGTAAGAAAATCAATGTTAATATTCCCTGTTGCTGTTTTTTTTTTTCTTTTACTTTTTTTGTTTCTAACTGGGGAGAGCGGCAGGAATCTCCCAATCTCAGTCAGAAACTCCAACAGTAACTAGGATACAGTGATGATATTTTACCACTTTGTTTAGTTTTGTCTTTTTAATTACGTTCACAAATAGACCTCACTTGTGTGTTTGTATTTATTTATGGTTTATACTCAAAAAAGAGACAAAATGTATGAATGTGTATGCATTGGAAAAACTTTAAAAACATTACACATGGGTGTTGGATTGTATAAGGCGATTAAAGCAATTAGAGATATTAAACTAGCTATGTGAAAATTACACCTGTAAGTTAAATGATATAGAACACTAAGTATTCTCTCTGTTTCATGTCTAGAAATATGCTTTGTAGATCAAGCATTCACAACCCAGAAGTATTGGGCAGATAAGATTTAGAACCTGGTTTGCTGATGTGTATAGCCGGTATCCACGCCTAGGGTTTGTGAACTGATTCGGTGTTGCACTTGGGAAGAGATGTGTTTCTGCATTATGCATGGCATGCCATTGTCTCACATACACAGTTCAAGATGGCTGCCTCTCTGAATGTGAAAATTTGCCCTCATGTTTCAGACTTTGGAAAAAAAACAAGCCACTTCCCCAGGACTACTAGCTGGGCCCACTTGCCTAATTTGATATTGTAATGGACAAAGGTCATATTTATCACTGTATATCTATCATGTAAAATACAAAAGGAACGTCTTGACCAAAACAAACATTGAGCGCTGTTGACCAGTGCGTTATGTATATACCGAATACTGAATACTGGGTGTTTAGCGAAGGATTGATTGAAAGGTGAAAAGCAATTTGATTGAACCTGACTTTATTGACGTTCTGCTGAATATTGTTGTCCTCACAGATTGTTTTCTTTTGTTTACATATTTAAAAATGTAAGAAAACTAGTGTACTTTTTTTTCAAATAAAGTGCAGCTTCCACAACACATGCTGTCATCTTTATACTTACTAAGCTTGTAGTATTCTTTTTTGCTCAAGTGGAATTTTTAACAGTGGTGCATCCAGCATACTTGTGAACCAAACAAGATAATACATGAGGTCTAGGCACAGGACTATATAAATGAAAAGTATTATAACACATGAGGGCAGAGTACAAACTACAGCATATACAGTACATGTCTGGTAAAATACACTATGCTCATACGCATAACAGTTGCCTATGGCAGAAACATAAAATGTAGATGAATACAAATAATTTTCTCTGTTTATCTATAGTGGAAAAAATCTGGATAGCTGAATTTACTCATAGACTGATCAGATTTAATTTCAAAACCACCTAGGTTTTGRGTTTCCAGGGTGTCTCGGGCCCCTTCAGGTGTGTAGTGATGTCTGGCACCAAAGCATTAGCAACGGATCCTTTGGGTGCTGTGGGTTCCTGGATGGGGCCTCTGTGGATCCGGACCTGTTTGCCCAGTGCCTCCCATGGTTCCTGGATTGGGGTCTGTTGCTTTTCTATCTAAGCTAATGGACTTTTTCTGTGATTTACCTTAAATTCACTTGTGTCTCAGATGCGCACTCATAGATTCAGATGATGTCAGTTTGTAAATCTGTTGCTTGTGAGGCCAATTGCAATGTTTTTTTGTGTGTGTGTCTTTTAATACCAACATCAAAAAAATTGTTGACATGCAGAATGCATGTGTTTTTAGTTGATATGAGGTTACATTAATAAATTTAATTAGTTAATTGACTTATCTGATGTTTGTCCATGTACTTTGGAAAGGAAAACTTATTTGCTATAGTGACCAAAATCCATAAATTTGATACATTATAAATAAGTACATTTAGAAGTTTGCAGAAAATGCACTTTTAAACATTTATTATTTAAGAACTGTGTAGGGAATAACTAATGTTTTAGTCCCATCATGACTTCTATTTCAGTATGTTTAACTCCAACTACTAAACACATCCAGATCAACACACAAATAGGTACAGAAACACCTAGGGATTTAACACTGTGATCCTCCGAGCATTATATAGGCTATACTATATGTGCAAACTTCAGGATTGAAGTAAACATGAACTGTTCTGAATGGAGAAATACAAGACCCATATTAAATCAAGTATACTGTATACTGTATGTTTGAAAAGGTATAGTGTTACATTATTTGTACATCAGTTAGAACCCAAAATTGCAACACATTGTATATGTTAATTTAGCTTATGGTCCTGAATGTTATAGCTAACAAAACTTGTGACTGGACTTTGGTTAGGAGGAGACACAAGCTAAAACAAGCACAGCTAAAGGAACAGTGGCAAATGCAGGCGTGAATGGTTAGTTCTTCCTTGACACACACACACACACACACGGCGACTCTGTAAACCTTCTACAGCAGGATCTTCTCACAGAAGCGCTGAAGGTAAACGCTCTCAAAAACAAGCTTTACTGTGAGTGAATAGCTGACAGGAAATACGATGCTGCGTGAATTTAGTGCAGAATTCGGGTTTGATTTTTTTTCCTCGGTAATGTACAGCGTTTAGAGAAACGTTTAAAAGAAGGTTACCTACAGGAGTAGTATTTCTATTGGACGTAAATGTACACCGTATGTGTGAATTTAACGGATTTTTACAAACCTGTTGGCTTCGTATTTACTTTGTGTTTGGGTTAAACGGATAACAGGTAAGAGCACCGAGGCTACATCTTTACAGTAAACACCTGAAGTGCTGAATCAACATGTAACCTGTTTGTTTGTATGAGTTGGCGTTATTTACCCGTATAGTGTGTATACTGTAATTAACGCCRTAGAAGACAGCATAATACACAGACAACAGAATATTAAACACATATAATGGGGCTTATTTGTATTGAGTTGACTGTTCTTGTTATATATTTTACAAAAATGGTGGAAAGTGCTGTCACTTTTGCAGTTTTGCTGATGCCATTTAAATGAGCAGACAGTACAGCTGTATTGTATATTCTTTCAACAATGAAATACTTTTTCTTTTTTTAATATTCAATATATAATTGTAGATTTTTTTTCAAGTTCAAGGCAATGTCCTGTCGCTATGATCATACATAGATAGTGGATGATCTGTATGATCGGTGATAGTGGATGATGTGTTATACTGTATAGTGTATGTAGTGGATAGTGTATGATCTGATATCTGATGTACTTTTCATCTAAAGATCTGATTCACAATAACAATCACAATTGATCTATATAAATCAAAGAAAGGTTTTGTCTGTACATTGGTCAGGACTCACTCTTTGATATCTTTACATTTCATACGTTGAAGGACCCGAAACTCGTCTCAGAAAATATTTTTGTCACAGCATCACATGAAACCAGTTTTGGTTTAAATTAAATTAAATTAAATTCTGGACAGAATTTAATACAATTTTGCCAGTCTTTAGGTATTTGCCTCAAGTTAAACCTGCACCATGAATAAAAACAAAATGTTGAGTAAAAGTGACGTTATGAGCAGTTATGTGCCAGATTATAAACTGCCAGTTTTGACTGTGAGCGCGTCTTAAATCGACTGCTGGGCAGAATTTAATGGACATTTTGCAGTACTTAGAGATCTGCTTGATGTTTAACCTGCACCATAAGTGAAATCAAATTGAGTATGTATGTATGAACAGTAAGGTACTGTATTTAATCATCTACTTTAAAATAAGCTACTAATAAGCTACTTGCTTAATGTACCACTCACTCTCACTCATCATCTATACTGCTTAATCCTGTATTCAGGGACATGGGGGGCCTGGAGCCTCATCTGTGATTCACTCTCCCCAACAGGGAGTGCATTTGGCTGATGATGAAAGAAGTACAGCTTAGTACAGTAGAAACAAGGTGTAAGATACTCAACCTTACAAAATTTTATTTCTTTGTATCAATAAGTTAGGCAGAGAGTTCTGTCGTACAGAAATACAGACAGACATGTACGTGGCCCTTTGTTGGATTGGCCATGGTCTTCGGGCCCTCAGATGACACTGCATCACTCATTAGTGTGATTATGTCATGGACATTACTAAAGAGCACAGGAATACTTACAGAAACCACCGTCAGTAAACAAATTCTGCCGTGCCATCTGCCGAAGCCATATATGTACATGATCCAAAAATGCAGTCATTCTTTTGGACAAGTGTTCTATAGGCAGATGAGTCCAAATTTGACATTCTTGTTGGAAATCACAGACGCCATGTCCTCCAGGCTAAAGAAATCTTCAAGCATGTTATCAGTTCAAAAACCAGCATCTCTGAGCGAATGGGGGAACATAAGTGCATATGGTATGGGAAGCTTGCATGTTTTGGAAGAGACTATGAATGCTGAAAGGTATATGGAGTTTTTTTTGACTACATCTATTTCAGAGAAGGCCTTGTGTATTTCAGCAGAACAATGCAAAAGGACATAGTGCAGCTATTACAACAGCATGGCTTCATAGAAAAARAGTCTGTGTACTGAATTTATCCTGTCTGCAGGCCAGATCCTTCACCTATAGCGTGATCCTAACAGTTAGCACACCACTGAAATATAAAAGAAATAAAAAGAAAAAAGAAAGAAAGAAAAAAAAATATATGGGAACACTTAAACAACACAATGTAACTCCAAGTGAAGCTGTGATGAAATCAAACACACAGCTGTGAAATCAAACTGCCCACTTAGGAAGCAATTGACAATCAATTTCACATGCTGTGCAAATAGAATAGACAACAGGTGGAAATTATAGGCAATTAGCAAGACACCACCAATAACGGAGTGGTTCTGCAGGTGGTGACCACAGACCACTTCTTAGTTTTTATGCTTTCTGGCTGATGTTTTGGTCACTTTTGAATGCTGGCGGTGCTTTCACTCTGCTCAAACGGTCAGAAACAGACTCCATGAGGGTGGTATGAGGGCCCGAAGTGCACAGGTGGGGGCTGTGCTTACAGCCCAACACCGTGCAGGACGTTTGGCATTTGCCAGAGAACAGCAAGATTGGCAAATTCGCCAGARWACACCAAGATTGGCAAATTCGCCACTGGCGCCGTGTTCTTGACAGATGAAGCAGGTTCACACTGAACACATGTGACAGATGTGACAGAGCCTGGAGTTGGCGGATGCTTTAGTCCAGGTCTGGGAGGAGATCCCTCAGGAGACCATCTGCCACCTCATCAGGAGCATGCCCAGGCGTTGTAGGGAGGTCATACCGGCACATGGAGGCCACACACACTACGGAGCCTCATTTCGACTTGTTTTAAGGACATTTCATCAAAGTTGGATCAGCCTGTAGTGTGTTTTTTCCACTTCACTTTTGAGTGTGGTTCCAAATCCAGACCTCCATGTGTTAATAAATTTGATTTCCATTGATAAATTTTTGCGTGATTTTGTTGTCAGCACATTCAACTATGAAAACAACAAAGTATTTAATAAGAATATTTAATTCATTCAGATCTAGGATATGTTATTTTAGGGTTCCCTTTATTTTTTTGAGCAGTATACAGGAAACTTGTTTTTAAAAAATTGCTTTGTACTGATAAGCGCAGTAGTATATCCACCCAGGACTGAAGTTTGTTGCATGTGCACATTCACACATGCTTGCATTCATTTACACTAAGTGGGAATTTAGAGTAGCCAATCCACCAATCAGCATATTTTTTGGGAGGTAAATGGAAACTTGGTAACTGGAGTGAAACCATGCAAAAACAATGTTAAAAAAAAAGTGCATTCGCGCACACACGCACACACACACACGCACACGCGCACACACACACACACACACACACACACACACACACACACACACACACACACACACACAAAGTAACCTGAGCCTGTGAGGCAGTAACTGTACCAGATTAGCTGATATTTGAGGGCTTTTGTAAGGACAGTTCTATAGATTCAGACATCTACAATGTGTGGCATTTTATTAGGTAAACCTACCATATAGGTCACTTTGAATACCATTATTTCATATGCTTATACAAGCTGTAGTCCCTTTGGTGCCTTTCACAATATATTATTCTCTCTTTAAACCATCCATCAAGAAAAAAACAACAACTAAAGAACAAGCTAATATATCTGATTACATCTACTATTATTTAGAAGTGTACTTTTTGTTTGTATGATAGTGGCATGTAATACTGGCAAAAGTGTATCAGGCCCCCGAACCTACAAACCAAAATTATTATTATTAAGAAAAACCAAGCATGCTCAGTCTGAGTATTACAGTGGGTACAGATAAGAATCACCCATTTAAAAAATATATGTTTTTGTTGCTTTGCAGCCTGAACTCAAGACAGACACAGGTTTTGTTTTATCCAGCTATTTATTCACTTAGTGCAACTTTTAGCATCCAAGTGAAAGATATACTGTAACACCAACATATCAGAGAAAATTTAAATAAAAAACAGAATAACAGTAGTGTAACCGAAGCAAACAATCAACTATGGGTGGCAAGGCGAGGCACCCACGTCAAAAGATCTCAGTTACAGTTACAGTTGTGCACAGGAACAAGTCTGGAGATGGATATGGTCAAATTCTAAGACTTTATCACTGTCTAGGAGCACACTGAAGTCTATTATTAGTAAGTGGAGGGTATTTGGTACAACAATCAGGACAACGGATAAGGTTGTCGCAACAAACTGGATGAAAGAGCCAGGAGGAAATTGATCAGAGTGGCTTCCAAGAGACCTACAGCAACTCTGAAGCATTTGCAAAAAATTATGTTAGAGAGTGCTCATTATGTGCATGTGACAACAATACCACAAATTCTCCACAAATGTAGCTTGTATGAGAAAGTTGCAAGTAAAAGGCCACTCCACAAGAAAGGCCACATGCGGTCATGACTGAGCTTTGCAAAAACACAGGTTGTCAGATGAGACAAAAATGTTATTATTTGGCCACAACATCAAATGACGTCTGGCGGAAATCCAATACAGCTCACGATCCAAATTGTGAACACCATTCCTACAGTGAAGCATGTAGGTGGTAATATCATGTTATGGAGGTGTTTATCTGCAGTAAAATACCGTCACATTCTTGAAGAAAATCTGCTGCCCGGTGCCAGAATGTTTTCAGTGGGAAAAATGTTTTCCTTCCAACATGACAATGACCAAAAGAAAAAGTTCTAGTCAGAGCCCAGACTTAAACCCCATTGAAAATCTGAGGAATTACTTGAAGAATGCAGTCCATGAACAGTCACCATCAAACTCCAGTTAAAGAGTGGGTTTACAAATATTGCAAAGTATAGATGTGTAAAGCTTTGTTTGCCATTGAGAAACTTATTAACTTCACCTGATTGAGTTTACAAGTCATTTTAGGAGGGGCTGATCATTTTCCAAATTAGTGATTTTTTACAGCTGGGTAAAACAAAAACTGTGTCAGTTGTTTTTTCAGGCTGCAAAGCAAGATGGGGATTCTTTTCTATACTACATCGCTACACCTAGGCATTTGGCAGACGCCCTTATCCAGAGCGACTTACATTTTTTATCTCATTATACATCTGAGCAGTAGGGTTAAGGGCCTTGCTCAAGGGCCCAACAGGGACAACTTCTTGGTGGTGGGACTTGAACTTGGGACCTTCCGGGCCATAGTCCAAGGCCTTAACCACTGAGCTACCCCTATACAAACTCTTATCTCCCTATGAAGTTCTTACAATCCTCTAGCACTGAAAAGACACAGTAATCTACACTATACATTTTTTTATTTCGTTCTGTATACTGTATTCCGTACACTTTTTGACATCTTCACTACTGCATAGTGTTTGCACAGATATGCTGTATATTACCATACATATCCTATTTTAATTCTGTAATGCACCTTCTGTACAGAAGACACTCACCCTTATACTGTATGGACCCATACAGTATAACCATAATCTCCCATAATGTTGTCATATTCGACAATGAAACTGTGCCTTTATACAAGTATAAAGGCATAGTTTTATTGTTAAATCTGTGTATATAAATCAATTATTAATAACTAATAAACATTGCTCATATAAAACACCACAATATTGAACTATTTAGAATCAGGAGATTGAGAGCTACACATAATCTTACCTAAACCATCCCTACAGTAAAATACAGTTGTGGCAGCATCATATGGAGTATAAAGGGAACAGTGATGTTGCTAAAATTAAGAGCTATCCTGGGTAAAAACCTTCTACAGAGTACTCAGGATCTCAGACTGGGATGAAGGTTTACAGTTCAACAAGACCATAACCCAAGAAAGAAAACACAGAGGTGGCTTCAGGACAATTCTGTGAAAGTCCTGGAGTGGCCCAGACAGAGTCAGGACCCGAACCCAATAGAGAATCTTTGTAGAGGCCTGAAAATGGCTGTGCACTAACCGTGCCTATTCAACGTTGTTGAGCTTGAACAATTCTGACAAAAAGAGTGGAAGAGCCTTCTAAAAGAAAAGTGTTGCAAGATTGTCGCATCATTCATAAGGAGACATGAGGCCAAAGATGCTTTAACCAAGTAACCAAGAGTGCAGGATCTGAATACTTATTTTAAATGGGTACTTCAGTCTCCTATTTTTAACAAATTAAAGAAACACTCCAAAAAACTTTTTTTACTTTGCCATCTGTGTAGAATAATAAAGAAAAAAAGGTAAAACATTTTAAAATGAAACATTTTATGATGTGTAAAACATGCCTGCTGTAAAACTGAGCCAACTGCATGTTCGATATCTTTGTACAAATATTTGCTCATCTCATTAGATACACCGTAGTTCTGAATGTTGTGTTGGGTTGTGGCTTACGGGATTTTTTTTGTTATTTGTAGTACAGTAGGGCCATTTTCAAGAAATCCTAATTTTAAAGAAGGTATTAAATGGTAATGGTGAGAAATCGTTGTAGACTCAGACATTATTCTCAGACATTGTAGRCATTATAACTTAACATTTCACAATGTGCGGATTATTGGTCAAGTGGTATTTAAAAAAAAAAAACATTTGTTATACTGTACATGTAAACATAGACACTCCTTAGTTCTACTTAGACTTTTGGGATGCTGTTTTCAATTCATTCTTGTTAAAGCCAAAATACACACAGGAAACTCTGTGTGCAGGCAAATACACTTGTGACCCGTCACTTAAAATCATGTGTTAAGTCACATTTTGGTGATTTGAGTATTTTCAGATTTCTCGTTCAAAGAGTTCCATTTTGATACCAAGTTTATTACTGTGTAATGTTCTGTTGCTGAGATATGGCCAGCATTTTAAGTTTGTTTACAAGAAGGCCAGGGAAAATTGTTGAAATCTTATTGAATGTGTAAATGAGGATTGCTTGACACAGTAAAAAAGCGGGACCTCTAAGCCTTATTTTGACATGAGGATTTCCCTGCCACCCCAATAACTTCGCCAGCAGTGTTGTTTTATAGCAAAAAAAGTTTTTTATCACGACTGGAGTGATCAGCTTGGATAGTGTTCATTAACGTGCTTTAAAACAATGTTTAGGATTAAAACCTTCTCAGTTGTGTTGAAGGATCAGGAAGATATGGTGTTTATCAAATGATATTTTCCAAAATTTTTCATTTTGTCTGGTCAATTGAGGGGTTTGGTCTTGTGTTACAAATCTTACATAGTCTGACTGTGTGTTTTGTAGATGGTGCGATTCAGTAGTGTGTGATGAAGAATTTTAAAGGCCAGAACTATAAACAAACTTCAGTGAAAGAACCAGTGCTACCAAAGAGAACATAACCACTTTCCACATAATTCTGAAGAACATTAGGAAGATTTGGTGCCGAACT
Organism: Clarias batrachus; assembly: GCA_003987875.1. Classification (NCBI taxonomy): domain Eukaryota; kingdom Metazoa; phylum Chordata; class Actinopteri; order Siluriformes; family Clariidae; genus Clarias; species Clarias batrachus. The sequence continues at coordinate 373,418 of QMIH01000296.1, forward strand.
AATCATCATGATAGACCTCAGCTACCTGACTGAGGAGGAGCAGGAGGCGATTATGGCAGTGTTAAAGAGGGATGCAGAGCTGAAAAAGACAGAACAAGAACGAGTCAAGTAAGTTCCCCCAAATGATATTGAACATAAATAGATCCTTATGCCGTATGAAACATGCTGCTCTCTCGAGCACAACAAGCCAAAGTGAAAAAGTGATGTATTGTCTTGTAATGTAATAAAGCTCCGGCTGATCTTTACTTCTTATCACTCACAGGACTGCTTCAGGGTGAGTCGACTAGTTACGTTACCTTCAGCTTTACATGAAAAACATTCAGATGGTGCTAAAATGTCCATATGAGGGAACCTGAAACGGTTCTCTACTTTGTTACTAAGTGTGAACCATATTGAACAGCCAGTACTAAACGCACTGTGCTTGTAATGGAAGAATATGGACATAAAAGGAGGAATGCAGAAACTGGCCACAACTAGGTGATTTCTTTACTTTATTCAACCATGGATAAAAGGATTAAGTCTACCCTTGTGGAATAATTGCCCCACCCATTTCACATGACCAGCATAGTTTTCGTGAAGTTGAGAATGTTTTKCACTGGCCATGTCCGGATGCATGATTTTAATTCAATTGCTTTTGTTTACTTAAAAAATTCATTTGTCCTGCATTTTCCTACATTATGTAGTTAAGTTGAAATTATAATTTATTGAATTAAATTATTAAATTATTTTTAAAAATAGTATTTACATATGCTTTAGTTTAAGAAAGTCATTTTTTACAATTAAATAAATACTTAAAGTTGGAAAAATTGTACCTTTGAGGTAAAAAGGCAAACTGTGTATTGTTACTTTTGTGACAAGCTGTTTTCTGTCTTTATTGAGCAAAGATAATTGTCTCGAGATATTCAGTGTTAGTCATATTCAGGACGTTTAAGAGCAGCCTGGTATTGCTTGTGTTTAGCTTAGTGGAAATTGATGTTGCATTAAAGGCTAATGATTTCTCGATACACACCTTTTTTATTTTTATACAATGACATACTGTAGTAGAACTGGTTAGAAGTGGCTAAGCGTAAAACTACTTCCATATAATATATAGCCCCTACTATTATTATTGCACTTTTTGCACCAGCAGGAATGTGGCGCTCATTACTCATTACTCAAATAAACCAGTCTGAGAGATAGCAAAAATATTCTTAAAAAGAATTAATCACCTAGCAAGCTCAGCAACCGCAAAAGCCTAGAACACCATGAAGAACAACTAAAGTGGATAATTGCAGATTTCTGTCCATGGTAAAGAAGAACCTCTTAACAACATATGGCCATGTCAAGAATACACTTGAGGAGGTAGGTGTGTCATTGTCAAAGTCTACAGTCAAGAGACAGCTTTATGAAATAAATAATGATGCTTTGGACCCACCAGTTACACTCAAGAAAGGACAATTTAGACTTTACCAGATTCTTTGGACTGATGAAACCAGAATCAACTTGTACCACAATGATGGGAAGAGAAAAGTATGGGGAAAAAAGGTACAGGTCATGGCATAGTCATGTAAGGCTGCCAATGGAACCAGGTCAATGGTGTTTATTGATAACCTGACTGCTGATAACACTAGCAGGATGAAAGTTYTGCCAAATACTGAAAAGTCAAAAGACATCGCTTGATATTGCAGATTGTTAATGACCAAAAATATAAAGTGAAAGCTACTCAAGGCAAAGAAATTTTAAAAATGTTCACTGGCAAAGACACTTCCTCTCAACTCAATAGATCACTTATTGAAGACAATACTGAAAGCAGAAAGTCCCATAAACAAGCAACAGGCCTGGCAAAGCATCTCAAGGGAGGAAACTCAGACTTCAGGTTGTCATTGACTGTAAAGGATTTTCATTTATTTCCATATGTTTGTAATTATGTCAGTTTCTTCCATGATTTATGACCACCACCAAAGGTGTGTGTGTATAAAAATGGCTATAATTCCTGAATAATAAATGCCACACTTTCGTTAAACCAAAAAAAACGTATAAAGCTTTTTTAATCTTTTAAAACCTTAGGGTAAAAGGTAAAAAGTAAAAAGTAAAAAGCGTAACCTTACGTATATCAGAAATTTCAGCCAGGTCTCCCAGGCGCAATGCAGCAAAATCATCCTAAGCAGAAAATGCACCATGTTTGTAGTAATTTGATTTGTTTGGGCACCAAACCCCTTTACTCCCACAAATCCTAGCTTACTTGTTTTTGGTCCAATCGGAAAATGACACTTCAAGTCTAATATAAAAATAAGTAACTCATGCTAAACCAATTCTATCTAAAGATATCGGGTTACATGCTCAGCGTGTGAGTCAGCGATGGTAGAGCTGTGGCCAAGAAAACCAGGCCAAACCATTCCCAAGGTAGTTCTATGGCCATATCTCTGGAACCTTATGGYCTCCTAAGAAGCTGTTTTCACCATTTTGCCCAGGCAAAGTGACGAATCTGTCACTACCCCTACTTTCTCCAGGAATTGTATCTAGCTTGATTTTGCAAAAGTGTGAGTATTTAATAGTATATGGTAATGGACTTTAAGCCTTTTTTCTGATATAAAGAGTCAAGATGTCGTGGTCTTGACCCAAATATCGTTCAGGCAGATGAGCTTGCTAGAGTTACATGTTGAATAGTGAACAAAGGACAGACTTCAGTGCAAGTCTGAAGCAAATGCACGGATGAAAAAAATAACAAATGCCTTAATTTCTATTTGCATATTAGGCATTTCCAAAAGCAAGGCCCTGAGGAGGACAAATTGAAGTATATCACAGGGGAGTGGTTTTATGAGGTAAAGTCTCAGAGACACCAGGACAGAATTCATGGCTCGGATATCATCATGGCATCCATGAAACAGAAGAAACCCATGTCAGTAGGTGAGTTCCTTAGCATTACTAAACTGGAATAAATTATGTGTTGKAATAACCACTAACAAACAGACACAAAATTTAGCTTATTTGTGTTACCATGCTTGTCTTCTGTTTAGAGCTTTTGGCACAGTCATGGAAAGAGCAACCGAATAAAACCAACGATCTCATGACACCACAACCAAAGTCAACAGACAGTCTAAAGGAGAGGTGATAAGCATCTGCTTTAATACTACCATGTCTGCTTAAACCAAACACTGTTTTTTAACAAAAATGTAAGAATGTATTGTCATAAGGACAACGAGTCTGTATAGTATGTATGTAAATTTAGGTGGAACATAAAATTCTACTCATGGCTCATACCAGAAAACCTTGTGCAATGTATGAAAGTGCTGTTTGACTAGCTCCCACTTCTTCTACTTTGTCCATGTGTGTTTTTGAGGTGTGGAAATCTTATGATTCGAAGTACCGGGTGACTCAAACAAGAGTCAACAGAGGCGTTTGCATAACATGCTTTTAGTAGACCTTAGTCTAAAAGCCTTTATTATTGCTATGCATGTAAATAGAACTTCTTCGGCTCAGGATCTTAGTAACAGGTGAAAAGATGGTTGATGTCTTTCCTGAAAGAAGAACAAATATAATTGCCTACATTTGTTTTATAATTACTTGAATTAATATTATATGAATCTTATAAAAATTGTATTAAATTATATGGATATTTCTTTTATTTTCTGAATTTGCCACTTATTTTAAACATCCTATTCAAGATGAATCCCACCCAAAAACCACCTCTCTTCTGTGAAAAAAAATAAAAAATTCCGCTAGATTTTAAAATGTGACACTCTTTGGGGATTGGGGATTTGTCCATTCAGACAAAAAAAAATTTGCTTTGTGTATTTCTACAAATTTCTGAAAAAACAAACAAACAAACAAACAAACAAATCTCCTCTTTTCTCTTTGTATACATAGCAGGAGATCAGCAGAGACTCAGCAACAACGTGTAAACAGGGTAGGCAAACTGCTTACTGTTCACTATGAAACTATATTTTTACTCTGACTTTTGTATAAAAAGTCATTCAAAAGTAATGTTTTATTTATTATTGATTCAACACGTTTGATTTTTGTACTTCATTTGAAGATCGCCACGTTCTATAAAGAATATGTTGCTAATCTTAATTTTGAATGTAAATTTTTATTTTTATTAATATTTTATTTGTTTGTTTATTTGATTATTTGTTTCCAGCAAAGGCACAATCCATTTAATAATGTGCCTGTTGACATAGACCTTGATGTACCAGACAGTGCCTCAGTGCTTGACTCTATGAATCCACCAGGTACAGGTTACATTCCATATTATCAGCTATGTGAAATATAGTAATAGTGTATTAGGTATACATACTGTAACTAGTAGCCTGTTTTAACTTTTTTAAGCTTTAAGAACTGTATGACTGCCTAGGCATGGAAGATAGAAATGCTTGCCAGGTTATGCAGGACTATTGAACCAACTATATAAATAAAAGAAAGGTCTAAACATCAGGTTTTGTCTGAACTCGCTCTTTCAATGTTATCTTTACCTTTCATACATTGGAGGATCTGAAATCAGTATTTTTCTGTCTATGTGTGCATGTCTGTATCTACAGTATGTCTGTTCAGCCAGATTTTGTCACAGCATCACGCAAAAATGGCTGGACAGAATTTAATGAAACTTAAATTCTGTTAATGCACTTGGACCAAAAATGCACGTGTACCAAAAATGAAATCAAAATGTTGAGTAGAAGTAAATTCATGAGATCTTATGTCATAGCATAAAAAAAAAGAATTTCAATAAATTTAGCACTTTTTCTCTAAGAGGTTGGCGTGRCTATACAATATAACCATAACTCAACAGATTATCTATAGATAAACTATGCAGAACGCAGAAACAATGGTAATGGTAACCTACAAGCGGCTAAAAACTTCAAGAAACTAAAGCGCGTCACAGCATGATAGATCCATGAGCACGTAATCATTTGACTACAATAAATATATTAAGAATTGCGAATAAGACATTTTTTTATTGTGAGACATACAATATCATGAGTAATGAGCAAGAAGTGTGGCTGGTCCAATTATCAAATGACTACCATATTTTTAAGACATACAGTACCAAACAGTTTGCATACAAGTGCATTAATATAAATTGCACACATGGGCACAATTTTTGTCGTTAAAGGAAGAAAAACACACAATGGTAACTGATATAACTGAAAACTGGCAAAAGTAATATTAAWATTACAAATTGCTGTTGGAGACTKCTATGTGTGAAAACCCTAAGAGAAAAAAAAATCTAAAATGAGATATTCATTGCCTGAAGCTCTTGACCCAAAGTGTTCCTAATAATGTGATCAGTGAGTAAATGTAAAGGTACTTAGTTAGAACCTGGTTTATAGATATAAGTAATTAAGTATATTTATTTAAGTTATATTAAGTATTTAAGTACTGTTTCATGAATTGATGATTCACCTATATCTTCCTGTATACCTTCACTTCTCCTTCAGCTGAAGTGCTACCTTCACTTGAGACTCGTGAAGAAATAGAAGCCAAGACCAAAGTCTTTGATATTTCAAAAGAAACAACCCCTCGTCAAAAACCTGTGCCAAAGAAAAGAACTAAAATATTTAATCTCCAGAACTCAATTACAGACAGCACCAGCTCTACCTCCACTCAGAGTGTATCTACAAGTTCTGCTGTGTCCACCCAAAGTGTCTCTACAGACTTCAGCACCAAGTCCCCCGTGTCCACCCAGAGCATGTCTACAAGCTCGGACAGCAGGTCTACTCTGTCAAATCAAAGCATGTCTACAAACTCAGAAATCAAGTTTATTCCACCAATACGCATCCTCAAACACASTTCCAGCTGCAGCTCCAATGACCCCAATATTAAGAGCCAGCTACCTCAACCCCTTAAAYCCCTTAGAATGGTTTCCACCAAGACTGGTCCAGAACAAGTCATTGAAGAGAATACAATAACCCAGGAGCAGATAGAGCAGCCAGCACTTAGTTTAAAAGATGAAGAGACAAAACCCACTTCACCAGAGTCCTCTTCACTGAACTCTACGTTTCCAAAGTCACGACTGCCAATCCGATCCTCATTGCTGCTAAATAGTCCAACACAGACAGCTCAAGAGAAGCCAAAACTTCAGCCACAACTAAGTCTGAGTTCCAGCGCACAGTCAAATGATGAACAAAAGGCAACARACCAATTGCATGCAAAGCAAAAATGTGAAAATAAATTAAATTTGTCGCTATCTGCAGAACCAGAAAAACTAAATATAGCTGATGGTATCATGAAAGAACCTCTTTCCCTTCCTAAAACAAGAGTCATGTCTCCTTTTGAATCCCTGTTAGTCAAACCATTAAATGACAGCACTGGCCCTCAGATCTCACGAAAGAGTCCAGAGAAAGAAGAAAGTAAAACATCCAAGAAGGAACATAAAAAGACAGAAGAACAAGGGGGGCATCCTTTGAGCTTAACAGGTACGATCAACTATATATAACAGATACGGTATTTGTGATTACATACGGTGTGTCTTTACTGGTGTTGGATAGAAGACAACTACAAGCGTTGAGTGCTAGTAGCTTAATGACAAGCTGTGTCCTTCAGTTTAATAACTTCTTTTAAGTTTTTGCACTACAGCATTATTAACAAGTTCAAATAATGAGGTCAACATTATTTTTAAATTAAGCAAATTACAATATTAAAATTATTTAATTCACACAAGATCAATATTTAGCTAATTACGAGGAGCATTTAAGTCAAAAAAAGGACTTTTGTGTGGAATAACAGAGCACAATCATGAGTGTAAAAACTACCTTTATTTCTCTATACACTAATGCACTTATCCCAGACTTTCAGCAGTGCTTGGACAAAATCAAGGTAGAAAGTTGCCTCAGTATACCTAAGCCATGATCAGACTGCCTGCTTGTGGACACGTGGAAATGGCTTGGAGCGAGGTCAGGACTGTACAGCAGATGTAGCAATACAGTAGCTCCCAGCTAAGTTCCTGTGATGTGCAAGTGGTGTCCATGAATGAGTGTGTGTACAGTTCCCACAGACAGATCTCTTTCACATATCTCTTCTGCAAGTTGGCGAAAAGTTWTTTGTTAATTTTCAAGAATCAGTTGTTCCATTCGCTGAATGCTCACAGGAATGACTGMCGTGGGCTCTGAGCCACCATGGCCAGGATCATCATTCACAGACATACAGCCTTTTAAATGTTTGCACCATTCAGATGTTGTACTGTGGTTAAGAGTACAGCTACAGTATCACTGTACTGTGCTTGAAGTCTTCTGTAAATGTTTTAATCTGTTTTACTCCTTGGTTCGTCCCAGATTGACTTGAGCACCTTTTATATAATTAGTGTAGAATGAACATCGTTGTGTGCACCATATTGTGGATTCTTTTAGTGATGAAAGGCTATCAAACATCCATGCCCATATTTATGGATGTTTATGAATGTTTATAAATGTGAATGGCATCAGATTCATTTTTGGTTTTAAACATGTACAAATTAAAATGGGACATTTAAGAGTTTTACACAAGCTCAGGGTAAAYCACATAAGGGTCAACAGATTATGYTTTTGTTATTGTTGTTGATTAACTCTGGTATAAGATTAGAGGAGGAAGCATTAGACGTTTTAAGTAGGGATGAAAACATGGCTTTAAGAGGCTGGGAAGATGAGGGAGAATGAGACCCGCAACTGGATTCCAACCGCTGTTAGACAATAAAGAAGAAGAAGAAGTAGTTAAGTTATGAGGGGGATCAGGATAGTATTGGGCKATTAATATTTTCCAAMATTGCAATTTAATTCACAGTTCTATGCATTTTAATCTTAACTAGGAGGAAACTAATTGAATAGAGAGCAGAGAAGTGATCCATAATCTCTTTGGCATGTCGGTAAAATGCATCTACATTTTTTATTTTGTTAACAATAAMATGAAAACATCACAGTTGATTTGCCTCAGTTAGAGAAAAAAACTTCAAGWTRCTTTTTATAGTACATTGTATTATCAGTAGTTACTTTATTAAAAGTATAGTTTGGCTATTTCAAAATAACAGTAGCTTCCCCAACGCTAGTCTTCACACACAGTCCATGGTTAATTAGTTGATGCTTTATATATATTTTCTTATTAATATTTTTTATTCAATATTAATAATACAATATTGTATTATATTTTACAGCTCAGCTTGTACATGAAGCCACCAACCCATCTAATAAGATTGATGCTTTCTATGTGAAACRTGAAAATGACTATAGGCCACGTCCATTGAATTTGAAGATGACTAGAAGCACTACCAAGAAAACAGAGGACTGCAGTGATCCTATCATGGTGAATTCCCCGAAAGCATCTGAAGAGCAAGGAGACTCCATCGCTAAAGTCCTAGAATGGTTCAGCAGGAGCTCGGAGAGCAGTGGCAAACCTGACTGTGAGGACATTATACAAGACACAGAGGATGACATTAAGATTGAGGACATTGACTTTGAAGATGAGATCACTTCCAGACCCAAACCAGAGAACAATGTTTACTTGATCATTCCAAGGCATAGTGACGAGAATGCTGTTCTGATGAATGATGCATTTCTAAAAGAGAGAGATATATCAGTAGAGCCGAATTTGGATAAAGAAGAACCTTCGATAAGTCCACGTGGAGTTCATGAACCGATTGGTCAGTCTTACCCATTGAGTTTAGGAGTATCCTCTGCTATGGGATCTTACACTGAATTAAGCCACAGGTCACCACTGGACACAACTAATATATTGCAGGACCCTAAAAAACTGAGTCTAAAAGAGCTAGAGACAGCTAGCAAAAAAGGAGAAAGCAGAAATGATGACAAGACAGGCGTTCTAAACAGTACACCCACTCATCATAAACTGGAAGACCTTGAGGAGAGTGAGTCAGCAAAAAGTGCCAGTTTGAGGACATTTTTGGATAGTGGTACTGCTGAGACACCAAGGACGCTACTGAGCAAACCAAACATAAATTCTGAAAGGAAAAATTATGACCAAAACATTGTTGGCATGAATGTGACGGAGTATAAAAAGGAACCAAACACATTTAATATAAGTCCAAAATACTCAGTACTTGAAAATATGGATGAATTACCTGTAAAGGACTTTAATAATATAGACAAGATGCAGTCCAATGGTGTCACATATGAGCACTTAAATAAAAAAGAAGTCAGTGACAAGGATAAAGCAGAAGATATGCAAGCACTAATGAATACTATGAATGGAATGGAAGATATATTGGCTCTAAGCACCAGCTCAGACAAAGATGTTTCCAAACCTGTGAGCAACAAATCCTTATCATTACAAGATTCTGGGTCCAAGATAGAAGACCTGAGCAAAGAAAATGTTAAAGGAAATGTGTACACTATTGAGGAAGGACGTACACCTGCAGTAGTACTAGAGATGGATCGGAAAATAAAGACAGAGGTAAAAGAATCACAGCAAAAATCAGGCATTCACTCACAGCAACAAAATGCAGTTCCATTAGTAAAGGAAGGCACGCAGCAACAAGACAACAGAGCAGAAAAGATAAAAGAACTCAAATCATTCTGGGAGAGAGAGCAATTGCAACCAAATATATATATAAAAGCAAAAGCAGCAAATGACACAAATTCATCTGAGGCATGTACAAAGCTGAATAAGAGGTTCACCAAATCAGAATATGATCTTAGATCCATTGGCACAGAATCAGAGGAACAGACTGCAAATTTCACAGTTATTCCTCTACGAGACAAAGTAGAGAAGACAGTCACAGCAGAACGTATGGACAGTTTGCAGTTCAAGATGCTTCGTGATTTCTGGGCAGGATCTAGCAAGGAGTCACCCAATTTTGAAAACATAACTCAAAACCCATTACGTCAGGAATTTAAACATACAAAACTTCAGAAACAGGTGAGTCAGCCTGAAGTGGTGGATGAAAAGTATTCCTTAAACCAAAAGCATTCCCCAAACCAGACAGACAAAGGGTTTGAAAAAGTTAGTGGAAATGCACTGTCTCCAAAGACAGACAGAGGGCTCCAGTTCTCTTTACAAGAGAAAACTGTTATCAGACATCTGGATCCTGGTACCACAGCTAACTTGCATATCTCTCCAACTGAATCAGACATACAAATGTCAGACCATTGTCCTCAGCAAAAAGATATAGCATCCTCTAAAAGTGCAGGGAAGCCTAATAAAGAATCACATCTGCAGACTAGAACTAGCAGGAAAGGAACTATACATGGAAGAGGAAATTCGCTTCGACGTGCCACCAGCATGTTTGCATTACACACAGAAGTTCCAGATAATGATTTACTCTTGCAATCCCAGGAMGTAACAACAGAAAGTACAATGTTAGCATCCTCAAAAACACCAGAAGCTAATTTACAGGTGAAAAAGTCTCCAGAAATCACAGAGAGTAAGCATAAAGGTGAGAGGAGCACTCCCGAGGATTCTGATTCCCAACCACTTGCCAGGTCTCTTATTCCAGCAGACAACCAGCATTATCTGGATATCACAGGAAATAGAGGCAAGTTCAGTTCGCCCCAAGTTACAGAACAGAGAAGTGATATAGTCTGCACACCATTTCAGTCAGGTGATAGTGTGAGGTGCTGTTATGAAAAAGTGGACACACTCCAAGACCCCACAGAGCTTTTCACCAGGAGAGGGAGCCTGGAACTACGAGCCAGTGCACATGCTAGTGAAGATGTCAACCCTAAGAGCGTATTAAACAGAGATGACTCCTTCTCGGGGACAAGTGCAAACTGTGAGATATACTTATTTATTGTTATTGCTAAACTTGCACAATTTGATTAAAAAAAAATGCTTAAATTAAATTTCAATAAAACACTTCAATTTAATGCCCCTTTTTGTATTCAAACATACCTTATTTATCTACACCAAATAATTGGACTAATGATCACATGAAGACAATGTTTGTCAATATTTCATCACCTGAAAAGTATTTTAAAAAATTAAACCAGTATTTTAATTATTGACAGACTCTACATAAATTCTAACTATGTGTATATTACCCATAATAAATTGCACCCTTTTATGAATAAATAATTTAGGACCATATTACAGTTTTAGTTGGTGCAGTAATTGATAAATTGTGCAGCAATGCAAGGTTTTGAAGTTTTGAAGTTCATACAGAGGTTTTTTTTTGGTGCAAATGTCAACTTTTTGAATTGCTTTTGTAAAAACTGTTTCACATGTATATCAGCCACTGAGGTGAGCCTAGTCCAGGAAGTGCTGAGACGAGCGGCCACTAGGCCTGTATACCATAAAAGCCTTGAAGACATTACTGCACTACCAAGTGAGTGTTATTCGTATTCACTGTGGCACAAAATACCATGAGTCATGTGGGATTTCCTTTTGTAGATGTAATTAAGCTGATCTGTTGAAATATATGCCAGAAGATTACAACACAGTCTATATATCTGTAATATCTTCTCACCAATCTGTAGCTACAAGTCTTCTTTTCATTGTCACGACTTTATAAATCTCCACCTTCAGTAATATTAAACCCTTTTGTCTGTATGGTGGGTAAAATGTCTCATTGTGCGGCACAGAATAAGCTTGACATTTTAATATGTTTTGATGTGGTCTCTTTTTTTGTAGGACAAACTAGAAAAAGCAAACGCGTGGATGATTCCATGCCTAGCAGCTATGCAAGTATGAAGTTCTTTTCTTGAGAAAACATTTTGTCAGTAGGCATTCATGAAAAATATAAAACTAAGATAACCATTTTTAYGTTTCGCTTTTTTATACATACAGTCTCCAGTACGCCATCCCCATCCTCGTCTTCCTTCTCAGATAAGGAGCACTTGAGGAAGATCAGCAAATCTGTTCCCTCGTTCCTGGAGAATGAGGTATAGTATGATCRTATAGAATTAATTGTTTTTGCTAATAATATATTGTCTCCAGCACAAAATAAAAATCCGAGATTTGTTTGAAATGTATGTATTTGCGCCTATTATGTAGAATGATGGAGATGTGAGCGACTCAGAGTGCAGCTCCCACAGTGGCAAGTACTGGAAATACAACAGCCCACAAACAAAACCTAGCAACATCTCACGAATGCCCACGGTGTCTTCGGTTTGTATGCTTAATGTTTAAATAAATTATGTTAATAAATGTGTTTTACATGTGCTGTTGCTACGATATCAATATATCATAATGTATCTACTCATTTTCCTGGCCCTCAGTTTCTTTACATGTGTTTGATCTCCACAGATGAGCTCGAGCGTCATGAGCCTTTCCAGTGTAGATTTTGCAAATGTTGATGTTCAAGGGACTATCCAGTTTTCAATCAACTACATCCAAAAGCTGAGGGAGTTCCACATCTTTGTGGTCCAGTGCCACAATCTGGCCRCGATAGATGTGAAGAGGAATCGTTCTGACCCGTGCGTATCCTGGAACGTTTGTATTACCTCAGTGTCTTTGTTAAGAGTGATATATAAGCTTTAATATGAAGTCTTATACCCCTATTCATTCATGCAATTATTCAATCCAGAAAATCTTGTGACATAGTGCAACACAACACTTCAGACATTGAGGAACACTGAAACTGGATAGATGGTCAAGCCTGAACCCATTGCGGCCTTAGATTGTTTAGATGTTTTTGGCTGACAGGACTGAAACCTCATGTGGTCTTCTGCTGTTAACCTGTAACCCATCCAGGCTACAAAGACTGGTCATTTGAGTTACCATAGCCTTTCTGTCAACTTGAAGTAGTCTTTATCTATCTAATGAATTCATGAATGAGATGTTCAAGATTCTTAAAGATTGTTAAATATTCAAAGAACTTCATTAATCTATTAATCCCAGAGGGAAACTACTTTGTCTTGGTTACAGTTGCTTTCCATTGTTTCAAAAGAGAACTGAAAGAATAATAAATTATACAAGGACAGSGGAAAATTTTAATAAAATTAAATACAATTAGATAAGGGGGGTGCGGGGTGTGTGTGTGGGGGGGGTAAGCCTACTTAAAACAGTGAAATTCTGTATTGCACTAATAACAAGGCACGTGAGTCATGACTGAATTCACAAGTATTGCATTAATGTCATATTGCACCAATACAGACAGTTAGCACTGTGGAAACAAGTATTGTATTAATTGTATTGACCCTTAATACCCACATCGTGTAAACATTACAGAAAAATGTTGTATAATTTTATTGCCATTGATAGAAAAGATCTCCTGTGACACTCTGTAGAACACTTAGTAGTAATTACTCTCTGGCTGAATTTGCTCCTTTGGTCGGAGAGCACAATGAACAGCGGGTCTTTTTCACTTTGCTACTCCGAATTGTATCTCTATGAGATTGCATTATTGCCATGTGATTTGCTGATTAAAGTCATGCATACATGGGGAAATGTGTACTAGTGTTCCTAATAAAATGGGCAGTGAGCGTATACTGTATGTGAATCAAAAATAAATGCTTACTTAAACTTGCTCTTGTTTTAGATATGTTAAAAGTTACCTTATACCTGACACTGCCAATTTGGGGAAAAGGAAAACATCAGTGAAAAAGAAGACCTTGAACCCAACATATAATGAGATTCTAAGGGTAAAGRTTATGACAAAATTAGACATGTACATATACAGTACTGTAAAAAGGTCTTGAGCTACCCATTTCTTTATTCTTTATTGAATTCAATCATGTAACAGCCTCAGTAGCAACCCCATTTCCCCTTTTAATCTGTTCTAACCCCTCAGCATTCAGCATCATCAGTATACTAATCACCAGCCTGATAATCGGTCATCATTTACACCTGGTTTTAGTTCGATGGTTTTTATGCTTAAATGATTCATAGGTTCCTCTTAAACTGGTCAGACACAAGAACTGGACTGAAAATGAGATCCAATGACAACCTAGGGGAAAAGAATTTCTTAAGAGTACATTAAGAAATATATGAAAGACTGGCTCTTTGGAAGTAAAGTGTGAAGAAATCAGGGGAGGCTCAAGGCTTTTGCACAGAACTGCACATTGCATTTGTGGTGGAATTAAACTGCACATAATCCAAACAATAAAGCACAGCTACACATATTTTTTATACATGGAAACATAGTTATAAATTTTAACCAGAGTATTTTACTTTCTTATTTAACCACATATAGTACAGAGTTCGAATGGAGTACTTAAAAACCCAGATGCTTAACCTGTCTGTTTGGCACAATGACACGTTTGGTCGCAACAGTTTTCTGGGAGAAACAGAGATTGATCTTTCCAAGTGGGACTTTGAAAATCCTCGGATGAACTGTTTATCTCTCAAACCACGGGTAGACCATGGCTCTTTACCTTTTAAGGAATTTACTGTGTACTGTAAATATATTTAAGCACTTTACATGCATTTGTTAAGCAAAAAATCCCAGATACTAATGTTTTAGAATTTGAATGAATGTTTGAACTTTAGACTGCATGGTATATTTTTTATTTTATTATACAGATTTTGTAGATAAAATGGTTTTGTCTTTTCTCAAGATTCTTTCATTCTTCGCTTTCAGAACATAAGCAGTATCCTGTCGACAGATGATAGAGGCGAGATGAGACTGGCCATACGGTTCTTACCTCACTCTTACCTCTGTAAGAGCTGAATCCTTTACAAAATGTTTGTGGCACATGACATATATGAATCATAATTAAATGAATTTACATTAATTAAATTATTTTACCTTGATATAAAATTCTGTTTTATTTTTAGTGTTTTTCATAATAGTCACTGTCACAATGCAGTTCAATAGAAATCAAGATCATTGAATGAACAAGCTAGAGTTAGAGACAGTGTCAAACAAAACTTTGCTAGATGGGGACTACATGATCACGCTTGTTTGTCCAGGCCATCCCATAAATGCTATGCTTGATCTGACTGAGTTCTAGGGAATGTGGAGGCTGGTTCAGCAACCTTGCAATGAGTCTYYCAACATATTTTTGTCATAGCCAATATGAACTTTTTTCAGGAATTTGTGCCACTTTAGCGTTTCCGTGGGATTGGACCACACAGGCTAGCCTTTGCTTCGCACAGACATAGATGAGCCTTGGGTGCCCGTGATCCTGTCACCATTTTATTGTATATTATAAATAATATTTTTTTAATATTATGGATGATAGGAGTACTGTCAAAGCCAAGCACTACTAAGTGTATAAAAAGAATGTTCACTATTAGTGTATTGTGACAGAGAGTTCTGGGATGAGCTCATCACAGCAGCAGTGTGATGTCTGCGATGTGTGTAGTAGATTGTCAAATAAAGTGAATATGAAGTCATTTAAGTAAACAAATTCAGTCCACAGTGAGAAGATTATTTTTGGGTGGTGATGTGTCTTTTCTTATATTAATTTTTTTAATTGTCTCTGTTTTCAGCAAAGTCAGTCCTAGGATCAGGTGAAATTCACATCTGGGTCAAAGACTGCAAGAACCTTCCTTCTATCCGAGGTTCTGTAAACCCATATGTGAAATGGTAATGTCCTCAAAGAGCATAAAATATTGGCTTATGTCACTGATGCTTTCATCTTCTTACTGTTCTGCTTTATTGAGTAATCATGACTACAGATGTATATGTCATATACGCAGTTATGCACGGCTCTGCCAAATGTATTAGTGCGTAACAGATGTAAAATAAAAAATAATCTGTTGCACATCTGCATACTGCAGGGAAATGACTTCCTCTGCAATCTTGAGCGTATATGTGTGTGAGTGTGTGTGTGTGTTCCAGGATTCATATTTGTGTAAGTATGGCTCTGGGAGCATGAGGAATAATTTTCGCACATAAATTCACCACCATATTTTGCATCTTAATTAAAGCTAAAGTCTATCAAAACTAATGATTTCTGAAAGTGAGAACTTTTTTTTAAAAAAGTGAAAATTAAACTGTAAGAAAATGCTTATTTTTTATTTTAGTGTGTTACTTTTATTTTTTTTATTTTTTACTTTGACTGAGATATAAATGGGGCTTTTCATTATCCGCAGAAAAAAGGTATAGTAAGAATTTTTTCAACTGTACTGATATTTCTTACTCCTGTGTATACCTTTTTTCTGCGGATAATGAAAAGCCGCATTTAGTGTAAATTGGATGTTAGTATCCATTTTTTTCATTTGTTACTAATGTTATTCATTAATCTGTTGTATTTAGTACGGATTTAAATCAAGTGGTCTATTTATGGTGAAGTGTCTTCAAGTGCCCATTTTAGATGTTACATTTCATTAAACAACTCACACTGTCTCAAACATTTCATCTCGGTTCTATGTCAAGATTAATGCTAACATTAATCCTAAAGCACCCATCATGTTTTGTGTTTGTTTTTATAGTTGTGTCCTGCCAGACACCAGCAAAAAGAGCTGTCAGAAAACACGACTGTTAAAGAAGACAGCAAGTCCTGTGTTTAACCACACAATGGTGTATGATGGATTCAGGACAGAGGACCTGAAGGAGGCCTGTGTGGAGCTCGCAGTGTGGAATCACGACCGACTGGTTGATCATCTAGTTGGAGGACTGAGACTCGGCCTGGGAACAGGTACAGACATATCACTGGTTTATATTCCTTGTTGTTTGATGTGAAGTTAGTTTAGCATGATCCCTTATGGTCATCAGATTATTAGATTTACATTAAAATATGCTTTAAAATAACCTTATTTTGTATGGTAAGATAAAGACTGGCTATGCTCCCAGATACACTCTGAACATAAAGCATTTATTGAGGAAAATATAATAAACAAGAAACGTTTTCTACATAATATGAGCTTATCTTAATTTGTGTAGTTTAGTACCTGCCTATTATTTGCCAGTCATATTTTCTGATTTACTGGCTTCTTTTACTTGTTTGTTTGCTTCAATTATGAATGCATTCATGAAGTTTTAAGCTGCCACACATCACCCATTTAAAGAAKTACTGCTTCTGGCTGAGATGCTATTATTTTCAAATATTAAAACTGGGAMTTCTACACCATATACAGTACTGTTCTGATGTTGGCTGAATGCTCAAAACTAATCMGGTGACTCGAACCTGAGGCAGTTTGTATCATTTCAAACCCGGTGAGACTATGCTTATTTAGAAATGCTGTGGATGATACTACAGCACATCAGAGGAACAACTGCACTTGACAGCCCTKTTCTATCTAAACAGGCCATGCTTCCATTTATTAATCTCAGCAAGATTTTTTTGGTTGTCAAAATGTTATGGCCACTGGGACAATATTAGTTTTATTTATTTTTGAAACTTAGAATTACTTCGGGCGGGACAGTGGTGTAGTGGTTAGCACTGTCGCCTTGCACTGCTAGGGTTCGGGTTCGATCCCCGACCAGGCTCGATTCCTGTCTCTGTGTGCATGGAGTTTGCATGTTCTCCCCGTGGTTAGTGGGTTTCCTCYGGATACCCCGGTTTCCTCCCACAGTCCAAAGACATGTAGGTTAGGCTAATTGGCGTTCCCAAATTGCACGTAATGTGTGAATGAGTGAGTGTGTGTCTGTGCCCTGCGATGGCTTGGCACCCTGTCCAGGGTGTACCCTGCCATGTGCCCTAAGTCACCTGGGATAGKCTCCAGGCCCCCTGTGACCCTGAATACAGGATTAAGCGATATAGATGATGAGTGAGTGAGAGTTACTTTGATGAAATGCCATTGGGGAAATGCTGTCTACATGCTAATGGGATAGCAAATGCCCCTAACAATGTTGCAAAAATGACATAGATACTAAATTAATACCAAAATGATGGCACTAGGATGGACCACTAGGGAACATCCTGATCAAGTTGTAAACATAACACCATGTTACTTCAGAAATTTGGCAGCTAAGATGCACCTAACAGTAATCTTTCGGAAAAAAATGTCAGTTAACATTACAATACAAAGAGATGTGTGACATGACTTTTATGTGCTATGTACGAGAAGCTGTTGTGTCATCACAGTCTCAGATTAGAATTAAACCAGGGACAATCTGATCATTTTGATTTATGCATTTGATTTATTTTCTCACACATTTCTTAATCCCCCCTCTCCCCCTTTTTTRATGCTGTTAATCTGCTTTGCAACAAAGCAAAACGTTCACAACATCATAGCAAAGTCATTATCTCCAATTTAAAATGATCATGCCCTGGTGGTCCTTCACAAAACTGTGATAAATACAGTATATCGCTTCTGTTTCACTTAATTTAGACATAATAAAGATTTAGTGTTTCTTCTTTCATAATATTATTCTACTAMTAATAATAATAATAATAATCATCGTCAATATCATCTGGAGTATCATTTAAAAAATAGAGATTAGTAAGGATCCTTTTCCTTCTATCTCACTCACAGGGCAAAGTTATGGAGAAAAAGTGGACTGGATGGACTCTACTGCTACGGAGATTGCTTTATGGCAAAGAATGATGAATTCACCAAGTGAGTGGGTGGAGGATGTGTTGCCTTTGCGAATGGTGACAGCAGCAAAAATTACAAGGAAGTAACATTTGAAAATGTTCAAATACAAGTATGAATAGTGTTTTAATTATGTTACTTAGCACTTCTAATCATATAGTAACATTAAATCAGTGAATATACATTTCACAAATTCAAAAGCATTGTATTGTATTCCTATAGCTTAGGGTGTGGATAATATTTGAAAATATTCACAGCAGTGTGACTTACTTTGTCATCAGAAATATTGTTATTTTGATCAAAAGTGCACAAAATAAATKGTTGATTTATTGACTGTTTATTTATTGTATTCTATACATGTTATGCTTCTGACAATAGATGGTGCCATGTTAACAGGGGAAATTAATTGATATGACTTTAGAATTGATCCAAACAAGTTCAAGGTCACAGCAAGATAAGGTAGTTTTTTTTCTAAGAGTTTCCTTCCTGTTTAAAGGTTGTTGTTTTTTTTCCTGTAAGGGAAACTGAAGCCAACAAATAGTACAAATGGCAGGGGAGACAGACCCATCCACATACAGTATTTGTCATCACATGCTATGTGTTTTAAAAAGCTGAACTCACAATTGTAACATGTTTGTCACTTGTCTTAAGCAGAATTTCTTTTCATTTTGTGAACTTTTATCTGGTGGTTTACTCCCAATAATAGATTACATCACACAATTGTAACATTGTACACATAATCTGCACTAGGATGGGTTCAGAATCACAGACTAAATATATATGCTATCAGGCTTCCACAGTGGGACAACTACCATTTCTTAAAATGATAAAAGGTTATTTGTTGTGTATTAAAAGGTCACAATATTCCCAATATTTTTAAYATAAGMGATTAAGAATTATTTTGACTGTTTCAATCTGTGATAATTCCACTAACTATGATCCCACCTTTCCATAATCCAAATTTGGGTATTTCATGTTTTTTGTATATMATATTTATATCCTTCCGGTGATCACAAACACACGGCCTGCTCAGTTCATTGTAAGGTGGTTTCCCCCCGTCATAAGTGGATGCAGTTGCAAAATAGTGGTTTTATTGAAAGCAGTGGAGCAGACAAAGGCATCAAAAATGAGCAAATAGGTCAGGTATCAACAATATAGCAAACCAGGAAAAAAAAAGCAAAATCACAAAAACCACAGAATAATAGCTGGGTCAAAAGCCAGTATAACAATACAGGCTTGGCATATCTAAGGAGCAACCTCCGGTTCTGAAAAATGAAGCCAACACAAAAGTGTCAAAATATGCAGCTCCTTGAATAACCAGAAGGAACTGGCTCCAAAAGTTAGCCAATCCCCATAAATAACCATGTTAAAAYGCCCAGTTTAAAAACAGAAATAAACATGTTTACAGMYWGGTACAAAAAAMAACAACTTTTGGTCTCCATATGTAAAGTTCCCATTCATGACAACTGTAAAGGTTTGAATTGTAACGTAAATCATCAATTAAAATTATATTACGCCATAATTCTATACATAATTTGTGGCTTGGCCCATTTGAGTGACAGCTGCAATGCAGTTGACAGACCACTGGCTRTCTGCWATGCATCACTTAAYTAACCAGCTTGCCAGAATCACGGTCATTACCACATGAAATGTAGGAGTTGACACAGGGTGACTGGTAGAGTATGAATGATGATGCCCAATCAAGTGCAATAAAACATTAACATATACTTTAACGTTAGCCACTGTAGGATTTTAGCTAAGCTAAAACTAAGCTAGCAAGCAAACTCCATATATAGACCCAACGCAGGATCTAAATCCTCGACCCCAGAGGGTATATATAATAATAATAATAATAATAATAATAATAATAATAATAATAATTGTTATTATTACAATTTTTTAAAAAAAGAATAAGGTTATGCCCTGCAATGGATTGACACCCCGTCCAGGTTGTACTGTGCCTCATTGCCTATTTCTCCTAGGAAAGGCTCAAGGCCCTATGCAACACTGTATACAGGATAAAGTGGTATACAGTAGACGATGAGTGAGTGAGAATGTGTTTATTTGCTAATTTACTGTTCAAGAATTACCACCTGATCACTGCTTGTGTTATCTATAACACAATAATAAGGAACAATATTATAGTGTATTATGCAGTAAGCATGTTGCATGATTGGACAAAACACTTCCATCATCCATCCTTCCATTCCATCATCCTTAACTGTTTAAAACAAAATTTCTGCGTAAAAATCACAAAAGGTTTCACACCAAAATCTGAACCACATTTTCCTTTGCTTGAAAGAAAGAGTTATAATTTTCAATGTGACAGGTAAAATGTAAAATACCTTTTTATTTATCATGGTCCATGGGGATGTAGACATTTTTAGTTTTCCTACAATTAGCATATTAACATTTATTATTTATTTTAATTTAATTAATTTAATTTTAAAAAGTGGCCAATATAATCTACTCACAGGTCATAGGTCTTGGGTGAACACCCAGATAACTTGACATCAGCAGAGGTGTCTTTGTTGCACAAAGGTTCATGTATATACTGCCAATATGATTGGTAGACAATTAGAAATATCTAAGTTGGCCAAAAATTCCTGKTGATCCAAATTAAAACTGGTTGATTATGGTTACTGGCGAATCAATCTGTGCATTTTAATGTTTTCCCTTGTTTCAATGTTACRGTCCACCATATATCTTCCAGACTCTATGTAATTCTGTGTGACCAAAGATACAAACCCTGTTTAAAATACTGTATATGTTTGGTTAAGAAGTGAGTATACACCCTGGTTGGATCCCCTGTAGATGGTAAAGTCTTCTGTAACTGATGAAGGGACAGGTTATAAAGATCCATGAGTACAAGGATATCAGGGTCAGAATAGATCAGATGTCTATCCAAAACAATATTTGTGAATCAACAGAGCGAACAAGCCAAAGTCAAAAAATACCAAAAGGGGCAAACAAAGGTAAAATTTAAAACCTTCCTACAAATATACAGTAACAAATCCCTGTAAATGTACTGTAATAGAAACTGTTATTATGTTTGTGGGGAAATGTACTACGTTTTCAGGGTTTTTATGTTTGTGGGCTGTTATTATGTTGCTGTTACAGGGTCGATGTGATTTATTGACATGACAAACAAAAATAATGTTTCAAATTTAAGTGAGCGTGTAATCTCAGTTTCGTCTAATTCTAAGTATCAGTTACAAACTATCAGAGAAAAAAATATAGATTCAATGTTTGAATGATTTCAGCAATGGCCTTAGACATTTCTTTTTGACTAGAAAAAGTTTTTTTAAATTCTTTCATAAACAAAATAGGTTTCAGCTTGACATAAAGCTCTACTGCCTCATACTGCTATACTGTAATGACCTGGATCAAAATGGATCAAAGGATGAAAAGAAAACTGGTCAGGGAGGCTGCCAAAAGGCCTAAAGCTTCAGGAATTTCTGGCAAATACTGGTTGTGTGGTACTGTACATGTGACAGCAACCTCTCGTATTCTTCATATGTCTATGATATGGGGTAGAATGAAAAAAAAAAAGCATGGGGGAAAATGTGTTATGGTCTGATAAAACCAAGGTTCCAAAATGTATGTTTGGTGCAAAGACAACACTGCACATCATTTAAAAAAAAACATATCCACAGTGAAGCATGGTGGTTGCAACCACCTTTTCTTCAGCTGGCTCTTGGCAGCAGTGTTTACATTAGTGTGTGTGTGTGTGTGTGTGTGTGTGTGTGTGTGTTTGTGAAAGCCGTCCTACATAGTAGCCCACTTCCTCCTTCTGTCTTCTCGGCTACACACACACACACACACACACCTACTGCTCTGCCGAAATTCTTTTCAAAGGTAAAGTGGAGGTTAATTTTGTTTTATTTTTATTTTACAGCAGGGATTCCCTTAGTATGTTTGTGTGCGCGCATGAGTGTCATTAGAAAGGTTCCTTGTTAAAGAGCTTTCCCGACAGGTTTCCCTGGCAGGCGAAACATCTACCACTGAGCTACCAGTGCTTTATATGTCCACAAAGCGAATGAACCACACATATTCTTTTTTTTTCTTCTAATATTTTTGTTATTGTCTCATTTCTTTTTACAACACAATGTACAGTAAAGTCTCTTCACAGTAATTATTGGCAAGCATTTAACAAAAATGTTCATTGCATAATTAATGAACCCTTCAGGTTCCAGAGCATTTATGTGAAAGATATTGTCTTAATTACTCTTTTATAAAGTATTTCTGTTCACTGGTCTGGAAACTGGAAACAAAAAAAATCTCATCTAATACAAACATGGGCACCTCCCGTAGATCCAAATCTTCACCACCAGTCCAATACAGCAGACACTCAACAAGCAGGTGAGAATGGCGACTCCTGTCACACAGTCTTTATAAACTGAGTGTGTTAATGTAGCTGGAGAAAGAAAATAATGTTGCAATGGATGGAGTGGAAATATTTGAAGATTTACTTGTTAACAAAAAGTGAATGTTCCAAAAATATAAGTATCATTATGAATAAGTAATATTCACCTTTAAAATAAAAGTTAGCTGTTATACTCACCATTTTCAGTTCTGGTTTTGATTGGTCCTGAAGAAATAGTTTGCCCATTGCTTAAGTACTGACTCAGCTGGAGTGCCCTTCTTGCATTTCTATTACAGTTCTGCAAATAAACAAACATGCAGTCATTTGTCTTTAAATTATTTCACTTTAATGAACTGGAATGTATGGGTCTTGCCCAAATCTGTTCCAGTAGGACAATGTGCTTGTGCATAAAGTAAGCTCCATAAGTACATGGTCGCCCAAGGTTGCTGTGGAAGAACTGGAGTTGCCTTGAGAATCCTCAACATACCTGTAACCCCAATGAAATAAAACGGCGGCTACAAGCCAGGCCTTCTTGCGCAACATCAGTACCTGACCACACTATGGCCAGGTGTCCTTTTGCTTTTGGCCAAATAGTGTATATTACACATTTGTTTGGGCATCAGTGCGTCCTGTGCCAGTGGTCTTTTCAGCTCTCAAAAAAAGAACCGGAATTGGCAATAAGTTGAATTGGCCTCTGCAAAGAGGTCTACCAAAGCATTGCCAAAGATTTTCCAGATCTTGGACTGTTTTTTACTTCCAGCTTCTGGTAGACAGCATTCTCCTGGGAGTACATTCTGTCTCAGAAATTTTTAAGACTTGAATGCAAAAACATTGCACCAAATACTTTTTTCTCCCTTGGGATGCTTTGCCTGGTCTTTGCCTTTAGTTGCTGCTTGTTTGTGGGTCTTTCAGCGTTCATTTTTTGAAAACAAAAGATGAACAGCATGGTTAAATAGAGTTGGGGTCAGGTGACTAGCTCTAAATTTCTTTGCTGTGTGTTTTGTTTGCATTATGTTTTGGGCCATTATCTATCTGTACTGTGACGAGCTCTCGTAATCATTTAATCTGGCCATTCTTTATCCCTAACCAGTGGTTACCCAGTGGTAACCTCTGTATTTACATTCATCAAGAAATATTCTTGGTTGAAGAGCCTTGACCATGATACATGATACAATGATCATGATACAATGATACCTCCTACACAGTGTTCCTGGCTACATGTTATGAAAGATTTTTTAAAAAGAATTCTCATTTAGTTGTCTTATATGTTCTTGCAGGCCTCCTTGGTGTTGTTAAAAATGTATCAATTCGATGTTTTGACCATGATTAAGTTTCTGCTATCTATAATTTTCCCCCCRTCCCAATGATTGCCTTCTTCACTAACATCAGTACCTCTTTGGACTTAATATTGAGAATTCTAATGATCAACTACAAAATGATAATTAGGGCCCAAGCACTATAGGGTCCTGTTTTCCTAAGGATTTTTCTTTTTCCCCAACATTTTGGGTTCTTTAGGGGTCTTAACATGCTCAAACATTTGTGAAAATTGGCAGACAGTTTGGAATCTGCTGCCATTAGGATGCCTGAGAGTCTGGGCCCCTGGCATGACAACTTCACATTTATCTGATTAGGTAGAACATTGATTCAGAAGTCTTGTGGTTTGTTCAGATGCAGTTTTGTCAATCTTAGTTGTGCTTCAATGTTCTTTTAAGACGGAAGATGTTTATCCTGGCAACCCTTCGAAACAATCTGTACTTGTTCATTCTTTCTTAACTGTTCTGTCGTGTTGTGCTGTCATGGACCTTAACCTGCTCAGTGAGGCCTATAGGGTCTGACATACACAGTAGCTCTTAGTTTTTTTTTTTTTTTTTTTTGTATTTCTCTGAGCACTGAACAGTCTGACTTTGGATTGAATGTGCTCGGGCGTCCACTCTTTAATCTTCCACTCCACTCAGAAGATTAACTGTCTTGTATGCTTTCCACTTGTGAATAATTTTTCTCATTGTAAAACAATGAGCTCTAAATTATCTTTCCACGTAACCTTTTTTGCCTTCATTTTTGTTAAATCAATAATGGAACAGTGAAAAAAGTTATATGTTGTGGTTCATCTAAGAATATATTTGCCTAATACTAAGATAAGGTGATGTTTTTTTATTATGTTTTTACACACACACACACACACGCACACACGCACACACACACACAAACACTAATGGAACAGTGAATACTTCAAGTTATTGCTGCTAAAAGTGACTCATGGGGGTACCTGCTACGATCAGATGTTTGTTTTTTTATTA
>QMIH01000296.1:398419-420086 GCA_003987875.1 Clarias batrachus
GGGAAGAAAAGAGTGTATTGCAAGACCAAATCCTCATGCCACATCACTGTCTAAGAGTGTATGAATAATTGTACCTGTACTCCAAAATAATGTCTAGCAAAAAGCTGTCGTAAATGAGAGCCGTGCACATTACATCTGTTTATTCCGTTGTCAAGTTGCACAACATGCATAGCACCCCCTAAGTCCTCTGTGTGATCTAATCTCTGAGGTTTGGTGCACGCACACACATGCACACACACACGCACGCACGCACGCACGCACGCACGCACACACACACACACACTTTTTTTGTTGTTGTTTAAAATTTTTAGAAGAAGCTAACTCCTTAATACCATTTAAAATTGAACTGTATTTTCAAAACTGCAACACCTCAGTAACACCCCTGGGATTTAAACTCAAAACCATCCATTCACCAACTCAGAAAAATACCTACTAATCCACCACTGTCCCAGTTTATTTTGAATGTAATTAAAACCTCACACAAAACACAGATGTTTCCACAGTTAATATAGTTACCGGGAGCATGGAGGGACAGGTGGAATTCTCACAGAGTCGGGTGACACAGTGCAGGTAGAATGTAGAGGCTGTCACATTCTGGTGCTCCACAAAGTGGAAGGCCTCAAAGGAGAAGCGTGCTTCTTGGGATTCCCCATTTAAATACACCACTGTCTGCCCATCACGTTTGCACCTGCAGTGAAAAGAAACTGCCCTTATAATGCTGTTATAAAATCTTCTAAAAAGGTGATTTTGCTTTGCTTCATTTATATCAAACTCACCCAACAAAAAGATCATAATAGATTGTACTTGTTGGATTAGGGCTTGTTGTTGAAAAGCAGCGATCAAGCAGGACATTCAACCTTTAAAAATTTTGTTGAGAACAGAAAAAAAAAGAAAGAAATAAGAACGCCAAAAAAAATAAAGTCAACTTTTGCATTTTTAACATGGCTGATTATTTTATTGCATCTGAAAAGAATACCTTTTAGTGAGATTTGTTGCTTTAACTTGGACATATATGCGAGTTTTCAGTGGTAGCCCCTTTCCAGGTATTTTTAGTGGCTGTGTATATTGCCGATTCTTAAAAATAAAAACAAAACCATATCTATAACAGTCTCCTGCAGTCATGCATGCCAATGAAGAATGTAGAATAAATTAAGCAGCAGGCTTACAGTGAAAAGATTCACATGGAGTGCATTGATAAAACTTCCTCTGTTCTCTCGGGCAGCTCTGTTCATGCCTGACCTGCACGCAATCACAAAACAGGATTGATATTCAGTTCTTACATCTATAAGTGAATTTACAGCACAGATAAATTATAAAAGTGAGTCTCTACTTACGCATTTTCTTTAGTGATGCTGACCAAATACTGTAGCAGGTAGCAGCAGGAGAATTGATATATAAGCTTTGATTGGTATGTGAATGGCCCTCTGACTGGTTTCCAAGAAACAATGCTACCAGAAATGTTCACAAACTGGACTCTGGAGTCAGAGAATTGGCCTGTGACCACTTCTTCTGTGAGCTAAAAAAAAAAAAAGTATGTTTGTTTTGACAACATGTAAAAGATATTTCTCTAAAATGAAACTTCAATTAAGAGGAACATATTCATTAATAAACATGAAAACAAACTAAAAATAAGAAGAATATACTGTACTCTTTATTGCATATTTCAGATTTAATTGTTATCGTTTAATATGTAAAATCAAAAGTTGTGAGTTCTGGTTTCACTTTAACATTTTTTTTTTCCAGTGTAAGATGTATGGGGAACATATTGTGTTGATAGATCATACCTCATGAGAATTGTCACAGAGGGACATTTGCTCTGCAGATATTGAGAAATTAAACTTCAGGAGAGGGGTACTGGCTTCCAAGTCTACAACTCCACAGCAGGCTGGAATGTTAAATTTTCCATTGAGGGCTATGAGAGATTCATTATAGCCAGCATAGTAGACTGGACACAGCAGGATGCTTAGATGGATACTATCAGTCCCACATATTACCGTGATGTCCCAGTCAGCTAAGAAATAGAGAAAATTATTTATAATATGTCTGAATGTCTGGAGTGTTTTTACGACTATGTGTAATTCCTGTCTGATCCGATGGTAGAAATATACTATGAGGTTCAAGTCAAACTGAGACTTTTTGTTGTTGAGTATAGCACAGTTATGAGAGAGTATTATAAAACAAATTTTATTTCTCTACATAATCCTATATATCTATAATATATTAGGATTGCAATAGTTCTTGGATACCATCAAGATAAAAAGTTTTTACATATGTCTATAAATTATATATTATGATTATGTTTGTAAAAATCTATACTAAAGGGGGTACTGATTAAGGACTTAAAGCTTTCAAAAAGTGTTTAAACTATTTTATTTAACTATAAATTATTTAGGACCATATGTAAAATGCCATATAAATGCAAACAACATTTGTCAATAAATATAAGTCAAATGTTAGCATGTCTCAAATTGCTAAAAACATAGTTGGGTCAGGTCGAAGTGATTAGGTTGAAAATGGTAATAAACTTGGGTTTTTATAAGGAGGGTTATGCAACACATGACATATAAGTAAAAACACAGAATGTATTACCATTTCCAGTGAGAAGGCCTATTACACAGGTGGCAACCTGTATACATTACAAGTCCCAATTATTTATTCCATCTTTCTATTGTCAATAAAATACAAAAATGTGAAGAAGAAGAAAAAAAAAAAACAGCAAAGCTCAATACCAACCTGCTTGTCTAAAGGTAGTGTGATTACTGCATATAGCAGAACCTGTCTGAGCCTTAGAGTGTACAGTTAGAGTAGTCACACACACCAGCAATGCTTGCCACATTATCCTGAAAACACATTGTTTTTCATGGTGGTCATCAGTTAATMAACCAGAACTWGAGCAGATGTGTTACCAGTTCTCTTTAGTTGAGCCAATATGGTTAGGGCAACAAATATGTTTAAAACACTATGTTTAAAAAAATCTAATCATCAAATTAAACAAAATACCACAGAGTGCATTTACTAGTTTTCTATGCTATATTATGTAAAAATATTTCGAGCATGTCAATATCTTACCTTAGAATCTGTTAGACATATGGCTGTTAGTTTCACCTTTTGCTTTATAGCTGTTTTCCACCTACAGAGTGAGCCTATTTATTAGCACTGCCTTTGAGGTGAAGGGTGTGAAAACACAAAAGCAACTGCAATATGAAACCTTTCAGTGATGCCCTCTAAAGCAGGACCCATATTTAAACTGTACAGGGAAAACTTATCGCATTCAACATTTTAACAGATTTATCTTGTTTAAGCTTGTCTGCAGTAATTCCATTACTGCATTGGACTGTAATTAAGGTTCATTATTACGAGCCTCTGAAAAGGTGAATCAGTATGTGGTGTGCTATCATTCCTCCAGTGCATCATTGTTCTGTACTGGCTTGGGAAGTTTTGCTCTATGTTGCCTGTCTCCATCTTGTGGCACTAGATATTTCTTGAGCAGCCTCTTGTGCTTTTTCCAGGACATAGATTACAAACCATACACAACATTTTTTTATACTTACATTTTATTACAGTCATGGTACATGAAGGTCAGCCTTTCTGGAACAGTTCTTGAAAGAACAGTATTGTCAAGTGCATTTACTGTACAAAACCCAACATGCACCATTATGAAACTGGCTCTCATGGAGACCGTCCCAGGTCTCAAAAATCACTAATTAACATCACCTAAGATTAGAGCGGTTATAAAGTCTTTACAGATCATGAGTAGCAGATACATCTCAACATCACCTGTTTAAAGGAGATTATTGCATATTTTTTGACACTTTCAGCATTGCTTTACAATGTAGACAGAAATAAAAACAAGAACAACCATGGAGTTAGAAAGTGATCCCAAACTTTTGAGCGGTAATGTAAATGTACAGAAGCCATTTGTCATTCATTCATTAATTCATTGGTTCATTCAAATAAACACAAACGATTCTAGTATCTAAATATATATATTTTTTTCTATTGGTCACATACTGTACCTCCAGGCATACCGAATGAAGCTATTATATGCAACAACATATTCTTGTTCAAAGCCACATTACTGTGAATAGGAGTATATGTTGTCTGCATAGCTTTGCTTTAATTCATCACTCCCGCTAAACAAAGAATATACCTCTTTTGTGAGAAAGCAGACCTGTTCCTGGATATACTTTCCACTGTCCCAAGGGGTATTAATGGTGTCCTGTTTAGGCTTCAATGTATGCTGACAGATAGTATTATTAATTTCTAAGCAGTGAAAAGGAATGTTGATCTCATTTTGTGCTTTGGATTCCATAACCAAATTCTTACTCTTGCTCTTTTGCAGGTAAGATAAAATGATATTTTAGTTGAAATAATTACACGATTACTCATACTTCAACAACTGAATCTTTGAATTTCTTGTGAGCGATCCTTGTCCATCTTGACCACAACTGACACCAACAACAATCCCGCAAAAAAGAGGAGTATTCAGATATCAGCCTGGTGAGTATTCTAAGAAAGCAGGTTTTATTTTCCTACTTCTAACAACCCGAGGTACTGTAGTAACAATCACCTGCATGCCTTTCTGTCTGCATATTAGTGGTGGTAGACAATGGCAGTATGTGTAGTTGTATTTGTATCCGTTTTATATCTGAATCAACTATCCATGCCTGTCTTTGTTCTATGTACCAATTTTAAAAAAAATCTTTTTATTACAGAATCTTTGTTCCTTTTATCCTAGGGGTCGTCCACACAAGGTGCCACTGATGTCGGGTAAGGACATGAAACTCATTCACATTTAAATAGGCTCAGCAAAGAACAATAGAAGTTCAAGTTATTGTTGCCACAATCTACCWGAGTATTTTTGCAGACCATGTCCAGTCTGGCTCTTGCAAACAACACTGTGGAGGCCCTAGACTGTAATTCAACCCACACCTGACTGAGCCAAAATAATCGCCCTGGACCTACCACAAACCACATGCAGTAGTCCAGTAAGTGCAGAAATATGGTAATATGCCAATACCATTGTAAAGATGGTAGCCTTATCCCCACACCCTTGCACACATCTSGCGCTGATGTTGACAACTGCACTGCTCACCCAAGCCTCACAGTGCACCAGCACATCTTGTTCCATCCTTCAYTCATCTCCCCTTATTATAATAAGATATCACTTGTTTTCCTCGGCACAACGCAAACTCTATAAAGWGATAAAGACATGGTATGCCAAGGGTGGAATGGAAGAGCACTGTTTTGATGAATTAGAACTACTCTTGTGGCTGACTTGGCAAATCTCTATAGGCTCATTTCAAAATTGTGTGTAAAGCCTTCTCAGAAGAGTGAAGATTATTGTAATAATGGGATTATTTTTATTTCTTTTATTTTATTATTATTTTTTTTATTTTTACAATTATTTAGTATTATGTGTATTGTTACCCTACAGCAAAAATAAACAAATTAATAAACAAACAAACAAACAAATAAGTAAATAAATAAATAAATCAGTCCTCAGTATTCTTCAGTATTTTAGTATAATCAGTATTTTTTAAAATTTCCTKTAGTAACCTTAGATTTAAAATGCTTTCATTTTGTCATAATGCTTCCYATGTCCAAAATCCACCTTTACCTTTATATGTTATTGTGTGATTTTTCGGGAATTGAGAGTGATGTAAATTCTTATGAGCAAAATGTGAWTATTGTGGAAAATATTTTTTCTGTAATTTAATTAAAAAAGTGAAACTCAAATATTATTTATTTACTAAATATGAAATGAAATATGACAAGCCTTTTTATTTCAGGGTTTCATTTTAAAGAGGATTACAGCTTACAGCTCATGAAAATAAAAGATCATAACATTAAAACATTAGAATATTTCATTGCAAGTTTGAGTAAATTGCTAATCATACAGTACCCTGCAGAAGTTAGCACCTGCCCACGGTGCCAAAACTAACAYTAACTGGTCTACTGATCATGATACTACTGTGCTTGATTGGCCAGCCAACTTGCTTGATCTGAACTCCATAGAGAATCTATGGGGTATTTAGAAGAAGAAGATGACAAACACTCAACCCAACAGTACAGGTGATATAAAGGCTGCTATCTAAGCAGCCTGGTCTTCAATAATTTCACAGCAGTGCCTCATGCTCATCACCTCCATGCAATACTGCACTAATGCAATAATTTACGGTAAGATAACCCTGACCAAGTATTGAGTGCATAAAGTAACTTACTTGCTTTTCAGACATTGCACTGAACATCCTTTTCTGGTTGATCTTAGAAAATATTTTCATATTTTGAGATTTTTTTTTTGTTGATTTTTTTTTTTAATGAACTGCAAGCCAATAATTTAAATGAAAACAAATATATTCTAAATAAAATATTTCACTTTACAAACCTTGTAATTGCATGGTCTTTCCTAAAATATAATATCTTTCTACATTGTAAARCAATGCGGAAGGCATCCAAAATATGCAATAATCTCCCTTGAAAGTAACGGATCTAAACAGAGGTGCTGTTAATTGTTGATGTTTGCGGCTGGTAAATCTAAATGAATTTCTAGGTAAGTTTTGGTCTTGCTTTCCTGGCTACTGAATTTTGCAAATGCACTTGACAATACTGTTCTTACAAGAATTATTCCAGAACAGCTGACCTTCATGTCTTGAAATAACAACTAATCGTGTTGTTAATTAGGTACCAATATTTTGGCAGTTTTGAAAAAAAAAAATCTAGTGTTATTTTAGAATGTATTGTAGAAAATAAACCCMAAATTGATGGCAAAATTTTTGACTAGTAGTGTAAATGTAATGAATCTAGAATACTGTATATTTTCATTTTTTTTAATGAAAAAAGCTACTTTTCCATGTAATAAAAAAAGCACTGTATACAGTCCCCTCCAAAAGGTATGGAAGGGCAAGGCAAAATATTTTGTTTTTGCTATACAGAGAAGACTTTGAATAATTATGAGGTACATACGACCTAATTATGATCTAATTATAAGATAATAAGATAATGTTAACATATGTCTCCTGATTTTCACATCTAGATGTGTTAAACAAATGTAGAACATACAGTAGCACATTTTTGTTAACACACCCACTGTYCTAGTGATCATTAATATTGGAAAATATGACAAATACTGTAGGTGTTTCTTGCTGAACAGGTTGACAGTTTAAACTTATAGATTGATTACTTACACAATAAACAGCTCTAAATGGCTACTCTTGGTTTAAACTCTTCCGGCTTTCACTCACTCACTCACTCACTCATCTTCTATACCACTTAATCCTGTATTCAGGGTCACGGGGGGCTGGAGCCTTTCCCAGGAAACTTAGGGCACATGGCAGGGTACACCCTGGACAGGGTGCCAATCCATCGCAGGGCACAGATACACACACATGCACTGACTCATTCACACACTATGGGCAATTTGGGAACACCAATTAGCCTAACCTACATGTCTTTGGACTGTGGGAGGAAACCGGAGTACCCAGAGGAAAAACCCACCAAGCACAGGGAGAACATGCAAACTCCATGCACACAGAGACGGGAG
Organism: Clarias batrachus; assembly: GCA_003987875.1. NCBI lineage: Eukaryota > Metazoa > Chordata > Actinopteri > Siluriformes > Clariidae > Clarias > Clarias batrachus. The sequence goes on from QMIH01000296.1 coordinate 405,963, forward strand.
TCGAGCCTGCCCGGCGATTAAACCCGGACCCTGGCGGTGCAAGGCGACAGTGCTAACCACTACACCACCGTGCCGCCCTCTTCCGGCTTTCAGGGGACCAAAAAAGTGAAAGTTCAATGGAGCAAGATCAGATGGATTTTTTTAGAGCGCGTCAACAATGTGGGCAAAAGTGTGTGGACTTGCATTGGCATGCAAGATCACCACACCCTTGGATAGCAGTCCTCTGTGTTTAATTAGAAATTCAGTTTTTCAATAAGGATATAACTTCAWGAAGCACTGTTGATTGTTGAACTAATTTTCATGATAGTGTTCTAATACTGGCTTTTGAGAATCCCAGAAAACTGTAAGCATAAATTTTCCAGCTGATTATTGACTTTTGAACTTTTTCTTAGTCAGCGATTGAGGATGTTTCCATTCCATACTCTGCCAATTATGCTCAGGCTCATAGAGATGAATCCTTGTCTCGTCACCAGTAATGATTCTCTTTAAGAAACTTTCATCTTCCTTAGTGTATACTCTAGTCCAAATATAATTTGCATATCCAAAAGCTCTTCCGTGTTTCGGCATCAGGTACACCCTCTGACCACACACACACAAAACAAATAAAAAACATAGCACACTTTTTGCTCGCACAGAAGTTACAAGGGAACTGATGAACTGAACACATTCATACCCTGACTGGGGGGGTAGGAAAACTACTGAGGCCCTAAAGGAACATGGGTGGGAAAAAAAATTTACATTGGRAGGAAAAAATTCCACCTTAAAAAAAAAGCGAGGCCAAAAAAAAAAGTCTGACATGATATGGGTGGRAAAAAAAATTAAGCTAGGATTTTTTTTTTCGAAAGGTTCCGAAATCTCGCAAAAGTTCGCGATATCTTGCAAACCTTCACTTTTCAGCGTTGCCGATTTACTCCAGCGGATGGAAGCAATGCTCGTAAAAACTTGATCTTTGTCCATGCAATACCGATCCGGTCCAGCGAGGGTCAGTAATGTGCATAAAAGTTGGCTGCCAACCGCTAAACAAAAATAAAGGAAGAGGACGAAGCACACGGGGAAAGCTAATACTTTGATTATAGATACACGTGCGTTGTTAAACAGGTATGGAGAGAATTACTGAGTAGAATTCTGAGTAGCTGAGAGTTTTACTTTCAACTTGGCCTAAAATATAAAGACATTCAGTTTGTTCTCGGAGCTTTTCGTATTTTGGCGCCGGAAATGTGAGTCACGTGGTCTCGATTTCTTTTCCTCCAATGTCCCGTTTTTTTCTTCTTCTCCAGTTTTTTCCCCTCGCGTCTCCTGTCCCCCCCCCCCTTTTTTTTCCTTTAACTATTTTTTCCTCTTCATCAATGTCCATTTGTGGGGTCCGTAGTAAAACAGACATCAACAGAAGTTGTACTGTTAGTTTCAAATTATGCTTAAAATATCATAATTTTAATTACTCTCGTATAAAGGTGAGAAAAAATGGCCGGTTGCCAACCCTAACAGTTTTTGTAAACTCTAGACATGCTTAAARTCGGCAGTAAATATTTAAAAGTCTTAAAAGCGATTCACTGGTGTCTGCATAACCAGGAAGTGTATTGCAGTCATATAACTGTAACTGCATGCCTGAGCAGGTGTACAGATATTCCTATTAAAGTGGCCAATTTTATACAACAGTCTTTATTACGTGCACGGTACTAGATACAGCCTAGTACAGCATGTTGTTCAGTACTGTAGCGTCTAGTTTTAGTCAGCCTCTTAGCTTGCCTTGTTACTTCTTACACCCGCATTGTGCTGTTCTAGACAGTTCTTTCCATTCTTATCAAAACAGCAGACAGGGAGTGATTCAGAAATTTGGCTTACAGCCTGAATAAATCTTCAGCATGCTCCTGTAGCTCTTTAGAAAAAAAAAGAGTTTGCTGTACTGTACTATTACATTCACGTTATTATAAGAAAATATTTGAATTGTGTTTGCATTGAAACAATGCCAGAAGTGGTCAACGTTTGGTAAAGTACAGTAATTTATCAACAAAAACACATACACGGATATTGCAGAGTGGTTTAAAATGTATTGAAACCATTTATATCTACTTTGAAATGTTTCGATATTGTTAGTCCCTTAATGAAATAACCTTAAATATAACGTGAGGTCACTTCTAGAAGAAGTTCACTGTTTCTTCCGTTTGTGGCGTGAAGTGACAGACCGGCGTTTCTGATTGGCCAGAGAGGTTTTGGATTCTTGATTCTGATTGGCTGCATCCCACCCTCCTTGTTCTGGACTGTTCTATGGGCGTTAGTAACGGAATCCAGCAGGCGGTATATAATGCGTCTGTGCGCGCAGTCGGTAAATTTGCTGAAGACGTCGTGCATCGCAGTGACAGCGGGAGCAAGCACCTGACAAGAGGCGAACTTCGAAGCATATTATCAGGCAAGGACAGTGGTCAGTTTATCCCTTAAAAAAGTCTATAATTAGGTTTGTGAAACCGAAAGGTCTTTTTGTGTATACGTTAATAAGTAAATACTTTTGAATTAAGGTAGTTTGCAGGATTTTAAACTTTGTAGAGGTGGACGTCTTACAATCATAAGAATTTTCTAGAAGTTAGATTTTTCATGACTGAAGTGTTGGCTAGTTTTGCACTGAGACTACTGAGTCGGCGTGAGTTTGTGCCAAAACATGCAGAATGTTCTAGCAGGCATTCATGATTGTTTCGAAATCTGCCCATACAAGGCATTCAGGACACACCCATATGCTGTTATGTAACTTAATGTTTGCAGAAATGATTCCTGTCGGTGCTAAAGAAGGACTTGAGAAAGGAAGCAGTCTTTGCCGTTGTTAAAAGCACTATACAAATAAAATTCAATTCAACTGAGTTTTCAATTCGAAGTAAAATTATTCCAGTTTGACAGTAGGAAAATTGTTAATTTCCTTCTAATCCCTGTTATAAGCATCATCATCAACTTTTATGACATTCTGTGAGGTAATAATTAATCTTCATTTGATTACAAGATAATCATTAGGCGGATGGATGAAGATAACCTCTAGTTTATTTTAAGTAAACTATACATAGCCTTTTCAACTCTGGCCTTCATGTATGAAAATAAAGCTTAATTATTTCCATGACTGCTGATGACTCTTTGGGCCACACAGACAACTGAGGTCTGTTAAGAGATCAACTGAACAGGTGCTGGATAATGAAAATAAGCACAACTGCCAGTGAGTGAAAAAAGACCATTAGATCACACTCTCTGATAGTATACAGGGAGCAGGGGGGGGGGACACGGCTGATTTTATAGAGGAGGAAAACGTATATATTGAAAAAGTCAGTAAATGGTACACTTTTTAAATATTTGCAGGAAACAGAAACCATGTCGAAGGGACCAGCAGTTGGGATTGACCTTGGCACCACATACTCTTGTGTCGGTGTTTTTCAGCATGGCAAAGTTGAAATCATTGCCAATGACCAGGGTAATCGGACCACACCCAGTTATGTTGCCTTCACAGACACCGAGCGACTAATTGGAGATGCTGCCAAAAATCAAGTTGCTTTGAATCCCACCAACACAGTGTTTGGTAAGTTTAGTTTTAGTAATGTAGTCAAATATTTTACCAGGAGTGTTCAAGTGCCAGTGAAACTGAGACAATTAATTGTGCAGAACAACAGAACAAATTTATGAGATTAAAACAAATTATCTATCCATCCGTCTACACATAGTCAGCCAATAAATGTGTACACACTTCAAGAACAGAAACATAGTATGATTCATATTATATTAATATTATCATATTATAATATCATACATCAATGGTATGCTTCACATTTGAAATGCAGGCCTCATGGGAACTCCTTTAGAAATCACTTGTTGCATGTCAGGAATTTATGAGCCAAGTTCCTGTAAAATACAAGAAAACTGTGGAAACTGAAAACCTAGGATAATTGCATTAGTGCAGCACAGTATAGAGAAATAAAGGTAGTTAGAAATAAGTAAGAAAATCAGCGTCTTAAACAGAGGTAAAATGTGTTTGGAAACATGCCACCAATGGAAAAACTGCATAAAAAGTTGAAATTGGAGAAGTTACATTTTAGTCAACTTCCTCAATAGTTGGTCCTGAAGACCCTCCTGCAGCACCGCTCCCTGGGAATCCCTCCCATAACTGTGTTCTGTTATTCTGCACAAGCAAAAGGCCCAGTTTCAATTGAATGCCCCTCGTATGTGTGAAATGACTTCATTTGGACCTTGTGTACATCTTCATCCTGGGTTCCATCTGCAGATGCAAAAAGGCTGATTGGACGACGATTTGATGATTCAGTTGTTCAGTCTGATATGAAACACTGGCCCTTCAAAGTAATCAATGATTCCTCACGCCCCAAAGTTCAAGTTGAATACAAAGGGGAGGCCAAATCATTTTATCCAGAGGAGATCTCCTCAATGGTGCTTGTAAAGATGAAAGAAATTGCGGAAGCTTATCTTGGAAAGGTGAGAATGAACTCTTCTTTGGTGTTATTACTTTTGCTTTGGTCATAAACATGTTTAAGCAGTGTTCTAGAAAATGTATCTTCCCTTTCTTTATTGGCCTGGAGTCACATAGCAGATACTGGAGTTGTTAGCCTGTGTGTATCATGTAAACATTAGCAATGCCTACATGTTTTGACTACATGAAACCTTTGTCCTTGACTGGTAAGTTTTAGATAAGATTATTTTAACTGTTTTAACTGTAATATTTTCCCTCATAGACCGTCACGAGTGCAGTCGTTACAGTACCTGCATATTTCAATGACTCTCAGAGACAAGCTACAAAAGATGCAGGGACCATTTCTGGACTAAATGTCCTTCGGATCATCAACGAACCAACTGCAGCTGCTATAGCTTATGGCTTGGACAAAAAAGTGAGTAATGGATTACCAAAAAAAGTACATAAACGCACAAGTGCATCTCAATAAATTAGAATATAATAAAATAGTTGATTTATTTAGTCATCTGACTAATACGCAATACCTCTTTTGTAGGTCGGAGTAGAAAGAAACGTCCTGATCTTTGATCTTGGTGGTGGAACTTTTGATGTGTCTATCCTTACCATTGAAGACGGTATTTTTGAGGTGAAGTCCACAGCTGGTGACACCCATCTAGGTGGCGAGGATTTTGACAATCGTATGGTCAATCATTTTATCGCTGAATTTAAGCGCAAACACAAAAAGGACATTAGTGACAACAAGAGGGCTGTACGACGTCTGCGTACTGCTTGCGAACGAGCGAAGCGTACTCTGTCCTCTAGTACTCAGGCCAGTATCGAGATTGACTCTCTCTATGAGGGCGTTGACTTCTATACCTCAATCACCAGGGCTCGCTTTGAAGAGCTGAATGCCGACCTGTTTCGTGGTACCTTAGACCCTGTTGAAAAAGCTCTTCGTGATGCTAAACTGGACAAAGCTCAAGTCCATGACATCGTCCTGGTAGGAGGTTCCACTCGAATCCCAAAGATACAGAAGCTCCTACAGGACTTTTTTAATGGAAAGGAACTCAACAAGAGCATCAATCCTGATGAGGCTGTTGCTTATGGTGCAGGTACAGCAGAATACTTATTTTCTGTTTTTTGTCATGTGGTGTTGCACATAACTTACCGATACTGATTTATTTTTACTCCACAGCTGTTCAGGCAGCCATCTTGTCAGGAGATAAGTCAGAAAATGTTCAGGATCTGCTTCTGTTGGACGTCACTCCTCTGTCACTAGGTATTGAGACAGCTGGTGGAGTAATGACTGTTCTAATCAAACGCAACACTACTATCCCAACCAAGCAAACGCAGACATTCACCACTTATTCAGACAATCAACCTGGTGTGCTCATTCAGGTGAGAATATCTAACTGATGATCAGACTGATCTTAAACCAGTGGAAAGATCTGTATATGAGGTTCTTACTTGTTGCTTGCTTATTCTCTGCCAGGTGTACGAGGGTGAAAGAGCCATGACTAAGGACAATAACCTTCTTGGAAAGTTTGAGTTGACGGGCATTCCTCCTGCACCACGGGGTGTTCCTCAGATTGAGGTTACCTTCGATATTGACGCCAATGGTATTATGAATGTTTCTGCAGTGGACAAGAGCACGGGCAAGGAGAACAAGATTACCATCACAAATGACAAAGGTAGCATAATTGACATGAGTTATTTTTTATATAATGTCTGTATGTATATACACACACAGACATATACACACACACACAGGTGCATCTCAAGACATTTGAATATAATTGAAAGTTGATTTATTTCAGTAATTCCATTGAAAAAGTGAAACTCATGAATTAATTCATTATACCCACATGTATTGCAAGTGTTTTTGGCTTATAGCTTATGAAAGCCCAGTAAAAAATAAAATATTGTGAAACTGGTCAATATTGGAGACTCATGGTGTCGCACTCAACTCAGCTAATTAACTCAAGATACCTGCCAAGGTTTGCTGAGCCTTTAAATGGTCTCGGAGTCTGGTTCAGTAGGCTGGATGTATCCAAGCACATTAATGGAAAGTTGAATGGAAGTTAAAAAAAAATTGGTATACAAAGGTGCACAATCAAACGGGATAAATGCAGCCTTGAGAGGATTGAGAAACAAAGCCCATTCAAGAATGTGGGGGAGATTTTACAAGAAGTGGACTGCAGCTGGAGTCAGTGCTTCAAAAGCCACCACACACAGCTGTTTCCAGCAGCACTTGGCATCTGCCCATACTGCTAAAAGTACAACACCTGGTTTAAAGATTGTCATGTTTATACTTTTCTATAGTCCAACATTTCTGTTTTAATTAGTTTTAAGTAATATAAAAATTTTCTGAGGTACAAAATTTTAGGTTTTCAGTAGCTGTAAGCCATAACCAATAAAATGAAAGAAGTAAACACTTGAAATATATCAGTCTGTGTGTGATGAATCTATGTAATATAAGGTTCACTTTTTTAAATGAATTACTGAAATAAATAAACTTTTCGATGGTATTCCAATATACCTATATATAATTTGTTTTTTAAATATTCGATTAAAATTTCCATAAATTTGTTTTCAGGACGACTCAGCAAGGAGGACATTGAGCGAATGGTCCAAGAAGCAGAGAAATACAAAGCAGAGGATGATGTGCAGAGAGACAAGGTTTCGGCAAAGAATGGCCTTGAGTCTTACGCCTTCAACATGAAGTCCACTGTTGAGGATGAGAAACTAAAAGGAAAGATCAGTGATGAGGACAAGCAGAAGATCCTGGATAAGTGCAATGAGGTTATCAGCTGGCTGGACAAGAACCAGGTACAGGAAACCTTACATTCTGTCTTGCTTTACAATTACAGCATGTAATTGACAAACATTAATATTTAAAAAGAATTATTTGTTACTCTTGCCATCTTTGTAGACTGCTGAGAAGGAAGAGTTTGAGCATCAGCAAAAGGAGCTGGAGAAGGTTTGCAACCCCATTATCACCAAGCTGTACCAGGGTGCAGGTGGCATGCCAGGTGGGATGCCCGGGGGATTCCCAGGGAGCGGTGCTGCAGGTGCTGGAGGAGGGTCTTCAGGACCAACTATTGAGGAAGTTGACTAAAATGTAACTTCTCCAATTTCAACTTTTTATGCAGTTTTTCCATTGGTGGCATGTTTCCAAACACATTTACCTCTGTTTAAGATGCTGATTTTCTTACTTATTTCTAATAACCAATCCACCTGTCAGTTCACATATTCATGTTTATGCATATTTGTTCTATATGTCACACATTCAAATGAAACTTACCAATAAATAAGTTCTGACTACCTATATAGTATTTTTCTAAGTGACTCTTTAATTTTTTTTTATATTTGSGACTTTTTAACCTAATTTGTAAATTAATCCATAATATAACCAGGCCAAAGTGCTATTTTCTAAGATTGTTTAATTGTGAATTAAAGTAGCACAAGTTGTTCTTGTCCCAACCAGTTGTTTATTAATCATAAGGTAAACAAAGCAATTAAAATGTAAGCATCCAGGGATACATTGTGGACCAACAGTCAGTCTGGATGATGAGCAGATCTAGGATGACTCAGCGTGACATGGGGCCTATTGGTGCATGCATCCGATAAGCACACATGTAGAATATTCCTGCAAAAGAAGCGACAATATAAGTTTCCAGTAACGCTTCTATTTTCTGTCTAAACATATTTAGAATATTTATCAAATATGCTATACCTGAAAAGAAAGTAAGCACCACTGACACCCAGCCCAATATATATGACCAGGCGAATCTCCAGCTTCCGTATCTCTTCCCATAGTAATTCACAGTCACCCCAGTATATATAGCCATTGCCAGAAGAACAAAAAAGGCTAAAATCATGAAGGTTGCAGTTAAAAATGAATATATAAGCTTGTATGCATTTATTAAAAGCAGACTAGACATGCTATAATCTATTGAAGTATGACGATGAGATGCATATGCATGAAGGCACACTCACATGACATGAAATAGAGTATTCCAGCAGCAAATGTTTTGTCAAAACCTCCAAAAGAAGTGTAGTTAATGAAAGCCATGATGCCTATAATCAGGCCAAAGAAGCATGCCAAGACGGCCAGGATCATGAATGCACGGGTGGCATCCCAATAAGCTGTATTAGGGAAACAAATGTGTAGATGTGTTGTACTATGTGAATAAACATTTGAAATAACTGCTACCTACTGTAAGTCTCACCAATGCTATCAGTGTGCATCATGCATTTTCCAGGCACGCAGTAGCGCCACAGTCCTTGGTGCATGTAACTGCTGGCCTGGCGATACTGCATCCAGTAATCTGTAGCTGTGGAGATTACCAGCAGTATATTTCCAACTCCAGCACAGAGCAATCCACCTCCCATAAAGCTGTACATTGTCCTCCTGTAGGTAATATGATGAAATGTTTTCATGTATATGTCTTACTAATTTTTTATTTATTCAAGCAATTTCACTTAGCAGATATTTAATATTTGTGAATCATTTAGTGCGTGAATAAGTAATACATGATTTACACATTAGCAATATGAGAAGAAACATTTCTATCAAAAAATATTTTTGCTACTTCCAAAAAAACTTTCCAAACTTACCTTTTTGTATTCCTGACGTACTTTATTCAATTCAATACTTCAAGGGTTGGTTATACCAGGACAGACAGCTCTTGCACTACCATAGACAGGTACTGTATGTTCCTGTCCAGTCCAGGCACCAGGGGATCACAGCACTGAAGGACAATAGGGTTGCCAGAGATGCAGACAATTGCTGAAGGGAATTTGCTGAAAATACAAAACCATTTAGCATGAGATACAGAGGCCCACACTAATACTGATGACAAAGTACTTTTAATTGACAGTTTTTAAAAAAAATCAGTAAAGCTATTAACTGGTAAAACTGTCAAATTTAATAAAATTAGCAATATTCAATTTTGTTATATTAAGACATGACGAACAGTTATTCTGTAACTCACCCTTTTCCCACCCTTTTCATTTTCAGTGATCATGTGGGATTATATATATATATATGGAAAAAAGTCTTAAGCCAAACTTTTCTTCATATTTAGCTTCCAAAGAGCCAGACTTTCTTGTACTTTAATGTAGACTTGAGGAATAATTCTCCGGGGTAACTGAAGGACTTTTTTTTGGCTTTCATTTTTTTGCCAAGTTTTTCTCAAGCTACACAGCGACCATTGGATAATTAAGGCAAATAAAACACATTTAGTGAGAAATACGTGCAGTTGATGAAAGATGATCAGGCTGGCGATTAGTATACTGGTGATGCTGAATGCTGAGTGCTTAGAACAGGCAAGAGGGGAAATGAGGTTGCTGCTGAGGTTGTTACATTAATAACCAACATTTTTAAATTGTGTCTTTTAGGTTCTTTTCTGGATACTGAACAATTTAATTACCATGCCTCAAATTTGATGATAAGTTCTTTCATTAATACTGTACATACACGTTCACTGCGGGCCTGGAGCCTATCCCATGAGACTTGACAGGCACACACACTACAAGCATTTTGGGAATGGCAATTAACCTAATCTGCATGTCTTTGTACTGTGGGAGGAAATCAGAGTACCCGGAGAAGCCCAACTAACTCCAAATACTCCAAACTGCAAACTTCATGCACACAGACCTGTTGAGGAAATTGAACCCTTGACCCTGGAGGTGTGAGKCCACACTGCTAAGCACTATGCCACCTTGCTACCCTTGATGATAATTTCTCTAAAAACATCAGATGGCTGTAGTGGTGAAGAGAACTTAGTGCTATTTGATTTCTATGACATTGTAACTCACTTAAAGACATTCAGTTGAATTACTAGACCAAACGTTAAAGTGGCAAAAAACAAAAAAAACACTCAACTAWGTAATTGCTCCATATTTCTGATCAAGAAGGTGGTGTGGTACACTGTAGCATGCAGTGGCCACTTTGGGACCACAAGTATAGAGCATGTTCCGTATAGTCTACAAAAATTGGTAAAAGCTTTCCTTGCATGAGAAGCACTGACGATCATGTCTATCAACAGCAACTCYTGCTGAACACTGGCAAACAAGGCACAGCAGAGATAATCAATGGAAGAGTTACGCAACCTGGGGCTGCTACTGGATGCACACCACACTCTCCCTGAAGCTACCAGGCAGGATAAAGGCTGACATGATACCAGAAATTAAAATGCAGTAAGCGAGCAGGAATCCATGCTAAGCTAAAAGCTAACCCTAGCTGTTCATCTGTACAAATAATTCTCCTCTCCAGTGTTCGTGCAATTAACAGTTAACTAGAGTTCACTCGACTAGCTAAATATGCGATGGTTTCATTTTTATAGAAACATTGCTCAAGCGCAACCTTTCAGACAGCAATTCAGCTAGCTGGGCTAACTGCACATCATGCCATCAGGATAGCAGCATTGTTTGGTAAGATTCATCGTAGTGGTCTACTGTATGTGTTTACACAAACATGAAACGGGGCATAAATGCTGTTGTGGTCACATAATACCGTTCATTGCTGATGCTGGCCATTTTATCTTCCCAGAGAGTAAACTACATGTTCATTGTCATGGTGTGCATTCCACCTGGGACTAACACAATGTAAGCATGAAGTGAACTCTATGGGGCTTTCTGTTACTTACAGGCAGCACAGTTGTTTCATTGTTGCTAGGAGCTTCAAGAACGGAAATTGGAAATCAGCGCTGCCAAAATTCCCCCTGCATGTCGATCTCATGACCTGTGGAACAAACACTTTGGACCCTATTTACATGAACGTGTCACAGTGCTTACAAGGCTGCACTACCATGTCGACTGCTCAGATCACATCTCTCTTATGCTAATTCCAGCACACAAACTACTTCTGAAACATGCCAAACTGGTTCTGAACCAGGCGAGGATCTGGTCTGAGAACGTCATGTCAGCAACTTTAGGACGAATTTTAACTGGAATATTTTCAGAAAGGCTGCTACTGTACATACAGTACCACAATACCAAAGATATGGAAAAATACACAGCATGAGTGCATAAATCATGTGACTTCCTTAAAGTCAATCAGCACACATGCAAAGCAGAAAGTGTGGATGACAGCTCGTGTGCGCTTGCTGCGAAAAATCTGACTCACTGACTTCAGATCTGCTTCAGATTTGCTCTTACCCAGTGTATGAATTACTTGTCTTTATAATATTTACAGAATTTCCACCACACTACTGTACATTGAAAGAATCCATGATCACTTTTTATACAATAAGGGCAAGGCATAAATGGCTATTATAAATGGCTAGCATAATGTGTGATTCCTTGCACAAAGATGCATTGAATTATTTCTCCATATCAAACAAAGAAAATAACAACATTGCCAGTAGTGAAAACCAGCCCAAATTCCACTGACCAAGTACTTTGTCTGTCTGCAGTATGCAAGAAGAGTTAACCCACAAAAAGCGGCATGTCCTCGCAACCTATTTGGATGAATGCTCAAGGAATGTACTAAGCCATCCCTGACATCCCTATGCCTCAACATGCCAACCATCATCGCTGTGCCAAAGAAAACATCTGTGTAGACATGTCTGACTACAAACATTTCAGTGCTTCAGTGCTTTGAGCAGCTAATTATGAAAGATACTGTATAAAGCACTCTTCTGACCACACTGGACCTGGTTCAGTATCCCTATCATCCCCTCAATTCAACAGACGATTCCACATCAACCCTCTTTCTCTGATCCATGTAGAAAAAGAGACAGTTATGAAAGGATGCTGTTCATAGACATGTAACATCAAAGCTGAGTATCCTGGGTTTGAATATCCTCCTGCAACCAGATCATGGACTTCCTGACCAGGAGACACCAGTCTGTTAAGACAAACATGGTTTCTAGCATACCGCACTAATCACCGGCACACCTCATGGCTCTTTGCTTAATCCACTCCTGTTTACCCTGAAGACTTAATTGATGCATAATTGATGCAAATTACAGCACAACCCACATTTTCAAGTTTACTGACAATCGTATAATGATGACACAGCAAACAGAAACGGTTCATGAACCAGTTCACGGAATCGTGTAGCGATAATAATCTATCGTTTCCATTTGGATATGTGTGGAGTTTGCATGTTCTCCCTGCGCTTAGTTTGTTTTCTCCAGGTACTCCTATTTCTTCCTACTGTCCAGAAGACTGCACGCAGATTAGGCTAATTGGCGTTTCCAAATTGCCCATATTTTGTGACCAAGTGTGTGTGTCTGTGTGCTCTGTAATGGATTGACACCTCGTCCAGGGCGTACCCTGCCAAGTGCCCCAAGACCCCTGGGGTTGTCTCCAGGCTTCTGAAGACCCTGCACACAAGTGGTATAGAGAATTACACAAGAGTGACAATCGATATAATGTATTTTTTATAAATGCCAATAAAATAGTTCATGATGTGGAAATACACCTCAAACCTCAAAACATTATTCAAAACATTATTGGGTTCAAGACATCCGAGTGTGTGCTGTGGTGTGTGGCACCAGGACATGAGCAACAGATATTTTGCTGTTTGCTTTTAGTTGCTAGGTGGGGCTGCCATGGATCAGACCTGTTTGTCTGGTGTATTCGGATGCTTGATTGAGTGAGATCTGGGGAATTTGGAGGCTGGATTAATAACCTTGAACCTAAGCCTTACACTTTGGTCCAGTGTTAACATTGTCAGTGAAAATATCAACAAAAAATATTCAATGACATTCCATAATGAAGGCAAGACTAAAACTAAATGCAAATAAGGCTTTGAAATGATGACTATCATGAAATGTTTCATAATTTTTATTACCAAATAAAAATGGCCTCGGACCTAAAAGTAAAATGGACAAAAAAAAAATCAGTGGGAAATACACAACAAATGAGGCATTTAAGTACCAGACACAGAAATGTATGAAAAGGCAAGTTAACATAAAGATTCATATCACATCTAAGCAGATTGTGAACACAATGCTGCATTAATACAGTTTACTTTTTAATGTGTAGCATTGTTTAAGCTTGATTTTGTGTAGTATCGTTATCGACTGCATCCATTAGTTTAATGTTATACTGTGTTCTCATTTACCTTGCTAATGTTAAACCATGAGCGGTATCACAATTTAAATAGACTATAAGTGAATGCAATTCTTACGATCCTTATAGCATCAGAAATACTTTTTACGGTTACTAGCCAAAGTAAGCTAACAGCGCAAATGAATGTCAGTTGTGTGAGGCCATTTGAAGCAGGAATGATTAAAGTATTATCATTGTACCTTCAGCATTTATCTGTGATTCACAGCTGTTTTTATAAAAGGAGTGGGATTTGCAGGGTTTTGTTATCTAAAGTCTTGTATCTCCTCATTAACAATGCTCCAACAGCTCTGTAACCTCTTCTTGTTCTTATGACACTTTTTTACAGTTGCACTAGTTATAAACAGAGTTCTCTACAGTTACAGTGAAACCCTGTTGTGTTCAACGCACTGTACCTGTTTATTAGACAAATCAACTCATTTTAGTGAAATTTTAGTCTCATTTTAGTCTCTTGAAAATGAAATATTGGCATTAAAGATATGGCATGTGATAAAATAACAGTATGTAATTTAATTATTGTACTATTACATGAAAAAATCATTTTAGATTGTTGCTTTTTTGTTGACTGTAAACAGACTACAACTAAAAATCTTTAAAAGATTAAAATAAGA
>QMIH01000296.1:420859-435104 GCA_003987875.1 Clarias batrachus
TATATATAATTATTTCATAACAGTGATCTATACTGATAGTGATTTATGTCATTTATTTACCCCACCCGTTTGTAGCAAAATGCTTATAGATTAGCAGGGTATATATATGCATATGGTATAAAGAGCTATAGCAGAATACAAAGTAATGTTAGTCATGTTAGGAATTAAGTATTAGGACTGCTAAGTGACTAGCTAAAATGATTTTACAAWGACACTGAATGATTTATGTGGCAAGGGCAATATGTTGACCTCACAGCCATCAATCAGTAACGCCACATATAAAAAAATTAAATAAGTTTGAAACTGTCCAGCTCTCTTGGCTCTGTCTGCTTTCCTCTGCTAAGGGTCACACATAGGCTCTGCAGAACTGCTCAGGAAGTGTGAGAGAAAGAGAGAAATCACATAAATGTGCACAACAGCGATCAGTGTGCAGCGTTAGTTTGTCATTAACTGCTCAGCGTGTGTTCAAACACCTCTTTTGCAGTGCAGACTCATGCTAACCTCCATCTGCTAAATAACCCCACCACCCACCCCAAACAAAGGCTGTAATGAAACATGCCAAAAATTATTTGGCACTGGCATCTTTTACCTTTGCATCGAGCTACATCGAATTGAAAAGATTTGTGGTATCAAGGCACTGGTYGTGGSTTCTCTGTGCACACTCTAGTAAAATTTGGTGCTCCATAAGSCTCTGTCATAGACCCTGTGTGCAAAATGTACATCCGCTGGATCAGTTATACAATCTGATGCACCACTTCTACTTGGAGCCTTGCTCATCTGAAAATCACTCTGGATGTGTATGTTCTTGTTGGTTAGCCCAAAGTATGCAAATACACAGAACAGTTTTTCACTCACATTTCCATTACTGAACCGTTAATAACTTCGCGTTGATATAAAAAMKTAAAACAYTAATAATRCTCATAGTTAACATMCTTTAACGTACTGTACTTAGCATCACTTGACKTTTACACAGGTGTAGAAGTGAAATGACTTTAATTACACTATTGTGAATGATTTGGGTTGTGGGTGGGTTGCAATTGCAGTATAGATACATTTACATTTTCATTCAGGCATATGGCAAAGGCTCTTATTAATATTAATAGTCAGTTTCTTATTCAGATTCTGAATTTGAGCTCTATGTTATATTTACCGCTGAACAACTGAAAAAAAAAATCCCTAATAATAAAATTATTATTATTAAGTAAGATATTAATATCAAGCCACTACATGATTCTCTTTAGAGATCCAAAGATCCAATCCTAGAATTCTAGAATAATCCCTGCAATGGACAGTAGGGCCATAGAATGTGTTAATTGAAATTTATATTTCATCATTTGAATAAGTTAGTTTTGCCTTGGACTTCAACAGCAAGGGAATTTGCAAACAGCTCTTGGTCAAATCCAGGGCTGAATACAAAACAAGACATGTTCAGCCATTCCAGGACTTTATCAGTAAGAGGCAGTGGATAAGTGAATGCTAATCAGACTTTCGGAGCATCATTCTTCTTGTGGAAATGCACCCAGAAATCCTTGGGCATGAGCACAATGGAACCGTTCCAGATACTGTGGACTATTCTCTAACTCCCATGCTAATAATTTCTCCAATTTTTTCCTGAGGTGTTTTTTCTTTTGTCCTCAGGCAAGAGAGCTGGCTGCATATAACACATYATAACGTTCAGCTTGAACTCCTTGGACTGAACAAAAATAAGCTTTCCAACCATTTATTCCATTGTTTATGAACTTTCAATTAATATTTTAATCATCTTAAAATCCTGTGTTTGAAGGTTTACAAGCTTATAGTAGATTGCTTTCATTCCTAGCAGTTCTTAARGTTTATGGCATGTACAGTATATGAAATAAATACAGAGGATCTTATTTAGGATCCCCACTTGGGAGACTATACTCGGCCACACTGAATCATTTGACAACGATTTGATATTCTKATGCTGACAGGTTGCATGGCCTGATTATATATTTATATACTGTATATTTACATTCAAGGSAATCTGAATTTGGTCAAATGGTGCAACTACATGATCGGGGTTGCTGATGGATTGACAGCTGATTTTTATGGTAAGACATGCACCAAACAACCATGGCCAACCTTTGAATTATATTTTTGGGGACCAACAACTGGTCTACAGKTTCTCCTATTTCAAGGCCCTCACCACTCACCCCAGAAACAAATACCAGCCAAAACTGTCCCAAAATTACTACAAAAAGGTAGATACTAACAAATCACAAACACTACTTCCAAGTTAGAAACTAACTGTTTTTGCTTATACTCTGTACCTGTACTCTGTGGTACCTATCTGTCACCCTTAAATAGATCACCGAATATGTAATACAGTAGGGTTCTCCCAGTARTCCAATACCTCACAGTCAACTTTGCTCCACTTAATCCACTTTAAGGCAGACACTATATAACATACACACCATAAAATTSTAATGACAAGATAAACTTTTAAAATGTGTCTTATTGATACTTTTGAGCTATTATTAAAAAAAATAAAAAAAAAACCTTTCTCTCCCTTAACAGAAATGAGGCAAGATCTGGCCATTAGAGTCATAGTAAGTGTCCTTTCTGTCAGTTATCAGCACAAAGGCACAAATGCCCACGGCCTTGCAAGAATATTATTAAAGCATTTTGAATAAACTTCACTAATTTTATACATCCCAAGAATGGATGTTTAACCACTGCGGAAATGCCAATTATAAGAAAAATAAGAAATATAGTCAAATTTGTCTACAATTTATTGGCATGCATCTCTTCCGCAAGTTGGTAACAACGTATTCKTTGATTTTCAAGAATCAGGAATTACACCTGCTGAATGTTCATGGRAATTACTGCAGTGGGCTCTGAGCTTTACATTTCACGGATGTAGACTTAATCCAGAGCTTGGGTTACCTCAAGGTTTCTCCCACTTTGTAAAAACATGCTAGTAGCTGGAATGACTAAGATAMATTACTCATGTGTGTGAATGCATGTATGCATGGCACCCTGAAACATACTGCCCTCATATGAAGGGTCTATTTCCTCATTAAATCCTTTATTCTCACTCCATGTTGTGCTGTGCTGAGGAGATTTTCAATGCAGTAATTCCTAAATCTTACACTAGATGGCAGAAACTATTTACTTTAACTGAAAACTTGTCCTTAATAACTGACTCTATTATATACAATATAACTTRCTTCATAATATTGTTAATATTATTAATGTTAAAATTTTAATTCACAGACTCATCTTTGGATTGCCTTGTTAATTCACTAAAGTGTTTTGTTAGATTAAAATGTGGCTGCCTAACTTTTTAAATAATAGTCCCAATTTCAGACTATTGAAGGTCGATYCTGGAAACATGATAGAAATTAAYGCATGAATAAGCATCAGACAGCACTATAGTGCACTGGGTTTCTATATTCAGTTCTTTTTGTCTTTAACTGTGTTACTAATGGCAGATTGGCTATGCCACATTGTCRGTGTAAATGAGTGTGTGWGWGTGTGTGTGTGTGCCCAGAATTCCCAGGATAGACACTAGATCCACCATGACCTTGATCAGAATTCAGGATAAAGTGGTTACTGAAGCTGAACTAGCACCAATATCAATATTGTAAATAATAAATGATGCTACATTTGTGTTTATATCCTTTACCTATGCTACATCACTTGACTTTGCAATTGATCAGAGCTAGAGATGTACTTGTTCCTGCTTCCCAAAATAGGAAAAAAAAAAACTAGTAGCCTAATTTCAAGCTATCCCACAATCAGTGACAAAGAGTGTACTGTAGCAATGGATGTTATAAATGCATCGCACAATTCTTCTTTGGCCCATGGGATTCAAATGCTCACTCGTGCTTTCATGAATGTTACAATAATCTCATGTGACTTMTTTTTTCYCATCTCATGGGAGCCTAGTTCTGATGCACACTTCTACTCCTGAGCTATTAATAAGCTACTAATTAATTATGTGTTCATGATTAGTTGCATGCCTAATATAATATTTTGAACCAATAAAATTGAATTGGTTTGTTCCATATTTTTGTCTTGCCATATGTGAGCTAATGATCTCCGATCACATGCCTGCTACCAACTGGGGATGGGGGCAAACAGATGCTTATTATGGACCACAGGGCACCTTAACCCTCTTGGAGGAAAGTGCTAACTCCCCTATGCATATGCTTAGAGATGCCCACAATTGGCTAGTTTCACTTGATTAACAGAAAGAGTATGGCACGACTGGAATTTTTACTCACAATCTSCAGAACACAGGGAGAATACTCCTCTGTTGTGCCACTCAGAAAACATTTCTACCACAAGGAAAACAGTACTGCTTAAATGTGGCATGGATTGTTGTTATAGGATGGGCTTCGATTGTTCGGGCTTCTACTTTCTTCGATTGTTTGATTAAACAATCATCTTTATATCAGTGTCCATTATGTTTATAGTATRTGCCATTGTGCGTTACGTTTTCTTATTTATTAAATAATTTTGGAACCAATAAGAGTGGAAATAATTCTGGAATGWATTGCATTTCTGTCTATTAAGCTGTCTAGTGAATATTATATACACATGCGGGATGCTGTATATACTTTCCATTGGGGGGATCATTTTAATTGCCTTTCATCATCCTAGTAAGATCCAGCCTGACTCTCTGCAGTCATTCTGAGCTAATCTAAAGTGGCATGCAGGGAATGGCAATTGATTCATGACAAGCAATTCTCAAAGCCTCTTTGCTCTTATCCGGGTACCGTGAGATCGTAAGTCACTGCTTATGCCTTTCAAACTAAAACATTCTAAACAATAATCATTAAATAACAATTTATGTGCTGGGRCCATTTGCCATAAATGTTTAAGATAAACACATACACACACAGCTCTGGGCCAAACACTGCAGCACCTTGTTGCTCATTCAATGCACAACCTGGATCAATACAAGCAAATCCCACATTGCAACAAATGGTCCATTTAGTTCAAGGACTGATTATAATGAATCAGTTAATCAACTCTCCTGTACTGCAGTGCCGTATATGCATTTACTGCAATGCCATCTTTCATCTGCAATGCAACAGAAAAGCTATTAAGATTAATATATCAAAACATCCGATTTACTGGTTTGTCTACATTAAAATTTATTAACACATATAATGCATTTGTTTCTGTGGAGACAAAAATATCTGTCCCATCGTCATCATAGATTTCGGTGTTAAAATGAACTCGAACCATAGTGAACCAGACTGTTTACWCACTTTGATGATCCAATGTTACTGCATACACTTTTCCAGCAGATTTTTTTTGTAACCTCAGCTGATCTCACGGGTGTTTTAAACACTTTGAGTAAGCCTATTGATTTTCCCTGTTGTTCATGGTGTATCACACTGAGCAGGATGTGAATTGGCTTAAATGCAAAAGTACTGTGGAAGCTGCCTGTGTGGTTTGTGAATAGTTTGCTGAGACTGACTGTGTGCACTATAATGCAGGAGTCTTTTACACACTTCCCTTTTCTTTTTCTTTTTTTTCCTGTTCCTTTGACCTTTAAAGAATTTGAAAAGCGCCAAGTATGGACTAAATCTCCAGTTTTTTAGCTTGCATTTCTTTTAGTTCAGAGAGACTAGATTTTGTAAATTTATAAAGCCTTACAGTATATTAGTCTAATAGAAGAGCTATGTTTTCTTTTTCAGTGTTTCTAAAATGACCTTGAATGGAAAACTGTCATGTAACAAAGACTGGGTTGGATGCAAAGTCAAATTCTTAATAATAATAATAATAATAATAATAATAATAATAACAACAGGCAGACAAATCCAACACATTAAAGAAATCATAAACAGAGTAATAAGCTTGAGAGTCTTGAGAGTCAATCATGAGACCAGAGCAGTTGCATTGCAAATTGTTTTGGTGAGTGGGGTTGTTTAATACTGTGTGGAGGTGATCGAGTTCAGGTAAGTGTAATTAATAATCAGGTACCTATAAACAGAATTCAAGAACAGTATTTGTGAGGGCTGGGAGGTGTAGTCTTCASGGTCTATATTTGGAGACCATGTTGTGTCCTGAGAAATCAATGTCTGTAGGCAAATGTGTTGTCCAGGTTTTCTGGTGTTGTTGGGGGGAATGCCAGCGACTAGATGTCCAGCTATTCCAGGATTTTTAACTTGACACATGGACGGAGGATGCTATCTGGCAGTGCTGTGGCAAATTGAGTCTACGGGTGACTCTGGTAATCTGCCCAAGGATTATGTATTGGCCAGGGTACCTGGGGTTCAATTTTCAAAAGGCCAGAGTACTCTTTTATCAGGCTCGTGCTGTGGTTTCTCCCTTCACTGTCTATCCACAATTTCCTTGTGGGAAAGTTTCCTTTGGGCCTGTTGTTCAAACCTCTCTGTGTATGTTTTACAACATTTCACTCCTTTTAAACAACTCATTACCACTGGTGGTGAATCAGTGGGATTGCCAGTTCAGTGGAATGTGGGGGTGGGCTGGTGTCCAAGCATGCATTGAATTGCATTGGAGTCGTGCTTAGGTCTTAGGTGACATAGGTCCCCAAGGCGTTCCCAACCCTGGTCCAGAATGACCCTCCCCAACCCCAACCGCCTTAAAAAAACATTTTAGTGTTTTTGTTTTCAGCTCACAGTGTTTAATTAAACTAATTAGCTATTATCAGCATTTTTTAAATTTGAAATGGGAAAAACACTAAAATGTTCAGGATGGGGTGCTCCAGTACCAGGGTTGGATACCACTGGCATAGATAGTTTTTCTTGTGTCCTCTCAACCTGCCCATTAGTCTATGGAGTGTATCATGATATGAGACTGATTGTCAAACCCAGTGTCCCTATGAAGCTAGACCTGACTCATTAGGTATCTATGTGCCTGGGTCACTCAAAAAACACTCCAGGAATCCAAAGTAGCAGAACATGTAGTTTTACTACTTGAAAGGCACTGGCTAAACAGGTCAGAGGGATAAAGGGTCATGAAAAAGGGTGTTATAGAAACTGATAAAGAATAAGGTCAAGGGTTGAATTATTTTTCCTGCTTTGCAATATTCTAGACACTTGTGGTCAGTGAAGACAGTGACGTAATATTTTGCTCCCCCTAATCAGTGATGACTCTATTACCATCTTGATTGTATCAGTTCTTGGTTCTTGGACTCATAAAACAGCTTGACTAGAAGTAGAACAATTAGAGAATTGTATAATATTTTTTAATAATAATTGTATTAGGGAACAATGCAACTGGATAAAGTTTTGATTTGTCCCTTAATTGCCCCTATCACTCCCGTTTTGAAAGCACCGACCTCCACCGATCTTGAGTGCTTAAGTATAGCACGGTGTGGTGTATGCGTCCATGAACTTATTTAAAGCTTCTTTGACTGCATGGCTCCACCATGTAAGGAACATAGCTCCTTTTGTGTGAAGAGAGTTAAGAGTGTGCACAAAGTCTTACATGGTGTAGCTACATGGAGGAGGAGCCACATACTTTAATGGATCACTAATAGAAGTTTGCAAAGGCAAAAATTCACCGTAGATCCTTCACAGTCTTGGGAGTATGGCAGGTTGTAGTGGTGAACACCTTGTTCTGTTCCAGATCAGATTGTAGCCCAGGAAGGAGATTTAGTAAACATGAAATTAATATACTTTCCCCTTTCTACAAATATTTGATTCTTGAGAAATCTTGTGAGAGCTTACCAAACATGGAGGATGTGAGTATCACAGGATGGGGAGTAAATTAAGATTTCCTCAAAATAGACATTGATGAAATGTTCAAGCATGCCCCTTATGATGTGATTGATAAGGACTGGGTTCACAGATGGGGTTCACAAGAGCCAATATGACATGACGCCATGTATGTGGTGGCCAGAGGWGGTGCTTAAAGCCAATTTAAATGCGTTTATTAGATAAACCTTGGAGATTTTTGTGGAGAGGAGCTGTTTCAGTGCTGAAGTGCTAACAGCAGGAGATTCCAGTACTTGACTGCGATTTGATTTACTGTAGTTCCCTGTAGTAAATGCAGTGGCAAAGATCAACCTCTTATTTCTCCACAAAAGTGCTCAATGGTGCAATCATACAGTATGGAGAAAGTTGTGGCTGGCAGCTTTACTTTGTTTTTCTGAACACATCCTTAATGTCTTGGTATTCAGTGGGGATTGTGACTGGTGCAAGCTTTGCTGGGTGCTCTGGCATGCTTGAATGCTACATGCTGTAGTGTGAGGAGACAATAATGGTGGCAGTGGGATTAAAAATGAGTGCTCTCCCTGTCAGACCAGGGTATCTGTGAGTTGYTCAGATGTGTCCATGGGAACCCCATGCTTGGTGTTTACAGTGACAAGAAATGAGATGTGTTCATGATGCGGAGCACTGACTTGGAGGAGAATGCGTCGGGCACAGAGCATGATCATGCCTGCCACTGTGGGTCTCCCAGTCAATAGTGTGAATGCAGAAATAATGGGTTAACGACAGCATGGGGATTTTCACTTCTTCTACGGTATCTTGGTCGATGAAGTTTCCTGCTGATTTTGAAGAGACACAAACAGACTGCACAACTGAATGTTTCCATGTCACGTTTAGGGTTAAGACCTGGTGAGAAAAAGAGTTTAATGGACTCAATGTGTAGAGACAAGTGGAAGTGCTGACACCCTCCTTGGAATACGCCTTGATGGGAGGCTGTGCATCTGTCCCAGTATTATTTCTCCTTCTTGAAAACAATGGTTGTGCTCAGTGTGGTCCAGTTACTTCAGTATGGTGGCTGGTTCTAGAGTCGATGATCCAGCGAAATATGCATGGTGTAGCAGCAGTAGCTAGAGACCACAAAATAATGTTTAGTTTGGCATCTTGGCCCTGAGCGGTGGTGTCTTTATAGTCATTACATTACGGCCTGTCATGTAATGAAAATTGGAGCAGATGCAAATGCAGTGTATTACGTTTTAAATAAATGTGCAAACAGACAAATCAAACACAGTGTTCAATAATTATAGTCCAGATGAAAAAAAATGCAAAGGCAAAGACAGAAAGTCAGGTGAACAGTTAATCATGGGGCTGAACAGATCTCATAATAGGGTAATTAGCAAAGTTGGTTTGGTAATGTCATGCACAAGCGCACTGCAGATTTACTTTACAGTATGTACAGTAGGTGGTTGGAGTTCTTTTATGGTGTGTGCAGTTGATTGTGTTCAGGAAAGTGTGATGAATAATTAAATGACAGACACCATGACAATACTTTTTGAACATTGGGAAATCTAGTCTTCAGTGGCCATATTTTACTTAAGTCCACATTGTGGGCTGGGAAATCTCTAGCCAAATCTCTTGTTTCTCTGACACTTTGATTGCTTTCAAACACTTCACCCTTTAAGGACTTCATATAAGCACACAGTAACTCTCTCAACACTTTCATCCTTTCCAGTCAGACGAACCATGGATAATACACTAAACCATAAAACATTTTTTGTCAAGTCTCTATCCAACTGCATAACACTTCTRTTTCTTCCTTTCAAATTGCAAGAAACCCAAGGTTGCCATCTGGCTTATTGTTCAGTCTGATGCATTGATGCATGCTGACAGCATCTTTGCACAGCCATCAACTAAACAATCACTTAAAGTTTTTCCATCTCATCATTCAAAATCTTGATCTGTATTGCCTGTTTCGGAAAAGTCGTGACATGGTTTTATATATAAATTATAGATTTTTTTTGTTATAGAACAAACAGTAATAGCTAGTGATAACATATAATCTGATAACTAAATATATCATTTAATGGGAGGGATATGATCTAACTTCTGTCAATAGCTCAACACCTAAACTATTCAGGTTGTCTATTACAGAGCCCCTATAATCAGACCCTTCGTTATTACACTTGCAGTTGAGCTTTGGTGCATCCTAGTCCTATCAATGGTCTTGAGATGCTTCTACACGTTGACTGAAGTCCACCTGTGCCTAACTGAATTCATTGGACATAATTAGGAATGGCACACACCTGTATAAGGTCTCACAGTAATGGTGTTAGTAAGAGTGAAAACAAAGCCATTTGGTCGAGAGAATTATCTTTAGGTCTATGAGCAGGATTGTGTCAAGACACGGATCTGGGGAAATATACCATAAACGTTCTGCAGCAGTGAAAGTGCACAGATTARAACTGTATTCCTGTTGGAGCCTATTCAGTTGAACCACTTATGAGATTTAAGTCTTGTTCTCAGAACTATTCCTGTTTGTGCATCTACGAATTCCAGTTCTAGAATTTCCCCACCTGAGTAGGTGTTTTGTAGGTGTATTGCACACTCACCAGCTTAATCACTGCCGAGCACAAATAGAGAGCACCTCTAGGGATTTTATGACTCTGTGGAATCACCGGACATGATTGTCACAAATAGACTTCATGAATCTACAGTGTGGGCTAAGAATCAGCCCCTGAAATCAGYCCATGCTTTGCTTCCTTATGTGCACATTCCTCTATAATCCATACTGTATATACAATGTATTCTTTACAAGGTTCCGCAAAAATCTACAATAATCTGTCTTAAGACATTTGTTAATTTTTTCACCCCTAGGTAATAATGATTGTGAGAAACCTAAACATAAATGGTAAAAACACAATAAGTAATATTTCTAAACATAATAAAAAGTTTTCTATTGAAAATTCCGTTATTTCACATGTGCTAACGTGTCTAGGGTCATTGGGGCCTGGTGGCTGTCCATTTTATTATATGCACAGACAAACCAAACTTGTACAGGGTGAAAAATARATGGTATTTTTCTTTACAGTTCATGAGTGAGCCTGTGATAATGACAATTCCTTATCTTGGTTAAAACAAGTGGAACCTCATATGGTGTTCTTCTGTCGTAACTCATCTTTAGATGCTCAAGCTTAGAAGTTTTGTACATGTTGCGATGCTTTTTATCTCTCCACAGATATAAAGAATGATTACTATATATGTGGTTAAAGGGATTCTAGAGTGAACTCTAGAACAGCAGTTTCCGAAATACTCAACCCAGCACATCTGGCATCAACAACCATGCAACGTCATGTGTTAACCAAGATAAGGCTCACTAGACTGTAAAGAAAAATATCATCTAGTTTCACCCTGTACAAGTTTGGTACGTCTGTGCCCAAAATAAAACAAATGTTGTATTGGTTGTTGATTCAGTTAAAGAGATCACACTTTTTCTTCATTCTAATGTTTCATTGAACAATAATTGAAGCTCATAGATGTATCTGCTTGATTTTTGCACTACACTGCTGCCACATGATCTGCTGATTTTACACGAATATGCAGGTGTATGACTACATATGGTATTTTATATAATATCATCATTAATATGTTTCATTTGAAAAAAAAAAAAAGATTATTTAGTCCTGTATAAAAATTTTGGAGTCATAACTGGAAAGTACCTCTCTTAACATTCACATCATTTAACACATCATATGAAAATGAATAATTCTTTTACATTATTCAGAACTCCCCTAAGTGAGCAAAGAAGGAATAATTTCGGATTCTTCAGATCCAGCCTCTCATCATTTTTCAGTGTTTTCCTTCTGGAACTCAGCAGACAAGCAATTAATAACTAAAAATTTCACTTTTAAGTTAGATTCCTATAAAATGTATACTTTCTATCTTAGATGATGCATTACGGGAAATTGGCTCTTTGCAGTCAATTTATAAGAATTAAGTTGTAAATTTCTAACAATCATCCTCTTTGGTTTGTGCTATAAACAATAGACCAAGCAGACTCATGTATACTTGTTAAACATTCCATAATAGAGTTAGTCCCTGCTTTACTGTGTTAATTGCATCTGTTCTTCTAGCATGGCTTTCCATTAGATTTTAGAGTGTGGTCGTGGGGCTGTGTGTCAATTTAGCCACAAGAGCAATAATGAGGGCATGCACTGATGTTGGTTTARAAGCCCTGGTCATCAGTCCAAGTTCCAGTTATGTGCTTACAACTTTGTGGCAACCATTTGGAAATAACCAYATAAMGTTGTAATAGTCAGCCATGCAAATAYKTATATAGTGTATAATTCTATTATTAAAGTGATGAAGCCAAAATATTTTTATAAGTGCCTTCCTGATTGCTGATATCTGAAGAGAAAATGCATCCTCAGGCGAAGAAAGTGGAGGAGTGAGTGTCAGACATATATAATATATACTTCAGACATTATGTTATCCTGTGATACAGAACCAGGCAAACAAGGGCATACTGTAGGAGCCAGGTTGCGTAGTCGGAGCAACACAGTCGTGACATCTAAGTTTGAGTGATGACATTTGACTCCACTAATAGATTAATAGACTAACACTAATATAAACACTATTAGATTTCACTGATAGATTTTTCTGTTGATCTTTATAGATAAAAACATCCATCTGACTGACAAAAACCACTTGAACATGACTATTTCCAATTTCTCCCTGTGTCTCCCAGTCCAAAGACATGCAGATTAGGCTAATTCGCCTTCCCAAATTGGCCATATTCGTCATCATTGGTCTCCACGGTCCCTAGTTGGACTAGAGAGGTTCCTAAATRAATCGATGGAAGGATTAAAAACTATACACAGATGAACCACTAATGCACATATTGATTGGAGCTTCATTTCCTATCCACTGGCAATATAGCATCTTAAATATATCATTAACTATAAAAAAAGTTAAACGAACCAATAAATAAATAAAATGAGGTTTAAAACTACTTGCATAAAACAGTCACATATGCTTGTGATTATTTATTGAGAATATTTGTTCAGAAATATGAGATATTAACAAWAGATCGGTTAATCCCAGACGCTAGCACTAAATCCTTTGAAGCACAAAGTTTGCATGTTTAGCAAGAAATATGGCAAGCAGAAAATTAACTCAATTTTTTTTTTCATAAAGTTAGACCACAAAACCTTTGTGTGGTTTTGCATTGTTTGTTATTCAGCACACTATAGCAACTAGCCTAATGCTAATAGGTTTGTTAGTGACGAACCATACACAGTTCACAGTTCAACTGGCTACATGGTTTTTTGCTTTGTGTGTGTGTGCGTCTATGTGTGTGTGTTTTTCAGCCAGAATTGACATTGTATTCCCCTTAATAGAAACACCAAGTCTCCTTAGTGGTCTGAAAAGTTTTTGTGCTGTTGCCAATTGCATCCTCACTTAAAATTAGATCACCTTTTACACTGGTGTTATTCATCACACACTAGACATTTCCCCATGTGCCTAGGGTGGTGTATGCTCATTGTTGTAGAGATATGGGGAAAAATTCTTCACTCGGATTGTCAGTGATTAATTTTTGTAACATGTCCCTTAATGTACCGTCCACTCTGTTATTCCTGACTGCTGTCTCTTTAAATAAATAAGGCACCATCATGGGTATTGACACAATTCCCCGAAGCTCACARAWTTTTTAGAGGGAAAACACCTGTGGAAGGTGCATAACCAKCTCCTCAATTTCGTGTCTATTATTYCTCATTTTATCTGGKCATACTGTGATGTTTAATCATAATATATCCACACTGCTAGGAGAAATATTATAATAGTGTGAAAAGATTTCATAAACTTTAAATAATTCTATTAAAAAGAAAAAAATTGTCAGATTTKACTCTTATGCTAGCTTGGGAGTAATGGCTAACCTCATTTTCAAACATCAACAAGTCCACACRGTTATTGTCCACCCTGAATCATGGAGATCATCAAAATGGTTAAATATAAGGCACAATTTTTACACTTGAGCATGACAAATATTTTATCAGGCTTGAAATGTTTATACTCCTTTCATAATAATAATACTATTAATAATTTTTAATAGGAGGTTCAAAAGGCACCCCATAAAGCAATGACCCATATCAAGAGTTGCACATTACGGAGTCTACCTATACTTAAATGTACAAAAAGCAAAGTGCTCTTGTGGAATACAAATACTTCTTTGAGCAGGATTTTCATGCATACAAATTCGAATTGAACTATGACTTATTACTGTGGTGGCCGCTTATCTCTGTTTATGACTAGCACCCATCCATGCTAATGCGATTTCTTTTTCATATACAGGTAAACTCCTTATCGAAAATCTTTGTAAATGCTTTTCCTGTGAACTGATCTTTGATAGGTGCATCCGAGATGTCTGTCCTTATAATCGGGTAGAACACATGTTGTAGTAATGGATTCTGTTGTTTTTAGAAAGGAACTGAATGAACTGGCTGTATAGCAGTATGTGTTGAAGTGAGTGGTACAGGCCAGTAGCAAACATTCACAAAATGGTATGGTTAGAAATGGGAAAAGACCTTAAACTC
>QMIH01000296.1:435765-454082 GCA_003987875.1 Clarias batrachus
AAATTCTCACACAAAGCATAGTCAAAAATATTATATGCATAAAAACAGTTGTTCAACATAGCAGAGTCTCATACAAAAATATCAACAGAATAAATAAAGAAATATGAAGGAAGTGGATGGGAATCACAGACAATTGTATGGCTCTTGTGTTCTACTGGACATCATGTTGCAATAAAAGTTTGTCAGAGCACATGGCACAGCTGGACACTGAGAAGAAATTCATCATCTTCAACTCATATCATGTTCTGCAAGCGAACAAACACATGATTACATAAACTGCTGCTGCAGAACAGAGRACAGCACACACGGCGACATGATCCCCTGTATGGCTGATTGCTTTTTCATGACGCAAACATAATGATGTTTTTCTGCTAATCAGACCTTCGTCATTCCTTCCTAAAGGCATGTTATTGTTTACCAATGAAAGACCAATAATGAMCCTGGTGATTGAACAGGCTTGRTGTTTGAGACATGTGTTGTGTTGCTGCATATCGATCTCTGCTCTACACCACTGTGTGTTCTGTGTGAGTAGTAAATACAGTAATTAACTAATTTGGGCCTATTGAACCAAGCAGTGTTTAAACATATGCACAAACATACAGTTTACAAATGTCTAATTATATGTTTTGTGAAAACGACTATAAGATGCATGATTTCAAGGAGCCTGGTTCAATTGCTTTAAATGATTTTAAATTGGTGAAGAACAAACACTTACACACAGAAATGTGCTGACATCCTCAGCCCACCTCTTTTTTCCTCCTAGTGTGGGAAGCCGTAGAGGGACGAGAGCTAGAGCTGGAAGGTGCTGGAGGAGAACACTGACTGGGCATGTGGTTCCTGGACTGCGTGCTCACTCTGTAATGCATAACCTTCTCATCTGTATATAAAAACATAAAAGCATTCAGAGTTTGAATTCGAACAGGTGAATTGAGAGCCAGAAATCAAATTAAGGCTCTAACCTTATAAGAACATTTTCCTATGTTTGGGATTAACTTGAATAAACCTTCTTAAATTCATCTGGTATCCTGCAACCATTCAGTTACAGGATGGGTGACTGACCCTATTTGTGAGTGTGTAGTAAGTTTTCAGACCTTCTGTGCTCCATTGGCTATGCATTCCCTCATCTGCCCTCCATTCTCGGCTAGGTGGCTGTGCTCTGGCCTTCGACATGGCTCCCAGGTCTACCCGAGTGGCTTCTGCCGGAGGGGGTTCAGGTGGAGGAGGCAGATCTGCACAAACAAATAAACCAATGAGTTTGTTACAAGAACTCTGCAACACCCGATTGTACAAAAAGAAAATCGTTGCCTCTCCTGACCTCCTGATTTTAAAGTTTCTTTTCTCCGAGGTCCATCTCTGAATGATGTCTTTTTGGACCGTTGCTGTGCTATGGGGGATGGATTCGATTTCTCACACACAAATAAAGCAATTTCACCTATTTAAAAAAAAAGAGATAGAAGAGACATAATTGGAGAACATGTAACAACATCTTAGCCCAAGATGGACCCCCTCCCCCCCGCCCCGAAAAAAGACATAAAATTTTGAACCAGATCATTTGGTAGTGTGTTTACCTTTTAAATTCTGAGACCTCTCCGCTTTGCAGATGTCTCTCCAGTGGCCTGGCAGACGGGGAAGGCTGAAATTATGCGATTCCAGGTTGGTGAGTAGGTTTGGTTTAGGCTGAGTTGATCTGGAATTTGGTGCACATGGTCCCTTAATGCTGAATAAACACAAACACAAGAATATTTTAACGTCTGCATAATGTTGTCACCTATATACAGTACAGCTCTGGAAAAACACAAGATGCCACTGCAATTTACTTCAGGTTACCCAAAGTTACCCAACAGCAATGTGAAAAACTGGTGGAGAGCATGCCAAAACACATGAAAGCTATAATTGCAGATCGGGGTTATTCCAACAAATATTGATTTCTTAATGTKATTTAACCAAAGAATTAATACAATTTGTTGACAAATTATTTGCATTTTGTTTTATTTGAATTATTAAAGCTCTGCAAGTACTGCATGATCGTGTTGTGATGTCATTATTTCCTTTAAATACAGTATACACTCTACTGTAAATAACAATAGTTATATCTTAAACTTGGAGAAATATTATCAGTTTTTCAAAAAAAATGGAACAAAACTGTTCTTTTCACCAATAAATGCACCTGGAAGAAAAAAAAAAAAAAACATTAGAAACTAATTATGCTGCAGTGGTCTCTCATTTTTTTCCAGAGCTGTATACTGTATTTTAGTGTGGCAGATCTGAAGTCTTGATCCTCAAGTCATCAGTAGTCTGGGATATTGGCCTGGGTCTCATTGCGATTTCTTTCTAGCATGTAATTGTGATCGCCTTCAACCACCCCATTCTTTATTAGAAAGGATATATTGTAAACACTCACTGGCCTCAATAATTAGATTCACCTTGCTAGTACTGGGATGGGCTATTCTTTTTCAGACCTGCCTTWATTGTTGGTGGCATACAGTAGATTTAACAAGGTAGTGGAAACATGCCTTATAGATTTTGGTTCATAATAACACGATAGCATTACACATTTCCTGCACTTTTGCTGGCTGCACACAAATGATGCAAATCTCCCGTTCCACCACATCCCAGAGGTGCTCTGTTGGATTGAGATCTGGTGACTGGGGAGGACATGTGAGTACAGTAAACGCATTATGATGTTTAAAAAACCTGTTTGCGATGAATTAAGCTTAGTGGCATGTGTCACACATGTGACATTGTGGYACTTTATCCTCCTGGAATTAGCCATCAGAATATGGGTATACTGTGGACATTTTCTTTTTTTTGTCCAGAACTGCAGCTCACTGGATATTTTCTCTCTCACACCATTCTCTGTACACCCTAGAGATGGTTGTGTTTGAAAATCCCAGGAGATACTCAGGAGATGGAAACACTCAAACCAGCCCCGCTGGCTCCAACAACCATGCAATGGTCAGAATTGCTTGAATCACCTWTTCTCCCCTTTTGGATGCTTGATTTAAACGTGAGCAAATCGTTCTTACCTTTGTGATGTCTACATGCCTAAATGCATTAAGTAGCTGCCTTGTGATCTGCTGATTATATATTTGCAATAATAAGCAGGTGGAAATTTGTACCTAATGTATAAATGTCAGAGAGAAAGTGCCTAAATCCTGACCAAACACAAACATGTGCCGGATTTAATAATCTAGCGTMAACGAGATGTAAGATACTCAACTTTACAAAAGTTCTTTGTGTTATTAAGTTAGGCAGGGAGTTCGGCCATACCGAAAGAAAGGCAGACATGTACGTGAGCTTCAAACTGAAATAATATCATCACTGATTACATTAAAGCTGATCAGCTTACTTTTACCTTTAACCCTTTAACTATTTCTAAAAACTCGGTAACAATCAGTACTAACGTTAGTGTGCGTGTGTTAAAACGCATATATATTTGTTCAAATAAATAAATAATATATGTATACACAGTATATACACTTATTGATCCACGAATAGGTACAGTAAGATGGATCAGAGCTAGAATGTAAATGTTCTTAACATTCTTCTGAATAATATTACACAGTGATGGCTGATTGTGATATTRGATGGAAGGATAAAATCTAATATCTCCCAATAGATTAGAAATTAAACTATTCGTGGGTAAAAAAAATTTGGAGTCAGGGGAATGATGACAGAGTAAGTATTCCACTCCATTCAGGTTCATTACACTCACATTTTGTATTTCATATCACCATTGATGTGAATACTGCCTTTTTCCTCTTCTTCTTTTTTTTTTTTTTACTCTGTGCAATCATTTAACACTGCTGTCCCTGATAGGCAGCATCAATCTACAGTCTGGGCTAGAGGGCTGGGTTAGAAGGCTGGCTCAGAAGACACAGTATGTTCCCTTGKATCCACAAAAATCCAAAATAATCAGCTTTGTTAACAACAAATAATTCTTTCATTCTTGTTCTATACCACTTCTCCTGCCTACAGGGCCGCAGGGGGCCTGGAGCATATCCCATGAGGCATGAAGCGGGGTACACCAWGAATAGAATGCCAATCCATTGAAGGACACACACAAAAATGATACRGCCAATTTAGGAACGCMAATTAACCTAATCTGTATGTCTTTGGACTGTGGGAGAAAACCGCACTACCCWGAAGAAACCTACCATKCATGAGGAAAACGCACWAATTCCACACACACAGACCCGAGGCAGGAATCAAACCCTTAACTCCGGAGGCTGAAGCCACAGTGCTAAACACTACACCACCGTGCCACCAAAATAATTTCATGTGGATGCCATATACAGTATAAAAGATTATATTGATAGATTTTTATCTTTCAAAAATAAAAATTACCATCTGCCCGCTATAATATAAATATCACACAATTACCTTTCGTAGAAATAGTGCAAAATCTCATAACTAGCCTGAAATACCAATTGTTAATATGCTTAGGAATGCAAATCGCATAAACCCAGCATCTGACCTGCTTTTTTTTTAGCCATTATTTTTTTCATTAGAATGGATGCTGATTCAGTTTGCTAGCCATCTGGAAAATTTTGAGCTGGCCAGAAAAGATGGTGGCTAAACCTGAATCTGATGTGTAGGTGGCTATGTGTGTGTTTAAGTGCGTACCGTAGCAGCAAGTCAGGATGCTGCAAACATGGATTAACTGGCATTTGTTCCTCACTGGGAGATGGATTTAGTGTGACCGTGAACGGCTGGCTGTAGGTGGAAGTTCGCCCACAGCGCTCTCCTCTCAGAGGCAATGTAGCTGCGTTCTCCACACCCTCCATCCGATAAGTCCTCTCTGGTAGAGGMCCATGCCAGTCTTCATCATCCTCACACCTGTAGGACCAGAAGACAAAATACATACCATATACATATTACAGTCCTAAAACCGTTCTAGTTACTACAAATCGAAATGACCTGGATTACTGAAGTAGGAGACCCATTTAAATGTTGCAGCCAAACAAACATTATATCAACCTACCCACTGAGACCTGAGGTAATTATCCAACAGCATGACGGAGAGCCACGCCAGCGAATAAATGCATCAATTATCAGAAGACCATAGACCCTTGAGCTGTTTGTAGATAGGATTTATGGGTATTACATATTGAACATTGTAACAAAAATCCTCTTAAACCCAGCCTATCCCAGAGGGCTCCTCTCCAAACATAATGTGAGAAGAGGAAGAAGTTAAGTTGATGTGTCTCATTGCACAGTGCACTGCCGGAAGCTATTATAAAGCAGCTATGCTCAGGTGACCTGTGTCTCATCCTGCTTGTTCTCTTCGTGTGGCACTGAAGCTTAGGATTGGGCTCTAACTTCATTAGCTTCTGTCGTTATAAGTTATAAGCTGTCACCACAAGAAGATAAAATGGGTCCTTTATTTACTCTCCACCTGCTTTCTGTCCACTGAGAGATCTCCAGCACAAGGCTGGCTAATTAAGAAAAATGTCAAAAATAATCTGGCAAAAAACCCCTCTGTAAATGGAAAACACATTCAAAACGAATATATCCAGGACTGCGAGTTTTAGCCCAACATAAGGTTGAGAGCAATAGTTTACATAATACAAAATTAAGCAGATAAAWGGCAAAAAGAATGAGAATACCTGRCCTTGACACCTACAGTATATGTGGCCATTTTCCAAACTGTTTCCACATAGTTGGAAGCACAAAATTTTCTAGAATTCCTAGATATGAAACAGCATCAAGCTGTTCACTGTAAGCTGTTCCAGCATGACAATGCACAAAGCGATGTTTATGAAGATACGGTTTGCCAAACTTGTTTGGAATGACATGGCTTGAGCAGTCCTCAACTCCACTGAACACTTTTGTAATGAATTGCAACAGTAACTGTGTGCCAGGCCATCTTGCCCGCAATGCAATGCGAGTTTCCGACTTCGCTAAAGCTCTTATGGCAAAATGAGCTCCAATCCCCACAGCAGCAGGTCAAAATCTAATCAAAAGCCTTCCCAGAAAAATTAAGGTAATTATAACAACAAAATGGGGACAAATCATGTCTTGTTTTGGTRCGGTGTCTACAAACGTTTGGCAATATACAGTAGTATAAATGAAATTTCTTATAAGAGTTCACAGATATTTCTTTATAAACTGCACACAATTTATAAAAATGGTTAAATTATGTACTTCAATCTTTGGATTTGTAYGTTAAATGTATTTTAGACGTGTTCATCTKTCTCTTTTCTCATGTACAATATGGGTGTTGCAAACTTCTAGCATTAAAATAGTGTGACATTTTAAACTTTTGATTWCAAAACACAGTGCTAACTCTAAGAAATTCATCTGTTGGCTTTGTGTAAGACTGTGCATGCTGTTGGGTCTGACCTGGGCGGCTGTCTCTGTTCTTGAGCATTCGGCGGTGGCAGGGATAAAACATTGGACCAGTTATATGTCGCTGACTCACAAGGCTTCTGCATTTCCACATTATCTGTAATAACAGGGTACATTTGATAATTTACATTCAATTGGTATAATTATTTTATATGTAAGGCAAGACTGGCTTCTGTAAGTTTCTAATAGCCCTTAAAGGTCAGGTTAGATCTTACCTTTAAAAAGTTTTTTCCTTGACCACAATAAAGTTTCAGTCTGATCAGGGACAATCTGATCATTTTGATTCATACATATTTTCTCACACATTTCATACTAATTTCCCTAATGTAATTTTAATCCTATTCAAATAAAAGAGATTTGGTGCAAGTCATGAAGAGATCCATGATATAGTTTGAAGATCATTAAGCAACACTTGCTTGCCATTAAAAAAAACAATACTTTGGCAATTTCTATATGAAGCCTACAATTTTGCTGCTTTAGGATTACAAAAGCTTGCCTGGGTCAACAGCACAAACATTGCTATATAGTTACTATATAACATTACTGTTATGACAGTATTAAGGTGAAGGTGAAATTGAGAGACAGTACCATTGCCCATTCTTGGGTACTGGAGTTGGGCATATTCAGCTGTGCTGCTGAGGTCAGACTGTAAGCTCCACTGGTCAAGATCAGGTTTGGGCAGGACTGGTGAGCTGGTGTAGAGATCATGAGAGTAAACACTACTCAGGTCATGCTGTGACTCGTTAGTTCTGTCTATWGTGCTGTAGATGGCGCCTTCATTCGATGTTGGGCTGCATGTCTGGTTCGGCCTCTGGAAGCTTGCACCTGCTGCTGGAGAACAAAGCAATAAGAGAAAGATTTTTTTTTTTTTATCTACAGTACCGTTTACAGTCTTGCGCCATCCATCATTTCATTGTATTAAATTTAATTAAAGGAAGTAGACTAAATTAAAGAAATGGTAATGCTTTCCATGTGAGGGGTTAAAAAAGTGCCTAAAAGTTTTTAAAAGTAAAARGTTCTTCATGTAACAACCTCAGAAGCAATGCCATTTCCCCTCAGCATCACCGGTATACTAATCTCTGACCTGATCATGTGTCATCATCTGCACCTGTTTCTCACTGGTTCATGCCTTAAGTTGGATGATTTTTAATGAATGATTTATTGAATGATTCATAGGTCACTGTGTGGCTTAACAAATAAAACATTCCTCAGGAACATGGTCTAGACTGAAAGTGAACGCCACTGCACAGCACTGTAATAGGGTTAATATGCACTCTTCCTGGTTAAAAATATGGCAGCATTACTGCAAAACTGCAACYACACTCCATCCCTTAATTTTTTATTTTTCAATTTAATCCCCTCTTAGGATTTATACACAATGTTTCACAATCAAGAATTTCTTAATAAACAGTTATTAAGTTTGTAAGGCTAGCCATGATGGTTAAAAGGACATTTGGTTAATACTGGAAACTTTGTACATTTTTGGAATACATCATGATGTGTATATATTTTAAATATACAGTACAATTATCGAATTCAAATACTTCAATTCAGCTTCTAAACCAGTCAGTACCAGTCAGCGCTGAGAGAACAGGCAGATCTGAAGGCAGACAGAATATAACCACTAAAATGAACATGCAGCATTATTTATTCCTCCTTAGTAACTGTTTGATCAAGGTCATGGTTGTTTAAGTTAGGCTATTATTCTGTTTATATGGTGGAAAATAAAACCAACRCAGTTTGTTAGAGGAAAAGGTTCTGCACAAATCACTTGTTGAGGGAATTTATGAACTTGGAGTAAAGTAGAAGGAGTGTCACTTCCACATTCCCACCAGCATATTCCAATATAAATATACAGTATATACAAACACAGACAAAAAAACAAATACAGATATAGTGCCACTGAGTTAAATAATCAGGTATAATAACCAGTGGTATACAGTATATACAGAATTAGACTGTTACATAGTGTTTGCTATTTTGAAACTAACCATCCCAAACCATCAGCTTGACCCACCATCCTCCTTAAATATATATACTATGTATACATACAGTACACATACACACACACACCACACACCCACATACACAATCACTTAATCAGTATCTGAGAAGGCTCTTACTGTTGTAATATCTGTCTGTGGAGTCAGGTTTGCCAGTGCAACAATTCATGGAGTCTTTACTGCTCTGGTTGAAGTTGTTGTTCGGCCAAGAATCTGCCAGCCAGGGATAGTTAACGATGTTGGATCCAAGCAAGCATGGCCTACAAAGAAAGTCATTACATGTCTTTTAAAAGTACACTTTTAAAAGCCTGTGCAAATATAAACAGTATAAGCAGATGGATTTTCTATACCTTCCATTGCTAAGTCCTGATCCATTACCACTGGTGAGGCCAACTGGAACACAAAGGAAGGTTAATACCATTCATCTCTAGCTCTATTGATAATATGAGTAAGTAAAGGAAAGAAATAAACTGAGGCATTATATTACTGCCAGAAATCAAGGGAACAGGACCTAATTATGCTTCTTTAATCTCCCAGAGACAATTGTTTAGTCTTTCATTTTGTGCAATTACTTAAATTAATTCTGCGGACATTTTATTGCTTTTGCACTCGGATTTCCTTTCAATTTTCAATGCAACAACAAGAACAAATGGAAGAGATTAGAGGCTCTAACCACCAAAGTTTGGTCAAYTTGATACTTGTGCTAAGACATTAGAATTCAGCTATTGTTCTCTGGCAGGAAGGTAATGGCAACAGAATATGTTTAATTTCATGATACCTGCAGGTGTGTAGGCAAAAGAGGTGGCATAGTGGCCGAGCTCTTTCCTTCTCTTGTGTCTGCAGTAGATCCAGGCACTTAAGCCCATCAGCACCATCCAACAGGCTGAACCCAGAGTGGCAATAAAAGCTGGTTGCCTGAACAGTGCTGCAATGTGCTCCGAAAGATTGCTGCTGTCATCATTCAGCACAGGCAATGAGGGCTCCCCCACAGGGGCTTCAGAGAGACAGAGAGGGAGAGAGAGGGAGGGAGAGAGAGAGAGCGCGAGGGAGATTGTCAGGCATGTGGATCACAGCAGTTTGGATGTTCTGTGTAAGTGAGTGGAATGTATGTCTAAATGTAATGTTAGATTTGTCAGATACATGGGGTTCTAAAAAGATATGCTAACAGGACTGACATCAAAATGGCTGTCTCAAATTGGCAATACTGTATGTCATACACCACAGGCGAAGAATCCATCAGTACAACGGTGGATACTGTTAAATTGAGAGGAAAAATCTAAAATACAATCAAGTTTATAAGTAATTTAACACCCATTATGCTAAAGTGCGGATTGTCAGCTTCAGCTTGAGGGTAATTGTGTTTGATTTGGCTGATCAAATCCTGTGATGCTATGGCAGGCAAATAATGTGGGGACATTTTCAGCTCCTATTTGTTCATTCAGAGATCCATATGTAATAAGGTTTGGGTAAGGTAATTTTCAAATTCCACAATCAGCTTCAAAGTACTATAAAGCTGACAATCTGCACGTCGATATTAAAGTCAATTTAATGTAATCTCTGCAAATATTATTGTGATAGATAAATTTAATTGGTAAATTAGTCTTTTTAAAATGTTTAAATGGCAGAAGAAAAATGCATCCCAATAAGGACTTTTTCTAA
The DNA here is from genome assembly GCA_003987875.1 of Clarias batrachus. Taxonomy (NCBI): domain Eukaryota; kingdom Metazoa; phylum Chordata; class Actinopteri; order Siluriformes; family Clariidae; genus Clarias; species Clarias batrachus. The sequence goes on from QMIH01000296.1 coordinate 445,779, forward strand.
TCTGTGCTGTCTGAGTAGATATAGTCTAGCTAACTCACATTAGATGGACAGATGACCTGGCACGGCCGATTAACCACCAGCATAATTAGTAACTGACAATGGAAATGACATTTCAATCACACTTTGCTTTCCAATGGTAAGGGTTATCTGGTCGGGAAAAAGTCACACCAGGCTTTCTAGAAGGTCAGAATACGTCACTGACTCTCACGAGCTTACCTAAGACATAATCACATTTTACATAGAGAAACTGATAAATCTAGTATGTTGAAAGCATGAGCTGTAACATTTAGAAAGTAGATGATTAGTGGGTGTCCATAAAAGCAGACATTAAATGCTTTTGTCCTGTGGTTGTTCCTGCTACCGAAAAATGGGTATAATCAGAAACAGACAAACTGCACTGTTAGAATTAATTCAGAAGTATTTTTGTTAGTTGCATCTGACCACAAACAGCTGTCTGATGTTTCTGGTCCACAAGCTACCTGGGATTTCCTGATGTTGAATGCTCATTATTTTTCTTGGCTATTCATATACGGTTGTTGGGAGCAGATGTCCTCTTTTCATTTTAAGTGGGTGTATGTCAAGTTTCTGTAATGGATGATGTCCACACTGTGACCTATTAAATTTGTTAAAACAGTTCTTCCCAAACAGGTGCTCACAAACCATAAGGTGTTCTGGGTGGCATTGGAATGGGTTCAAGGGACTGTGATAAAAATGTTAGTTTACATCCAATAAAATTCACATCCAATTAAGTGTTTACATTTAATCAAAATCAGAACATGAAAATTAATTTTAATATACTTCACAAATATATTATGTAAAATACTTTTGATTATAATTTAGGTTAAAGGACTAAAAAAAGTCTGTAAATGACAACATATTCTCTACAAGTAAAAAGTTTGAGCACACCTTCTAATTCCATGGTCTTTCCTGATTTTTATCAGGAAAAACTATACTACAGTAAATGCATCCAAAATATGCAATAATCCCATTTGAACAGTTGATATCAACACGTGTCTGCTATTTTTGCACTGTAAAGGCTTTATAATGGTGATTTTTGAGGCTGGTAACACTGAATGAACTTCTTCTCTGCAGCAGAAGTAAGTTTTGGTCTTGCTTTCCTGGGAAGGTCTGGGAAGGAGCCAGTTTCATCATTGTGCTTGAGGGTTTTTGCAAATGCACTTGACAATACTGTTCTTGCCAGAACCTTTCCAGAACAGCTGACCAGCTTCATGTCTTAAAATAACAATTGACTGCTATTGTTTTTACTTAATTTTTTGCGGTAAAAATGCATTAATATTCCATATCCCAATCTGATATGGTTCATCTATGTGAAGTTCAGTAGACATACTTTGTAACTGAACATAAATGTTCTCCCATTCAATCTGTAACCTCCACTAAAAGTCACCCTGAGTGCTAAAGACAGCTATCAGTGGAAGGCACTCACTTATGAGGATAAATACTGGCTCGCTGGGTTCTCCGACTCCTTCGCTGGTCACTGCAACCACCTGCACACTGTACAGCATCTCGGGCAACAGGTCATCCAACAACACGTGGAAAACTTCTCCGCTCACACTTTGGTTTAACTCCATCTGAAGTCCAGACACATTCCCCACACACCACACCTGCACAAGACACCAGGATTTCAAGTACCATGTTCAAAGTTCTGCATATGGTATGCTGCTGAAGAGAGTGGTTAAAGACCATTTGAACAAGACAGAGTCTCTCACCCTGTACTCCAAAATGAGCTCATCTTTGTTATCAGCAAAAGGGGGCTCCCAGGTTACCCGCACTGTGGAGCTGTTATTCAACTGAACCACACTGACAGCTTGAGGGGGGCCGCTTAGTACTGAGAAAGAAGTAGAAAAGGAGAGTTTAATCTCTACCTGGCAGTGGATGTGCCATTCACGCACTTCACCTCGTTCAATTCTATGCAAATTAATTGTATGCAAAAGAATTCCCAACTTAAAATATTTATTTATTTATTTATTAAACAAAACTTGATGGGAGAAGATAAACAGTTAGAAGAAATGTAAGAACTTAAAACACTCTTTGGTATCAAATTTGCAAATCCAAATCTTCATCACTTTCCTAATGTCATTTAATGTCACTTTAACAATTGCAAAATATTTATTTTTGCCATGGTTTTACCGAACAGCTTTTTATATTGAAATAAGGCACCAAGCCAAGCTCATAAAGTTTATTCTGAACCTTTCTTTTTTCCATTCCAGTTTTATTCTCATTTTGCCTCAAACAGTCCAAAGAGAAACCCTTCCTGGGGTGATCTGAGCATTTCAGAACAGGTTTCTTACAAATCTTTGTACGACTCGTTTTGATACTCCTGGCCTAGAAAACCCTACAGTGCTATCCCAGTGTCCTGAAATAAGGTTGGATGAGATAACCGGAATTGGCAGCATGGGGAATACAGGAACTGCTACATTGTAAGTGCAGAGAACAGTGTTTCTATCTGGAGGGTATTCTATACACTTCGAATAAAACCAGAAAAGGAATTAGTTAATATAAAAAATAAAATAAAATAAAATTCCTTACCCTCCTCTGGGGTGCGAAACACTACAAGCTCACTGTCAGAGCCCTGGAACTCTTTGAAGTAGGGCCTCAATTTGAGCTCATACTCTTTGCCTCTGTGAAGCTCCGATAACACTGCTGCATGTTTGGATGCTGCCTTTATGTCCTGAACCATCCAGGCACTGCCTGACGGCCTGTACAGCAACCTGTAGCCCTGAATGTAGTAAGGCTCACGTTCAACCTGCAATACAACAATGCAATAGTTGTTATTGCATATACTGTAACGTTTGCTTAACAGTAAGTAAATGCGTGATTCAAATAATAAAGGCATGCTCTTACACTCCATGTGATCTGTACGCTGGTGGGAGTCAGGATCTTTGGAGGATGCAGATTCACCATAACCTCGGCTAAATCCGCCTGCACACGTCTGTGATCGACTGGTGAACTACTAGGACTGCCATCTAAAATACACACGTGTATGGATGTGTGTGTGTGTATACACATACATACATACATACATACATACATACATACTGTACATACAGCTCTGGAAAGAAATAAGAGACCACTGCAAAACAATCAGTTTGACGTTTTTTTTTCTTTCTTATAACAGGTGCAGGTATTCTTAAATTGAATGGTTTTGCTTAATTTTTTTGTGAACTGCTGACAATATTTCTCCTAAATTCAAAATATAACTACTGTACTGTTATTTAGAGTGTATATTTAAAGGAAATGACATCACACCACACCAGATAACCCAAGGTCATGCAGTATTTGCAGAGCTTTAATAACTCAAATAAAACATAGAAAATGCAAATAAAACTCAAAATGCAAATAATTTTGTTAATGCTTTTGCTAATTAACATTTACGAAATTAGTATTTGGTGGAATAACCCTGATTTGCAATTGTGACCATCCATCTTCCTCTTGATGACGTTCCAGACGTTTTTCTGGACTAAATTGAAGTGGTTTCTTTTTTTTTTTCCCCCAGAGCTATACTGTATACACACATGCATACACACACAGTACTGTCCAAAAGTCTTAGGTGCCATATTATCTGGAGTACAAATTTTGTTACATGAGTTTATTATGTCTGCATTATTATGTACAAGACCATTTCCTACAAACATACACCGCAATTAATGAATAAATAACAATACAAAAGAATATGCATGCCTGTAAAGAAAGTGACATATTACATGACAGAGCAGTTTTCAGATGGGAAAGAAAAAAATAAATGTACAGTACACTCCTGGGTTTTGCATGTAAATAGAAAGCGAGTGTGTCGAAGTTACCAAAAGAACTTATATTCTCCAGCATGCTCCAGCTCCAGCTGTTTAACTTAGAATACTGCACATACAGTATTTGTACTTTTCAAAAGCAGTATTCCATATGGCTTTTGTATGGATGTTCCCAAGACTTTTGCACAGTACTGTAAATTTAACAACTGTTACGTTTTACTGAGCATGCTTTCTATTCACATGCAAAACCCAGGAGTCTACATTATTGATTTATTTATTTTTTCCCATCTGAAAACTGGTCTGTCAAGTACTGTATATATATATATATAACACAATTGCAAAAACTTAAATGTAATATATTCTAAACTCATACTTATAGGACTTTTTTTTTTTTGKATTTGCTACAATAAGTCTTTTCTTTTACTGTAGGCTGTAGGATACAATACATGCATGGACATGATGCACCTATTCTTGAAAAAATAAATAAGAGCACACATATCCCTGTCTCAAAAGAACTGCACTTGCCATCTGTCTTGCAGGGTGGGTTTGAAACTCTGTTCACTAAATAGCTCAAAGCTCTTGATGACCTGTGCACATTGAATCTTTCTACTTTATGATTATTATTTTTAGTTTACAGTTTTATGCCGGAGGGCAGTATTGCAAGGCGTACTTGACACAACCAGCATAGTGGTCAATAACTCAAAACCTGACTCTAACAAACCCTGATATTCTAACTCCAAAATCTTAAACTTTATATATTGCAATAGTTACAAAGTAACATTATGTAGTCAGGTTCATAAGTACCATATTAGCACCGTAGCACCTTATTTTTTGCCTCTTTACACAACCATAATGGATTTGAAGTGAAGCAATCTTTGGATAATGGAATGGAATTCCTTTACAGCCATTTTTAAAAATTGTATTTATTTAATTATTTATTTTACGAATGTAACAAATTGTTGATTTGGCCACTACTAAAGTTTCTGCAATCTCTTTGATTGGTCTGGTTTGTTTTTCAGCCTAATGATATCCTCCTTTACTTGCAACGGTACCTCTTTGGGCTACATATTCAGACTTGGATTGAATGCCTTCCCCCCCTAATTTGTCATGAAATAACCAAGAAGCTACAGGGCATAGGTTTAATCAGTCAGTCGTCCTTGTTCAAATACTTATGGACCTGGCTGTATCATATATTTTTTAATCATGCAGTGTTAAATCAATAAAGTTCTCATCATTATAGTCCAAATATTTGCTTGCACAACAAGACATTTAATTCACTAGAAAAAACACAACAATCATTACTCAGWAGTMGTCCAAATCTACAGAAAGAAATGTAGACCTACAGTAGCAAGACATCAGTGTTCTACTTGTGAACCATATTGACCTATCCCATGTAGGAAAAGTACTCAATAAACCTCTCAGCCTGAAAAAAAACCCTTTACACTGAGATCTTGATATTTCAGACATACAGTAGCAGTCAAAAGTTTGGACACAACAGTCAAATGTTTGTACACAAATTTGGATTTAATTTTGTACATTCCTGGAGATTTCAGAACAATGAATTAGGTAATTATGCAACAACAACAATCTGCTGTTATTTTAAGACATGAAGATCAGCTGAACAGTATTATCAAGTGCATTTGCAAAACCCATTAAGCACAAAACCTGCCTCTGTTGTAGAGGAGAAGTTCACTTAGAGTTACCAGCCTCAAAAATCACCAGTTAACAGCACCTCAGATTAGAGCCGTTATAATATGCTACTATTTGTCACTTGTACTTCGTAGCCCCGTCACAATTTTTTTGGCCAGCCAGGATACAGCACCACTGAAGGGTGGATAGATTTAAGGGCTGTGACTCAACAGTGGCAACTTGGTGGTCCATGGACTTGAACCCCTAACCTGCCGATCAAAAACCCAGTAACTCAAAACCTTAACTGATTGAGCCACCACTGTCCAACACTTTACAGATCATAAGTAGCAGACACATCTCAATATCAACTGTTTAAAGTGGATTATTCTACATTCTGGATTGCTTTACAATGTAGAAAAAAATTTATCAGGAAAAACCATGGAATTAGCAAGTGTGTCCAAACTTTTGACTAATAATTTAAATTCATCTGTCTACTTAATTTTAAGGGGAAAAAGTCATATGATGCTAGATCAGGTAAATAAGGAGAGTGGTCAAGCGCTGAGTGTGCTGTAGCATTATCCTGATGAAGGATGAAACCATTTTCCTGTCCCTGTAGTCTGTTTCCTCTGGCCCTTTCCTGCAGGCACTCAGTGCTCCCAGTGAAGCAGGCTCTTGGCTAGGAAACTCATTGCTGTACTTGACCACCCTCGCTTTTCTCCTCATCTAGCACTGTGCAATTTATTTATTTTCCTTAAGATCAAACACGCACTCAATAACATCCATTTGGAGTCTGTTGCAGAAGAGGAAACAACAGAGCTTCTGAAATACCCAGTGGAAAAAAGACCTACAGTACTGCACTGTACTGCTTTAATCATGGGAAGACCAAACTGCAGACATACTGTATGTAGTTACAGAAGAGGGATATACTGTATATATTGTTGCACCGCTCATTTCTTTATATTTTGCTTCTGTTGGCCAGACTTTATTATTATTTTTTTAATGTAGTCTTGAGAAATAACTTCCTAAAGGCTTTTTTTGGTCCTCATTTTCAGTCCAGTCCCTGTATCCGACCAGTTTCAGATTAATGTTTTTGTTTATTAAGCCCCACAATGACCTATGAATCATTGAAGCCAGTGAATCTGGCCAGTGATTAGTATACTGGTGATGCTGAAAACTGAGTGGCTGGAAAAGAATTCAGTCGAACAGAATTTAGGCGAATCGGTGAACCCATTTGTTCAAACCGAGGTTCCACTGTTATACAGTATACTACATATTCTCCTAAAAGAGGAGCCATTATGCAAAACTTATTTTTACACATGAACAAAAGAAATTAAGAAAAAAAAATCCTGCTTTTTGGTCATTTTTCTATATTTGTATTGGCCTCATATGAGAAAGTATCCTCCCCCGCAGCTTCTTGGTGGGGTGTGGCTCCTCATTTACATAGACACTGAATTGAAACTTTAGGTCTGGTAAGGAAAGTTCAGCTGGGGCATTAACAAATACATACTGTTGACCTCTGAGACTTATGTTAACCTGGCAAAGAAATAGTACTGTATAATATCTGATCTTTAACTAAAATATGATCCTCATTTGAATGTTTGTTTTTGACCATGGAAGACTAAAACTTCATTTGAATTGAATAAGAGAAATACTACATACTGTATACAGTTACAGAAACATTTTTCTCTAGCTTGCTCATAACATAACTTCTGCACTTAAAGACTGCTTTGTGACGATGCCAATGGCTAAAAGCACAAATTAAATATATTCCTTGTTTCTTAAAGTTGAGGTATAACGAAATTTGTTACAGGCAGAAAAACCTTTGGCAAAAAAAATCAATATATAAAAAAGTAATAATAATATTAAATGTAGAGAAGGTTAGCTCTAGCATACATAGTCACGGGGCAATGGCAATCAAATTTTTTTTGCAATGCATGCAAGTTATGTTTATAACTGTTTTGATTGAGAGCTAATCCCCATGTTAATGCAAAATTAGAATGCAAACAAGATTGCTGTATATACATACACATGTACATGTCAGTCATAAAGAAGTGCTTAAGAATTTGGTAAATCTCCAGTTTCCACATTTCTTCATGCTCACCTTGTGTTCTGACAGGCTCTGAGATGGGGCTTGGGTCACTCAGGCCATATGAGTTCACTGCTCGGACGATAAAAAGGTACACAGTGTTGGGGATAAGACCAGACACTGTGTGTTTCTCTTGCTTCACCTGATCTGCAACAGTCTGCCATGTGCTTCCCACTGACTGACTGCAAAAAAAGAAAAAAATATTTTCAAAAAATCAAGACATACAGGAGTAACCTAAATGCATGTTGTTGCTTTTCATTTGTACTTTATATGAATATGCACAGTTTGTTTTCTTCATGGCAAAGAAAAAGTTTCTTGGTTATACCGCATATATAAATACAAGTTTTAGCAAAGCAGTGTATTTTTGGTGTGTGACAGAGTGGTGCAAATGTAAAATGGTTGAATTAATCCACTTTGTGGTAAATGAGGAATATAGACAGAATGACAAAGAGTTCACAATTCTCTTGGCATGGTTTAACACTATAATCTCTATTAAATCCAAGACTCAATCTACGGTATATTTGGCAGTCTGTGCTTGCAATTAAAACAGCATATGAACAATCATATAGGTTCAATAGGTTCCAAAACACAATAAATACAAAATAATCAGAGGAACTGATTACTCATGGGTCATTACACTACATACTAATTATCCCTGATGACACAGCAATCAAAAACATGTTTAATGGCTTGAAAAGTAACTTTTTTGCTAAAAGGAAACTTTTTGCCACATCTGGTTTTAAACAAATCCTTAACTATAATGGGAGAAATGAAGTGTGACTGAGCGATTTATATACTGTATATAATCTATTATATATATATATA
>QMIH01000296.1:454138-505382 GCA_003987875.1 Clarias batrachus
TATATATACATACACATGCAGTGGCATGTGAAAGTTTGGGCACCCGTGGCCAAAATTTCTGTTAATGTGAACAGTTAAGCAAGTGGAAGATGAAATGATCAGTGTATTGTTTTTGTTTTCTACAATTTTAGAATGAAAAAGGGAACGTGACAACCTGCAAAAGAATGGGATCCCCAGGAGACTTGAGCTCTCAGATAATGTTGACAAAGGTATCAGACCTTTATTAGCCTGTTAGGGTCATGGTTTGTTTACAGTCATCATTAGGAAAGGCCAGGTAATGCAAATATCAATGCTTTCTAAATACCCAGACTCTTCTAACCTTGTCCCAACAATCAGCAGCCATGGGTTTCTCTAAGCAGTTGCCTAGCACCCTGAAAATTAAAATCATTGACGTCCACAAAGCATAAGAATGCTATAAGAAGATAGCAAAGTGTTTTCAGGTACCGATTTCCTCAATTTGGATTGCAATTAAGAAATGGCAGGTAACAGGAACAGTGGAGGTTAAGATAAGGGCCGGAAGACCAAGAAACATATCAGAGAGAACTTTCATAGGACTGGTAAAAAAGCAAGTCAGAACACCTGTTTGACTGCAAAAGACCTCCAGGAAGCTTTGGCAGACTCTGTAGTCGTGGTACAACTGTTCAGTGACACATGCACAAATATGGCCTTCATGTAAGAGTCCTCAGAAGAAATCCTYTCCTGCGTCTCCTTGGGAAACATTCCTGTGGACCGATGAGGTTAAAATAGAACACTACGGCTGCAATAAGCAATGGTATGTTCGGAGAACAAAAGATGCAGAATTTCATGAAAAGAACATCAGTCCAACGGTTAAGCATGGAGGTTGATCGATTGCGTTTGTATTGAAGCCAATGAAAGAGGAAACATTTCACAGGTAGAGGGAAGATTAGATTCAATTAAACTCCAACAAATTCTGGAAGCAAACATATCTGTAAAAAAGCTGAAGTTGAAAAGAGAATGGCTTCTGCAAATGGATAATGATCCTAGACACAACTCAAAATCCACGGTGGACTACCTCAAGGGGTGCAAGCTGAAAGTTTTGCCATGGTCCTCACAGTCTCGTGACTTAAACATCATTGGAAATCTGTGGATAGACGAGATGGCCCGAGAATCTTATGAAACTGGAAGAGTTTTGTAAGGAAGAATGGGCAAAAATCCCTCAAACAAGAACTGAAAGATTTCTGGGCTGGCACCAAAAAAGTGTTTACAAGGAGTGATACTTGCTGTTTGCAATTTTTCCTTTTATGTAATTTTGAAAATGTAAAATATGAAAATAAAATAAATTATTTTGTTTCAAATATATTATTTCATCTTCCACTTGCATAACTGATCACAACTGGCCCAAATTTTTGGTGTGGGTGTGTGAGTATATATATATATATATATATATAGAGAGAGAGAGAGAGAGAGAGAGAGAGAGAGAGAGAGAACTTGTATATAATGAAGCATAGAGTTGCAGAAAGATCCTCACCCCAATCATTTACTAATTTTCACTCTTAAGATACATGATCACTGTCTCTTATCACATGACAGCTACAAGTGGAGGGCTCCTCTGAGACATATGAATCCAACCAACTGCATCTTTTCAAACTGCTGCCACTATTTGCACCTTTATGCCTACTATGGTATTATCATTCCCATGTAGTACAGGCAATTTAAATTTCTTGGACCTTGCGTCCTTGTGAGCTTGTGTCGGAAGACGACAGACAACATTTTCTATGTTAAGGGTGAGTTATCTTAGGTTTGAGAAATGTGTGTGGAGGACAAAACAAACAAGCAAACAATCAAGCTTGTTCATTCATTCATCTTCTATACTGCTTATCCTGTGTACAGGGTTGCGGAGGCCTGGAGCCGATCCCAGAATACTTGGGCATAGAGAGAGGGCACTAGGCCAATCAATCCATCACACGGCACATACACACACTACGGGCAATCTGGGAACACCAAATAACCTGATCTGCATGGCGTTGTAAACCCACCAAGCATAAGAAGACAACGGGAGTAAACCCACCAAGCATGGGGAGAACATGCAAATTCAACACCCACAGACCTGAGGTGGGAATCAAACCCTCGACCCTGAAAGTGCAGGGCCTGCATCTGAATTAAATATTTTTACTATAGTATTTAATTCTTACACTTGTTCAGTATAATCTAGTAGTTCTAGTAATTCTCCAACGAAAATCTGTACTTAACTAGTTTTGTGCATGGCATTGTGTTACATAACCAGAGTGGAGTATTTAAAGATGTAATATATTCCCCTGCTGACAATTACAGTATATATACAGKGCCTTGCAAAAGTATTCATACCCATGAACTTTTACACATTCTCCATGTTACAACCACAAGTAAGAAAAATGATGAATGGTTTTCAAAATGTATTACGAATCCACACCACATTTTTCTGATATTTATTTGTATTTAGCCACCCTGAGTAAATACTTTGTAAAACCAAAGCCTTTGCTGCAATTACAGCTGCAGGTATTTGGAGGTATGTTTCTACCAGCTTTCCACATCTAGAGTGAAATTCTTGCCCATTCTTTTTTGTAAAATAGCTCAAGCACAGTCAGATTGGATAGAAAAATAATAAAAATATCATTTGTGAATAGCAACTTTCAAGTCTTACCACAGATTCTCAATTGGAGTTAGGTGTGACTTTGACTGGGTTATTCTAACAAAGGAAAATGCTTTAATTTCCATTGTACAGTAGCTCTGGCTTTATGTTTAGGGTAGTAGTCGTGCTGGAAGGTTACCCTCTGCCCTAGTCTATTTTTTTTTTTAGCCTTTTGTATTCTCTAGCAGGTTTTCTTCTAAGGTTGCCTTGTATTTGGCTCCAGCTATCTTTTAAATCAAGTCTGACTAACTTCCCTGTCTGTGCTAAAGAAAAGCATCTTCACAACATGATGCTGGCACAAAATAGCATTTTGCATCAAGGCCGAAAAAGAGAAAGTTTATTTTCATCTGACTAGAGCACCTTTTTCATGTTTGCTGTGCCCTCCCCATGGCTTGTCGCAAATTGCAAATGGGACTTCTTGTGGCTTTCTTCTTGCCAATCTTCCAAAAGGGCCAGATTTGTGGAGTGCATGACTAAAAGTTGTCCTGTGGACAGATTCTCTCGCCTGAGCTGTGGATGTCTGCAGCTCCTCCAGAGTTGCCATGGGCCCTTCGGCTGCTTCTCTGATTAAGGCTCTCCTTGCCTTTCCTGTCAGTTTAGGTGGATGACCATGTCTTCATAGGTTTGCAGTTATGTCACTTTCCATTTTTGGCTGATGGATTAAGCAGTGCTCCGTGAGATGTTCAAAGCTTTTTTAACCCCTAACCTTTAAACTTCTCTACAACTTTATCCCTGACCTGTCTGGTGTGTTCTTGGTCTTCATGATAAGGTTTGTTTGTTAATCTTCTCTAACAAACCTCTAAGAGCTTCACAGAATAGTTGTATTTATACTAAGATTAAATTACACACAGGTGGACTCTATTTAATGATTAGTTGATTTCTGAAGGAAACTGGTTCCGCGGCATTTTAGTTAGGGGTACCAGGGTAAAGGGGGCTGAAAACTAATGCAATTGTGTGATTTGTGTTTCCTCTATAAAAAGCTCTGTTAAAGAGAGAGGGATAGGGGGAGCGAGAGAGACTATTTTTACTACTTAAAGGCTGCTTTGAACTAATGCAAGCTCTGTAGTTTTTTTTCCCTTATGGTAAATTGGAAGGTAAATAACTTTTATACTTAGTAGAAATATAAATGGATGACTTGAGTAATATTTTAATATATACCTCTATTTTTATTCGCCTGAAGGATTTTGTATACATTGTTCACCACTGGTATTACGTTAGGACCTAAAAAATATCACCCAGTAAAAGTAACAACCAACAATACTGCCTCAACCAGTACATTACACTGAAAGGTAATACCATGTTTTAAAGCTTCAGAATAAAAGCTATGCTTCGTGATAGCTGAAAGAAAATGCACATTCCAAAAGTGTATGAAGGACATTGTGAACATTCAGGCTCTTCTACAACACTATACTGACGCCCTGTAAGAACGGTGTATGTGTAAAGGCTACTGGAACTCAAGTGTGAGAAGGCCACGCTATCAATCAGAACACATCCTTAATAAGGTGTCAGACCAAAGCTAAGTAATGACTTGACCTCTGCTCCCAACCTTACTGACACATGAATGTACTAGTGTCCTAGACCATATGTGGATTGTACTGCAATGCAACTGAAACATTTAAGGTCAACTACTCATCTTATCTTAGAATTTGTTACTAGCTATACAAAAGTGACGAAATCAAATGCATTTTACTTGCTATTCTTATGCTCTGGTCCAAAATGACCTGGATATTATGTTATTATCTTATCTGAATTTTGTAATTCTATGAATGATTCATCAGGATAAACACTGAGCCAAGAACACATAGTACACACACACACACACACACACACACACACACACACACACACACACACACACACACACACCTGTATATATATCTTGGCTTAGTGTTGATCTTGATTATATATTAATATCCCTTAGACCTGAACTAAACAAAAGAGCATTAAATGGATTTTGCAACAGAAAAGCTAAGGGTCTCCAGTTTAGCCCGAGCCTCCATCAGCATGACAGACGATGAATGGAGTTTCTCCAACAGCCATCACCATAATGAGACCTTTCGACAATGCGCACCGTTGTGAAAGAGCAACTGAACAAGCTAACACAATGACGTGTGATGGATGGGGTTAGCCCTATTCCATTGTCTTTGCACCTGAAAGCAGATTTACGAGTAATAATGAGCTTTAATACCAGCGGCACAACTCTTGTGATAAATTTTATAATAATGAATTTGGTGACAAAATCTTGACCTGGTTAAGTACAGTCATATACAATAGATAAAATTAAAAAAAAATCCTCTYATCAATGCTGTGCTTGGACGTTTTCCCTTCAGCTGAGGCAGGTGTGCTAAAGCAAGGAAAACACAACACKGTGTACTGCCCTGTCTTCCTGCAGATCACTTAAGAAGCTTAATTTAACCAAACCATTACTGCACTCTCTTGGGCATACACTAATCTAAGCTTGGCATGAGTACACTGTGATGTACTAATAAGGTGACCAATACGGTATATATAAAAATCTATTTCAGTCAGCATCTTTAATGCATTGCTGCAATGACTCAAKTCTCCTAGAWATTTGATGTTAAGAATAAAATTAAGAGTTAATTTTTTTGTTTATCACATTAGCTGTGCTTACATGGATGCAAATTTTGCATTAATTATCAAATAACAGCGGAGAATTAAAATGCACCATTTTAACACCTCAGTTGTAACAGTCTGTAACTCATTTACTATCTRACTTCAAATATCCAGCAGATTAAATGCTTCACAGTGAGCAGAATAACTCTGCATGTTAAAAAAATATATATTCTGATCAAATGTTCTGAGCATGTACAGTAAACACACATCTGATCTGTGTCCATGTAAATGTTTAAACTGAAATTTCAKTCATACTGGGCATGTAAGCATAGCTTTTTTAARATGTATTTTTAAACCATATACCTTCTAAAACTTTACTTACACTCACATTTAATATTTGGCATGCACAGGGCAATTTARTTCCCGCATTTAACCAATGTTATAGCAGCTATAAACAGTGATTCCCTCAGCAAGATCTTGTTTTTGGCTCTTGAAGTCARAATGCYACAATACCAAAGTCTAATTACAGAAAAACTAGGAAAAGTAAAAGCCCCSCTGTCCTGAAGATTCTATCATGGAGGAAAAAAAGCACTGACCTCCAAGAAATACATATACATAAGTAAATATATTGTTCAAAAATGTAACGGGAAACACTTAATTTTCCGGTTTGACTTGAACCAATATGCACATACGAGTCAAGTTCAAGTCAAGTTGTTCCCTTACTTTTTTTTGAGCAATATATTTACATTCCAAGTCCCTGTAAGGGAGCTGTTTTTACTACAAAATGATGACTTACAGTATTAGAACATAATAGAGTATAAACCAAGGATTTGAATTACAGGCACAGCTGTCTACCTACTGTGCTGTACTGTAGGTTTAACAGACTTTTATCACTTCGACTGAAGGGTAAAAAGTTCCATAGCATTTAAATGTTTGTGATTCACAGTCACAATATCACAAGACTCATTATGCTTACACAGACAATACACRCTGGTGGTGTGAACTGGTGTGAAAGTATCAGTGGTAGATCTTCGCAGRTTTACCTGAAAGCCTCGATAATGTAGGAGGTGACAGCAGCACCTCCTTCGTGCTGGTTGGGCTGCCACGTCAGCGTCACACTGCTYTGGCTCACGTCCGTCACTGCGGGCTTCAGCGGGGGACCAGGCAGCTGCAGGGTCTGAGACAGCCGGACCAGGGAGGACGTCTCTGTATCTGTAACAAAGACATGTTTGTCTTACTGCTCTTATGAGCACCTAACGTTTTCTTCATGAGGACCAGACAAATGTTAGCTACTGCAGGTCAAATTCTTATCTTTGTGGGGACAAAAACACAAACGCATATACACACACATGCAAGTTGTACTGCTCATTTAAATAACACAACCGTATGTTTTTATGCCCCACAGATGCAGAAAATTCTAACCCATCTCGGTGCATAATTTTACATAATTACCATGTGAATGTTTAAATTATACATTTTGTTCTTGCTTTAACTCTTCTCTTCGTGTTGTTCTTTTTTTTTTTACTACTACAGTATTTTACATGGATACCGCTTCCTCTTTGCCATGTCTTGATTTCTGCAGGGATGACATTTCAAATGCATGCACTGGGATATATCAAATAGTTATCATTGTCAAGAATTCTTTGTTGTCTCACCTCTCACAGTGATGGTGCCGCTCCACCTCGTCTCTCCTGCGGAACTGGAGGCTATGCACGTGTACATCCCTGAGTCGGTCTCCTAGCAACAGTCAAGGCCAAATAATCTCACTTTATGGATGAAAGCAGGCAGAGATAATTGCAAGCAGCGCTGCGTATCCAAATGGAGCAGATCAAATGGTACATTTGGGCAGATATAGCCTGTTTGCTGAGAATTAGAGGTCACCCAAGGAACTGACAAACATTTCTGCATGAGTACATGACTTTGTCTAACAGCTTGAAACCAGTCCATACTGGCCACTTAAAATGATCTACATGCAGCTTTGAGAATAGCACAGCCACTTCAGTACACAAGGGATCCATGAGAGCGAAACTGATGACAAAAGGTGAATGATATCTAAATATACACAATGGTTATACACCTACTAGTCACTTTATTAGGAACATCTCCACAGTTGCTCATCCATGGAATGGTCATCATTTATAATTATTTTTAATCAAAATCCAACAATTCAATTAATATTCACATTTAGCAAAACCTATTATGCAAAACTCATTTTAGATGCCAAGACGAGTCTCCAGTGAGTGAGTGTGTGTGTGTGTGTGTGTGTGTTCAAACAACATTGTTGCATTTTGTCCTTTATTCTTGCTCCTCCTTCTGTTGTTGTTTAACAGAGGGTAGAATTCATCAGGTTGGTTACATTACCTCCAACTGTAGGCCTCATTCTCCCTCGTCTTCCTGGTCTCTTAAAGCCCAGCCTTTCTTAAAACGTTTAATGCATGCAGCAACATTGAGTGGGGCTTAAACAAGTCAATCAGATTTATTTTCCCTATTATGACCTCATATAAGAAGCTCACTTACAAAGGCACTAAAATGGCAAAAAATTTAAGGAGTGAAATAAAGGGTGTTTGAGGTATGAAAAAAATATATGATCTGAATATTAAACTATGGGACCTTTAAAATTCAGAATAAAAATGATTTTGAAACTGCTGATCTTCTGGGATTATACTTTTCTGCAAAGGTTGTTTAGGTTGTCACAGATGTCCTATCTGTCTGAACAAGACTGGCTCTTATCCGCTGTTCTCCATCCACCTGTTTTAACAGAAATGAGTTCCTGCTTACAAAACTGCCTGTAGGATGTTTTTTTCTTCTTCACACTAATCTGTGTAAACTCTACAGAGACTTATGCAAGAAAATTCCTAAAGAAGATTTTTCAATAATGTCCATGCCACAGTGAATGTCACAGAGAGCCCCTCATTCTCATGTTTTATGTGAACAGTACAACAACCCGTGTTTGCATGATAATGCTACTGTCACATGACTGGCTGACTGGATAATTGCATGAATAATAGAGATGGGGAGAAAACTGATTCAGTTACGTATCATGATTCTGATATTCTGATGATGTGGCAGAACATGTAATGCCACAATGACTCCAAAATCGATTTTTAAATAAATAAATTAGATTTTTTTTTTTGTTCAATTTATATACAGTATGTTTGCATTTGACGTGCTAAAACTTTGCTGTTCCTCTATAATACTAGGAGTCGCGCACTCTAAACTGGCAAATACTTTACACATTGGCAAATGGCACAGCATCCTACAAGATAGGAGCGCAATATTTACTAAACTTGTTTAGAATTGGAACAATACCTTAAATATATATTAATAAATCAGGACATTCACAAAATCACGATACTAGCAGAACAGCAATATAAACCGAATTGGCGTGTATGTATCACGATAATAATGTGTGATCATCAATATGGTGACTTCTGTATGATGTATGATTATTCCGAAAGTGTGTGTTTATTTTTTTAAAAGGGTCAATGTATTTTAAATATATACTGTACCTACAGTCTATTATACAGTATTCAGCAAGCAGATGTATTGTTGAATTTTTTATTAAAAATATAAACAGCAGGGGTCAGTGGCTACATAAATAAACTATGTTAATGTTCTGAGACCTATAAAAGGGCACATACTGAACGATTCCTTTGACAAGAGAGTTTTTATATTGCAACCTACTTGAGTATTCTAGCCACCTTTAGGTAGTAATGTGAATTAAACATTGTCCCCCCCTTAAGGACATATCTCTATGCTATCTAAGCCTTTGATAGGCTAATGCATCTCCTGTGTTCAACACTATCCCAGCATGACAGATTTGCTTCACTCCGCTGATGTATTGGGCATGGGGAAGGCTCTTTACACCGTTCACCACTGTGACTAAACCTTATTGCAGGAACAAAGCTTAAAGTATTTCTTCACCTGACAGTTTCTAATTAGAATTCCCACGACTATAAATCACATACGGTCTGAATTAATTACTGTACCCAATACACTCTGTTCAGCACTGCAAACAGCAGGTGAGGCAAGAAAAAAAATACAAACGGTACTCTGTCAAAGCCACTATTTACATTTCTAAATGAGCTCATTAATTACTAATACAACTTTGAGTGCTTAATAGGATTTTGACTGAAGCAACTGTTCAGAACTGAGGCATGGACAAAGAGAAACAAAAGTACTTTTTGCATGCTTGGAAACTTTGATTACGCTGAAAAAAGTATTGAAAAAAAGTTCTCTCTACTGTACAAACATTAACTCAAATATACAGTATAGAACAAAAGCCAGTATAACCCAGTTGTCACCACCTGCTCTGGACATTTTAGTGTTCTCCCTGCTCTATTACAACCACTTCACTTCAAAAAGCCTGTTAATTAGTTGATTAATTAGATGAAATCAGGTGTTCTGGGAGTTGATAAAACACTCAAATGTGCATGGCAGGTGGTCCCCCAGGACCAGGGTCGAGAACAAAACCTGCAAATATGTATAAAAGTCCAATTTGGACTGATGCATTAATTTAAATGTGATCTATTATGGAAAAGTCACTTTTAGGAATTTTAGGACATTGAGATGGGGCTCCATCAAAAAAAAAAAAAGAAAAAAAAAAGAAAGTGTATTGGTCGAGGATTAAACAAGCCATTTAGATTTCACCCCTAGTGTGACCTCATATCAGATGAGCCCCTACCCCAGCTTGTTGCTCACCCATCTCTGCTGTTCTTATCTTTTTTACTTAGACACTGCAACTGCACATTCAGTAGAATTATCTGAGAGGATTTACAGGTGGAATATTAGCAGATATATTTTGGGGAACCTCTGTGAACTATTTTAACTTGTTAAAAATAATAAAATTTGGGACAATTTAAAGCCAATTATTATTATTAATTACAAGAATTATGCATTATACAATATTCATTTACTAAATAGATGCATAACGTATGTAAAAATATTTTTTATACTGTATATACTGTATTTTGGTATGTACAAAACCTATTTTATAACTCTAAAACTTTGACCAAAGATGTAAGTAAAACATCACTGTTCACAAATTAACAGCAACACTACCTGAGATCCAGTCAGGGGTTACTCAATAGGACTGAATCAAATAGTTCTTCATTACTGGTTCATTGGTTCATAATGGTTCATCATCAATATAATAATAGTATTCATTGCTTCACTACACGTAACGAGAAGAGACAGATTTGTCCTAAACAAACATGAAATATTATTTACTGAATATTAAACTCTCAATTAGGAAACAAACAATGACTAAATGTGTGAAATGAATGAGCGGGATGAGTGTGTCATAGCGGCACACACTGTCTCGCTTGCATTTCATTAGTGATTACATTACAAAAAAAGCACTTTTATCAAGAACGATTTTACCTCGAAGTGGCTCATGAGTTGCTGTCAGAAGATGTACTTTTTATTTTGAGAAATGCTGCGGATAGAAATAATGAAAAAATATATATCTTTCAAAAATCTTTCAAAGATCAGTCTTCTTTGATCTACTTTGATCCAATGAAAGCACGTCTAAATCAAAATAATGCTTCCATTTTCCGTTTTAACTCTAGAGTAATGACGGCATGACAGTGCGTTGCATGTTGGGAGGTTGTTGAGAGGCGGAAAAGGAATTGAACCAGCTTTATATCATCCATTTGCACTCATCCCACAAACATTTACGCAACATGTGTTTGCTTATGGTGTGATCAGATATAATTACTGTGTAGTGACTCATGAGCAATCAGTTCCAGTTGATTAAAATACACAGTGTTTGAATACCTTTGGTTTTTATCATGCTTTTTCTCCTAAACAAACTACTAACTATAAGTCTGATCCTGTTTTATTTGGATCCACGGACTGAGGAATATAACCTAATTATATTATTATAAACCACACAGAAGATGAAATGGGCTTTTTGAATTGACAAGATATACTCTCTATATTCATTACTGACTATTGGCATTGTGTTCTCTTTAATATTTTTTTAATGTACAAAGATCAGCCATAACACTACAATCTAAAATATTAGGCACAATATTTTAGCTCCACAAGACCTCTGGGGATGTGCTGTGGTGTCGTGTACTGGGTCAGTGGCACCAGAACTTTTGGTGTTGTGGGGTGTGCAGTAAGATCTCCATAGATCTGATTAGTTTTTCCGGAGCATTTCATGGATGCTTGGTCGGATTGAGATTTGGGGAATTTTAAGGTCGGATCAATAACCTTACACTCTTTGCCTGCTAAGCCCCACCTGTGGCAGGGTGTGATGCCTTGGCAATTCTGATACCTTCCTATCGAGACCAGCATTGACTTTTTTTTGCAAATGTCACTGTTAATGTGGATTTTGAAATGTGGATGTGAAGATTTTATGTTTTTATATTGAAATGTTAGTGGGAGTCCCCTATAAGCAAGCCACATTTACTTTAAGAGTGTTGTGTGTTATTTTAGTCCTTTTTATCTTGACCTGGTGCACTAGTGTAGGAGTTCAGCAACAAAAATGGGCAGACTTTTCTARCCATCTACCTCGCTAGATGTTTTGGAACATTGGGTGACTCTGAATAACAGAGGTCAAGAAAACAAACTCATAAATAACTATTAACTTATTATTGACATCTGACAAGGATGATGATAAAAAAAATGACGTGAAACTTGAATGAAGTGATGTTAAGATAAAGTGAKTGAGTGGATATCACACCAGCTCATCTAGCCATGCCCTATAAATAAAGGTTCATCTTTTCATATGGTCTTAAAATATACACAGTTTATACAGTAAAATGTCTACAGTATGATCACAAAGACTTTTMATTTGTAATTATAATTAATATAAATATCTCAGGTGAAAGGGTGTTTTGATGATTTTGGTGTCATTCTAAAAGCAAGASAGTATGAGAAATAATAACCGTATACAGTATACTGTATAATCCTGCTGCTTATTTCCTTTTTTATGGAATGTGAATCGCAATTCCGCAAATACACTACAGTATCAGTCAATCGATATTCATTCCCAAAACACATCTTTCAGTCACGGCATGAGGATCAACCCTCAATCAGCCATTTATATTAGCTTTAGAATTCCCTTCATTCCTTTTTCAGCTCCTTTCTAAATTTTTGTGAATAGTTTTCAAAAACAAACTCTAAGCTAGAAACTTTTATTGCGACGTGAGATAATGCTTCGTGGTAAGATTTTCTTTCATGAGAGGCTGATCCAGTAAATATCTTTTAACAACCAATACTGCTTGATATGGCATTAAGTTTATTGAAACGGATTTCTCCTTTACTGCCTTAAATGAAGAGTAATGAAGCTGGCAAGTGATACAGTTTCTGTTCTGCATCTGAGATTCAGTGTTTTAAGCAGCGCTCGTTCGCTGCATGTTTTTTGTGAACCTTTCACTTGATTTGAAAAGTCTAGCTATGCCTCATATCTGCTCRAGGTGCTTTCAATATCCAGCCCACAATGTATGTGTTGCTTTGAACTGTCAATCAAATACCTGCAAGCTGCTGATGTGTAAAGTTCCATTTTCAATCAGACTGATGTGGATTCCGTCTGCTGACAGTCTCTGCCCATCCTTCTCCCACCTGATGCTGGGAGGTGGGTTTCCCATTACATGGCAATGGAGCTTGGCACTGGAGCCCCGTGCCAATGTCTGGTTACCTGGGCCTTGGTGGATGATGGGGGAAATGAAGTCTGATGTTCCTGCAGAATACATCGAACAATGGTTTGTTTATTTATTTATTTATATAATTTGTTTTTTTTTTAGACCACTGTCATCTGTCTGAGTCTCTTTGATGTACATCATATTTTATAAGAACCAAAGCACCACAGATGCTCATATGTGCTTATTGTACTCTGGACTTTGGAGCATTGTCATTCAGCCAAAAGAGTATTAGTGTGGTTGGACACTGATGCTGGACACACAGTCAGCTTTTCAATTCTCGCCAAAGGTGTTCTTCCATACCAGCATGAGGAAACCATGTCTTCATTAACCTCACTTTGTGGACAGCGGTGTTGCAATGATACAGTATACAAAGATGTTATAAGCAATTGCATGCTTTCTCCTTTGAGCTAGACCCACATACAGTATAGGTATGAATATCAAGTGTCCAAGTACTTTTGGCCAACGAGCATGTGTTTATTCGCAGGTAACTAAAATGAGACTTTGACTGCAATAAATTGACATGTAATTTAATGTCCACCYTCAAATAAACTTTCAGTATGAGATTTGTACAGACTGTTCACTTAGTATCTTATTTTTACACAATGCTACTATTAGTATTCTGTGTAGTGCTTTAAGTAGGAAAAACAAAACCTAGTGAACAGTAGGAAGGAGACTGCCTGGCCAAAACAACGTAAATAAGCAAATTCCTTAGAGCCGTTATTGTATAATTACTGCAGTCATTATATGTTTCAGAAGGCAACATTTTTTAACCGTAACTAATGCAGTAAGTAGCTTCTCCTATCTTAAACAATCATGTAGAAAGGCGCATCCTGTGGTCCTGAAAATTCTTTTGCTGTGATTCAGAAGAGTCAAACTTTTGGTTGAGGCATAGAAAATTGCTGAAGTTACTTGAGCTGTGAAAGGATAGTGCTATACAATCAACTTCACCGAAAAAAGTAATAAAAATCATGAATGCCCGTGATTGGAGATCATTTAAACACTGGGTGAAAGTTGCATTATAAAAAATCTGATGGTAGAAATCACAGCTGTGTTTAATAGTGAAAATACAGTAGGAGCATTTCCACAGCTGTGTGGTCATAAGAAAACCAACTGTTAGTGAGACTAATCTGAAAAAAGGCTGATTTTGAGTTGATTCAGCTGGTCAGGTCTAGGCTCTGCAACATTATGTGGCAGTAAAATGAACTTAACAGACTATCTGAATGTACTGAAAGACTAGGTATTCACATCAATGGATTTTTCTTCTCTGATAAAAGAGGCATAGTGCTCGACGACTACAATGTTAAGTTTCTTCAAGCTCAATTTGTGGAAAGAGTAGTTCTGGGACCTTAAGGAATCATTTTCACACATGAATTGGTCTCCACTGAATCCTGACCTTAACTCCACTGAAAGTGGAAAAGACATTACGAAGTGGTTCATCACCCTTCATCAATATACTGTAAGATCTCGCCAAAACGTTGAAGGACAGAYATACACCAATCAGCTATAGAATTACAATATCGTGTAGGTTTGCCTTGTGCCACTGGGGTGGTTCTGGCCTCTTGGGGTACAGTACGACTCCACAAGACCTCTGGGGGTGTGCTATGGTATATGGCACCAGGACATTAGCAGCAGATCCTTTGGGTGCTGTGGATTTTGGGGTGGGACCTCCGTGGATCAGACTTGATCAGGTCAATTAGGTTGTGATCTTTGCAGTTTAGAGGCCAGCCTTGAACCCTTTGCCTTTGTGTGTGATGGGCAATGGGGCACTGAATGTTCTGGTGCATTTCTATCGTGCTCAGCATTGACGTTTTATTCAATTTGTGCTACATTGGCTTTTCTTTTAGATCGGACCTTACAGGCTGGCTTTGGATTCCCATGGGCATGGGTGACCCTTGGGTGCCCATGATCCCATCACCAGTTTACTGTTATATAATTGACAACCACCCTTAATGTATTAATGTTATGTGGTGTTAATGTTATGGCTGATTGGTGTAAATGTAKTGCCATACAGTACGTTTGAGAAAAACATGTCATAGGAAATACAGTATGTGCCATGATCTACGCTAGATGCAGTCCTTATTTATACTATTATTAGACTGTCGGTTTTTCTTTTTTTTTCAGCCAGGCAGTAAAAAAGTTTGTGAAACATTGTCACTCGATTTATAAATGACCTCAACTAGAAATGTGCAGAAGAGTTCTTTTAATCCCTCTTGCACCATTATTATTGTTGTTTATATCCGGCTATGATGTTTAAAATATTAATAATAATGTTTTATTTTACTGTAATATTGTAATTTAACCCATGACAAACCTATATTCTCAGTTAGTACTCACTGTTCCACATTATTTGAGCTGTAGCTCATGTCTGCATGCAAGTAAAATCTCCTGCTGGTGTGATTTTTTTTTGTTTTGTTAAAGTCGGTGGTATCCTACTCCCAGTGTTCATACGTTAGTCTCAACTAGATGTCCTGTGAGCCTTTCTGACCAGCGTTTTCTAAGTGCACCGCTTATTAAAATCTGTGCTGGTATCCATCATGACCACATTATCTGTTTAATCCAAACATCATAACTATATTCATGCAGTATTTATTAACATTTTGTCACTGAATGCACTACAAACTGTATTATTTATCATGTTTGTTACTTTTTGTATGAAATGACAGTGACTAAAAAACAGCTGTACAAGTGATAATAACTGTGATTAAATAACAGTTCTAGTTTCACTACCATTTTCTAAGAAGTGGCAATAAATGTGCTTACCAGTAACGACCTTCAAGAATGCTTTGGAGATGGTACTGCCTGCCACGCTGATGGCTTGGCATATGTAGTACCCAGAATCTTCACTTTGGACAGCAGTGATGATTAGCTCGCCGCTCATGGACACAGAGTAGCGTCCAACTTGTGAGGGAGGCTGTCCTGGGAATAGCAGCATCTGTACAACACACGCACACAAACACACACACACATTTATCTTAATAATATTGTAAGGGCCTTGTATCTACATAATTATTGATGCAGCTAATTAATACAATGCCTATATGTACATCTAACCCTAACCATATTTTCAGTAAATGGAATGTTTTTTTTTTTTTTTTAGCTTTTCAAATAAAACCTGAAAGAAAAAAAATATGTTTCTTTTGGGGAATTTCCCTACAAGGTCGAACTGGCAGACATTCTTATCCTTGTGAAACAGTTGGTCACCACAAAGACATGCGCACACAAACACACACACATGCGCGCGCAAACTTGTAATATTTCTGTGTATAATGTATAATGCATATAATCTATTTTTATCTCATTTCTATTTCTAGTGTTTTACCATGCACATGCACACCCACACACATGTACACACACCTAGGGACAATTTAGAGAGATTTTACTAGCACTGTGGATATGGGAGGACCCACCACTACATGCTACATTCATAGAAATTTAGTCTGAGTATGTCTCTGAACATGAAGTTATAAAGTCATTTCTGTCATTTCTGAAAAAGCTATAAAACTTCATAAATCCCACTATTATTGACTCAGGTGATAGCCATGGTAACTCATTCATTTTTTAATTCAGTTATTTGAATTCATAACTCAACTTTTGCTCTTGACATTTATTTCAATAGAACAGTCATGATTAGACATAATTATATGGCCAATGAGGCCATATTCCTAAATAAATAAATAAATACACGACACACAAATGTCTTMTTTTCACTGGTTCCCTACTATATCTTTTACTTTGTGGAATAAGGAAATAGACAAACATTAGTAGAACAACATTTTTAAACAAAGTCTGTTTTCAGTGTTTTTTTTATTGTACAATTTGCATCACATTCCATGTTCCTTAATGATAAGTATATTTATTCTTAATATTTTCTTCAAAAATCTCACATTTTACTTGTTAAAATCACACAAACATTATGTGCATGCTTCATTTGAAAATTCAGCTTGAAAATGGTCATAATCAGAGTTGGGTATAACACGTTACTGTATGTTACTTTTCCTGATAATGCAGTAATGTAACATATTACATTTTAAATGCATGTAATTTGGTTACAGTTACCAATTATGTAATATTACGTTACTAGTGTTACAAAAGTAGTGATTAAAAATTTTTCAAAATGCATTTAAAAATCACGTTTTCAGATGTTTTCAAGTTAACTTGAAAGTAACGTAATTATTAATCTAACTACACTTTTTACATCTAATAATCGGTAATGTAAACAAATTATACTTTTAAATTAGAAATTAGTAATTTGTAGTAGATTACTTTTTTTTGCGTAACTTCCCCAAAACTAGTCATAATGTTACAAAATTTACAATTTTTGCATTTGCAATTGAGGGACTGTTTGTTTCAAAATAAAGTTTGAAACAAAGCCCAGTTCAATTGACCAGTTCTACAATAAATAAATAAATAAATAAATTAATTAATTAATTAATAATTTAAAAATTAATTAATTTATTTATTTCTTTACCCCCCCCCCCCAAGTATGCATAGTATGCATGATATTTGCACAAAATATCTTTTAAAGACTTACTATCTCTGTATACAATTATGCATACTGGCTATTTTTGCACATGTATATAAATATACTGTAGTACTTCTGTATATGTGGTTTATCTATTTAATATTTTTCCYTCCYAAGTACTTTTGTATGTTTTAGCTTCACTGCTGTTTACTGTCTGTTAATGTTTTATTCAATGCTGCTGCAAAACTGCTATTTCCCTTGGGTTTAATAAACATATCCTATTTAAATATGTAGTTTTATTATTAATATTATATTAATATTAAGTAATAATTTACAGATTATTTATGATTTTCATTAAATTAGTTCAAATATGATATCACATGTTCACGAAAATGACAAGTGGCCAGCTTCTTCTTATCTACATCATTACAGTTATCAGTGTGCACAGAGTACAGTATGTCACAGCACACATTCATTTGTATACACTTTTACTTTCTCCCTCATCAACATGTATTGATGRTTATTCTTTTTTAAATTGAYAAAAAGAGACATACAAGGCTTGTTGGGATGCTGACCCTGCAAGGAGGGGAGAATATTTAGACAAGCATTGAGAACCTCTGCACAAGTGTTATCAAAATGTATGCCACCAAACAAAATGACTTCATTTGATTCTGGTCACTTGGCATTGGGACAAGTCATTTCCGAATTGCAGGATGAAGTTTTGTTAGTAATATAGCTGACAAACTGAGCAGTGAAACCATCCATTACCTTGAGAAAATGTTACTATTTACGTTTTGAAACGCATCGATATGTTTACCCTGAAGGAATTTACTAACTTGCCATTATTTGTTCGATTGAGAAAGAATATTGTTTTTGTTCTTTTTATTTATGTAAGATGTACTCCAAATTATAGAATTAATCTTATTTTTTTTGGCTGTCAGGGAAAAAGTGCAAATTACTTGTTACACAGAAATGTTCAGTTTGTATAGTATGTGGCACTTTTTAACAACATAATGGAGGCTGTCTGGTTTTAGTTGCAGAAACAGAAGCAAGTGCGACAGCCAAAGGCTTCAGTAGAATGGTCAGGTTTTCCAGGAATAGCAAAAATATCAAATTGATTAATCTTGTTTGATTTGGTTTGTTTCATTTTTCTAAAGAATTTCTCCTTAAAGTCATACAGTCATGCAATTCTTTAATTTTTTGTTTCTTAATGCATTTTTGCTACACAGGGTTTCTTCACAAGTCTCCTTTCAAAGACATACAGAATGAGTTATAACCGACCCATGTACTCAAATACCRGTCACTAAACAATAGTGTTGTGTCTGAGACAGTACCCATGGTGACCCAATCAGAAAACAGGCTTTGAAGCAATAGGATTTAATCCACTTTATGTAACCGTCTCATAATTCCATTTAATAGAATCTAATCATCAGGGCCAGGGTTCCTGATAAAATACATTTTTCAAGTCTGTTTCCTACTAACAATGTGTCTGCTGTGGATACTTGAAAAATACTTGAAGATATGTAAATCACCTTACACTACTGGAAAATAGTTGATCTGTGAATAAATGCTGAATGGCTGCTGAAAGATTGAATAAAATTCCATATTCAACCTCAGGCGAAGGTGCTTATTACTAAAAAGATGCTGTTCTGCTTTTAGCAGTTTATCGTCTCTAAATGGATTATTCAAGATTTTTCCTGCATTTTTGAACTTGGTTCAAAAAGCATTCATTTCTGAATATTCTATTTTGTGTGGTTAAATGAAAATAGAAACTGGTGGTCTTGCTTTTGCATCAGACCTACAATAATAATTGTGCTGTGAGGGATGGCTCAAACTGCATGTTAAATCATCACATACTCAAACCAAACCAGGTCAAGCTGATATGTAATCGTAAACCCACAGTTAATATGTTAAAAGTAAAGGTGAATGAAATATAATTTTATTTATATTGCCGTGATTTTTACCCGGTTTCTGTTTTGTACCCATGTATTGTAGTGGGAAAAGTCTTCTCTGCATAGTCTACACTTTTGAGCTATGGTCTCACTGCTTTTTCTGCTATTCACTGTATATTTTAATTGGATTTTTTTCTCCCTTGTTTGGAAGCTCTCCATTTGCTTTTTTGAACGATTTTATATTATGTCTCTTGTTTTTCCAGTCATCCAATAAACATCCTAATAATGTGGCATGGGACCGGAGTCAATTATGTGAAAAAAATTGCATTCTAAGTAGAGGTCAACTGATTGATTGGTCAGCAGATCAATTGGGCCTATTTTTGTCATTTTTTAATAATCGGCATGGGCTGATACCTAAGCAAATAAATCTGATTAACAGCCGGCTGCATCTTCGAGTTGCTATGAAACCAGAAACAGACAGTTCTGCTGCTGCTTTTCTCCTTCACCTTTACCTAGTCCCTAAAGAACATACATCTATGATATTATTTGTAACACTTATCTCAGTACTTATATTAAAGCAGTTCAGTTTGTTTATGTCTTGTAGCAAATATCAAACTGTATAATGCTAACTGCCTTAGCATGTCTAAGGGATTTGTAATGTTGTCTTCTCATAGTGCCAGTCACTAACTAAAATGCGCTAAATGCTAGCTAATGTTAGGTGCTAGTTAATGTCAAATGCATTTGTTAGATTATATTTCTCAATTGTTACTATATTATTTATGTGGTTTATGACGATATTTATGATAAAAACAGAGGACATTCTTAAAATGATTTTTATTGTAGTTTTATTGTAGCTTTCTTTAGTAAACATCTGAAATTAAGAGAGCTGCACTGGGTGATCTCTGAAGGGAGCTGTTAGCTATCTGTGAGATCCACACTCACACACAAGCCATGACTCAACCAAAAAAAAAAAAAAAAACACAGCATCATGCATCACCACCGCCTGTCCTGATTTCAAAAGATCATCATCAGCCATAGAAAAACCCATATCGGTTGACCTCTAAGTCTAAGGCTACCATCAGTCATGGCTGGTTCTCGAATGACCCCAGAGCAGCTTGGGAGAAAACTTTAGATTTGTCTACAGAATTAAATGCCCATTAGACTGTTCCTCTCACAAGATGCTACAGTATGTTTTGAAACATGAGAGATATGCATTACATAAATACCCCCAAATTTTTTATTTAATACATATCCCTTAACATAGAAGGAATTTGAGTCCCTCTTCCCTGTCACACAAGTACTGTAAAATATTATTTAGCTGGCAAGTAGATAAATCCTACACTGCCTGGTCAAAAAAAAAAAAGGTCACCAAGGGTCTAATCTAATCATTTGTATGCATCAAGTACCGGAAACAATTTTAAATAAGTACCGGAATGATTTTAAATTACTGGAATTGGTTTAAGACTGGTCCAGCAAATTTTTTAAACCTGTAATGACTGTGCCAAAAAAAAAAAAAAAACCCTAAATGGAATTCACTTAAACACTTAGTAAAGATGGATGGATGGTTCTTTCTATAAGCTGCCCAGCACATCGGGCAAACAGATCTACATTTGCAGTTTCTGTGGCAGTTATTTACAGGGTCGGGTTGCCAGCTACAGTAAATGCTCAATTGTATCTGAGCACTTGGGGTGAACGACCTTGCTCAAGGTAACAACCGGCTGCATTGGGGCTCAAGCCTGGGACCTTCTGGTCTGTAGTCCAACAAAAAAAAAAAACCTAAATCCAGCTTGACCCTATACAAGAGTGATCAATGCGTCAGGGTAAGAAGGGAAGTGCATAAAGTTATATATCACATTAAGTAACATCATAGTTTGATGATTTTTCCCCAGCATCTGGGGCTTTTTGGAGGTCTTAACATGGTCAAAAAGAACAATTTTCTCCCTAATTTAGTCGTGTTTAATTCCTCCCTGTCACTAGGGGGCTCCCAAATTAAGACTATCACGTGTTTCCTCCGAACCACGAAGCACATGAGTTTTGTAATGCACCCAGTCGGCAATGGCACAGGTGCTTATGGCCGATCATTATTGCATCATCATTATTATTATTATTATTATTATTATTATTATTATTATTAATAATAATAATAACGACAATATGACTATAAAGTGCACAAGTTCTGTAGCCTGTGTTATCTGTACATAGGTATTGCTTAGTTAAATATAAGTCAAGTTCTGTTATTGTTCCATAGAAAAAGCTGCAAAAACCGTGCACTGATGATCACAGTAATGTTGTCCTGTATGTTGTTCTTGTGTCTGGCTGGTTACCCACAGAATTGCTTTCACCTCCCAGAAGATGTAAGGAGCCTGGGATAATTTTAGCTGCTCATTTACTGAAGAGTGGGCTGATGATGTTTTCTGTGGCCTGGACTATCTGGTGTTGTTTGTCTTGCTTGGTGGCTGAGCATTTACTGATAGAATTGCAAAGCATGGACTCAATACCGGATGCCGCTGTTAAGGATGTTGAGCTTCAGGTTGATGTGACTGTATCAGAGTGTAAATCATTCTACCTCTGCAGTCTTGTTGCTGTTCCGGATGAGCGTCTTTTGAGAAATAGTCATTTGTGTAGTCATTTGTGGAGAAGACCATCGGATAACAGCGCTAGACATGACTTTGATTACCCTCACCTGTTCCTTCCTTTCCTTTCTGTCTGGAAGCAGAGGATCCGCTGACAGGTGAATGCAGGCACAATTATTATGATGGTGGGTCACATTTCTCAAGAAAATTTCAATACTGTTCACGGCTTTGTGTGGGAGTGATGCCGAATTGTTTTGCTGTACTTGCAAAGCAAAGTGTGCTGTTTCTTCATTGCCCTCCTGCAGTGTTTTAAGTGAGATGAGTGGTAATTACAGCTGGGCCAATTTTAGATGTGCCCATATTTCATGTTTCATTGACACTGTGATAAAGATGGGCTTTATTTTCCTTGATTAAAAAAAGAAGTGTGCTCTTACAGTTGGGTGTACTGAAAGTAGCCTTACTTAATTTCTTGAAAGCAAGTTCCTCAAACAGCTCACTGGAGAAATACGGTAAATCATCAGCCTACGATGGATTTAATGCATTTAATATTATCTTTACTTCACTTAAACACATTTACTGGCACTACTGTCAGTTTACTTATGTTGTTAAGTTTAAAACGAAC
Source organism: Clarias batrachus (assembly GCA_003987875.1). Taxonomy (NCBI): domain Eukaryota; kingdom Metazoa; phylum Chordata; class Actinopteri; order Siluriformes; family Clariidae; genus Clarias; species Clarias batrachus. The sequence goes on from QMIH01000296.1 coordinate 476,543, forward strand.
CAACTTTTGTTGTGTGTGTGTGCGCGCGTGTGTGTGTGTCACATGACACATGTAGGTCACAGAACACGGTTTTCCTTATACTGTATTTCTAAGCATGGTCTGATCTTGGACTATATTTGCTTGGATGCCCACTTCTAGAAAGTCTTGAAATCCATTTATTAAAAAAAAAAAAAAACACTCATTGTAGAATAGTAAATTGTTTGACGATAGCCATATAACCCTTTGCAAATTCATGAGCAGGAACAATGGCTTCTCTGAGGTCATGCCTGATGATATAGAAACATTCATGAGTGTTTCTGAACACCAAATTGCTAAAAGAACTGTTTTTATAAAGTCCTGGCAGCTAACAGCTCTCTTAATGACGGAGGTCAGGAAGGTTGTAATTAATTGCTTCTTTATATTTACATTGTTAAATTTGACTACAGAGAGGCTCCACAGAGATGGTACCGTGAGCTCACGAGACCTCCTGTACCGCAATTCCACCATTACATTACATGGCGCTGCTATTTAATGATTATTTAATGTTTTTATACATGTGTAAAATTGCACTAGTTTGTCAAATCCACTTGGGCAAGTGTTTGCCAACTGCAGTTTGCATGATGCTAAACTGTTCGCCTTAATTCCCAAAGGTTCAGTACCAAAATAACAGGCAATGTGCCAATGACAATGAACACATCTTGGCTGATTGTGTAAATAAGAGGTAAAAGGAAAAAAAAATGTAAACTATTCTTTTAACATCTAAAATGTTCCAGTTTTAAAAGTGCATGTCTAACTACTGTTTCCTTTTTAAAGATTAATACATTAAGCCAAAGGCCTCTTGGGCCCGTTTCCATATTTGTAAAAACCTTTGGCTAGCATACAGAAGTGCAGAGACAGCACTCTGTGAAAGCAAGGCACCTAATGATGCTAATGCAGCAATAGGTTTTTAACCTTTCCTTGGCTTGAGTTCTGCGTAATGCTGGAAAAAGTCTATATGTTTCATTAAAACAAATATATACTATAAATAAATGATATAAATATACCTGCCCTTGTGAAGGCTCCTTGGTTATGTCCTTCAGGGCCTTCAGTATTAATCAATGATATATAAAGAAATTTGTTCATTTATCAGTTGAGGGTCCTAGTGGATCCATAGCGCATCCATGGAACACAAGGTGGGAATATATCTTGAATGGAAGCCAGTCCATTGCAGAGCACCACACGCATTTACATGGGAAAGAACACAGCAGATATGCAGATATGGGAAGAAGTAACATGTGCACACAATTGAACCCTGCAGCTAAGGCTACCTGCTGCACCACCATGCCACTCCATCAATATTAACTGCGGCCAAAAATCTGGCTCATTTATATGCAGCGTTGTGGGTGTTGAATAAGAGGTAATTGAATTCTCAAAAATAGTGACTCACAGTTTTTAGAACAGCATGACAGATACATGTATCTGCAATGGTCTTCTATGAAGTGGTCATTAATATTCTGTACTTTGTTGCTAAGCAAAAAGTTTTTTCTTAAAATAACTGAAAATGTGTGAAATCCTATAGATTCCTGACTCCTACATGATTTATTCTGTGTTGCTGTACGCACCTTTTAAGCAGTCAGTGTGTATTTTAGCCTTTTGTAAAATGTGTATAATTTTGCCACACACACAAACAAACACACCAGCTAACCATAAAATGACTAAATCTGATTTCACTGGATGCCTGCATGAACAACACCAGAACCAGTGCTGCACTCCACCTCCCAGGAGACGTTCTTCTCATTCACCGGGCCTGTTGTCTATTTATAGATAAGTAGCCAGTTCCAAACCACCCATCAGGCAGAGCGAGCTTGTGTAGGCCTGGAGGAAGAGCATTGGCACCTGATTTTCCTCACAACCACCTATCTGCCTCCTTCGAATTTTCTACACAAAACTGTCCTTTCCAAGATGCACTCCCATATTGACACAGATCTGCCTCTTTATCTGCTGAGCTGAAATGAGCCACGGTGTTGATTTACCACTTCAGCGTAATCAGCGCAACTCACCTAATCAGCATCGGTGAGGGGGAGGGCAGCGGGACTGCTTATTGAGAGACTCTGGCTTGTTGGAAGAACTTAATGAGTCATGGATGAACACGGCGAGACGCAGAAATGAAAGAAATTAACACCAAGAGCTCAGAATGATTAGGCGTCTATAACCCACACATAATAACTCATGAGCAAATAGCACAGTGTTTTTATTGAGAGCTAGCATGAAGTAGAGCTTGAAAGCAAAACACTGCCATTGTTAAACTGGTTCAGTAGCGCAACCTGTACCTGATTCCCTTCTTTCTGCCAGAAAACTGCTGGAGGAGGGTTGCCTTTTGTGCCACAGCGGAAAGTGACAGTCTGTCCTTGGGCTGACACCTGGTCCTGGGGCTGGAGGACAATCTGTGGGGGGACTGTAAAAGAAGAAAGGAGGAGAGGACTGACAACAAGGAAAATCATAGCCTCCTTTACAAAGTGCATCTTCATAAAATTAACCACATTTTTTATGCACACTGGACCAAAAGCCAAGGGGGAGGGGGGATGTGTGTGTGTGTGTGGGTGGGGGGGTGCCCTGGAACGCTGGCTACACCCCATGCCTCCTCGTCGGTCATTAATGGCTGACCTCACTAATGCACTTGTAGCCAAGTTGGTATATTTAAAAAAAATATACTGTATAGTAAAGCCTTCTCAGACTGGAGGTTAATATAAAGGCAAATGAACCTGTAGTAAGGTGTTATCATCTGGTGTCCACAAACTTTCCCCTCACAGTGTGTGTACATTGCTGGTAGACATGAAAATACAGTATCATCTACTCAGCACTGTCTAAATTAGTTACAATCTGAAGAAATCCAACAAACACACAGAAGAAAATAGCTGTTCATGCAAAGCAATTAATTACTTTTTAGAATGAATGTATGAATTATGAATTAATAATTTTTTTGCTATACGTTCACATCTGAAAACTGGGACTGAAAACTTGATGGCATCCAAGCACACGCTGGAATAATGTGTAGCAGGGGATTATACAGAAAAATAAAGGGAGTTTTTTCATGCAGAACTGTGTTCTGTTATTCAGCACAATGAAAGCGTCACTGTTTGACTTGAACGTCCCTTGTACTTTGCTCTTTATAGTTTCTGGTACCTTTTGAAACTCTGTGGCCGTAGATGGCTCTTTGCTTCGGTTTTTGCTCTATTATGCATATTAAGAGGGATGCCATGTTTTCAAATGATGCATCAAACCAATGGTGGACAGGCCCTTGGGCATTGTACCCAATAATTATATGTGGCATGAACAGTGATTATAAAGCATTTGTCTATTTTTATTTTTTTAACAGACATTTTCTCTCTTAATCTGCTGCTCAAACTGTCTTAATGCCTGACCAACGCATCACAGCAAAAGAAAACAAGGGAATTTTAATATTCAATTTTAGTTTTTCATCCAAATGTTTTTTTTTTCTTTTTCAATCAATCCCCAAAGTGCTATTTTTGATCACTTTGCATCCCAAACCATTACCATTAAATTGCGCAAGTGGAAAATATAGTGCATGTAGTACAAATTTTAGCCATGAGCCACTTTACTCTTTACACACCCATGAGCCACTTTAATATAAACCTTTCCGATTGTCAACCTGCTTATTCATGTATTTATACAATCAGCTAATCACTGGACCAATCACTTGCCTGAGCTTCCACTGTCAAGTTACAATGAGTGCCCACTGTAGCATTAGATTCCTGTTCCTGGCTGACAAGAGTAGATCTCAATGGGGTCTTCTGCTGTTGTTGCCCAGCCACCTTAAAGTTTTACCATGGTATTAAAGAGTGGTTCCTTCTGTTACAAGCTCCATGCAGCCTTATCTGTTCTCCTCCGACCTCAACTAGCAAGAAATTTCACCCTGTACAACCTCTGCTAGCTAAATTTGTTTTTTCATACCATTCTAGTTACATTTTTATTTTACATTTCATGTAAACTCTAAAGACTGCGGTTTGTGAACAAACAGTATAATTGTTTAAATGAGGATGTGTCCGGGGGTTCCCACTGAAGGGACTATCTACTGTCTTTTGAATGTGCTCTGATGGTTTTTGCTAATAGGCGTATTTACTCCTGATCCCTGAACTCAAAGAGTTTCCATGTTTAAAACATCTTTATCYTCCAGTCATAGACGATTATGAAAATTAATTAAATCAGGGATGCAGGTCAGTTGCAAAGTCTCTGTTTATAAATAAATGTGGCAATGTTGTATCTGAGGCTAGTAGCATTTACATATGATTAAAAATGTGATTAAGGAAGTGGGTCTCATGGGCGTCAACAATGCGGGAATAGTACTTTTTAAGTGATGTGTTAATATGTGGAGCTCTCAACGCAAATTTAAAGAAAACATTTTATAACAAAGTGCATTTTGAAAGTATATCTTGCACAAATTATGGTGTTATAGACAGAAGTGGAAAGTAACTTTTACCTAATTCACGTATTTGTACTTGAATTTTATTGGATACTTTTTACTTTTACTTCACTACATCCTGCAACAAATTACTGTACCATGTGAATATTACAGAATTTACTTAATTACATTTATGTACAGTGTTGAGGTACATAACCAAGGTGGTATTTAGCCTTTCAAGCTACATCTTCTAACTGTTATAGGAGTAGTAGGTAATTGTGTGATTTGCCTTCCCTCTGTAAAATCATGTAGCAGGTATTTGAAATCAGACATGAAGCCGATTATAGCCAGCAATAAAAAAACGCACATACACAGCTTAGAGAGAGAGAGAGAGAGAGAGAGAGAGAGAGAGAGAGAGAGATCTTAAAGGCTACAATGAGCTAATAGAAGCTCAGCACTATTGACACTTAAGTAAACTTGAAGGTACTTTTGGAAAAATGGAGGACTTCAGCTTTTACTCAAGTAAAGGATTTGTGTATTTTGCCCACCACTGGTTATATATTAAATTAAGGACATACTGTTTGGTTTTTATTTTATATTGAGTAATCTACATATTTGAATAAACGTAATGCCTTAATTAAGAACCTACTCAAAGAATATAATTAGTAACATGTAGAAGCGTCTTTTACAGCATCAAGTCTTCTTCGGCAAGTGTCTACAGTACAAGCTGTAACTGGATTTGGGCCATGTCTCCTATTCTCCCAATAATAGGGATAGTATTACCAGCTAATGAGCAGTACATTTTTGCCAGACATAGCACTTGGAGTTCTGCCCAAAGACTTCAGTTTTTTCTCATCAGACCAGAGAATGTTTTCCTCATGCTCTCAGAGTCTTTTAAGTGCCTGCCATATGCTTTTTACTCAGGAGTACCTTCTGTCTAGCCACTCTTCCATAAAAGCCTGATTGATGGAGTATGGTTGYCCTTCCGGCAGGTTCTCCCTTCTCTGTGGTGGTCTGCTGAATCTTTGTTAGGGTAGTTACTGGGTTCTTGGTCACCTTTCTGACCAAGGCTTTTTTTGGCTCACAAGCACAGAAAGAGTCCAAGTGGCCCCCAATTTCATCCTTTTCACAATCATGGACTGTGGAAACTACTGGGAATGTTCCAAGCTTTAGAAATGGTCTTATACGCCAGCCCAAAATATTTCATGGCACTATTTAATTGAAGATCTGTGGCAAACTCCTTGGACATCATGGCTTGGCTTTTGGTCATGTATACTTTGGGAATTGTGGACCCTTACAAACCCAGATGTCTGCCTTTCTAAATTGAGTCCCTGAATTTGCGACAGGACTGGACTCCTGTCACAAGAGATCACAAAATATTCACAATAAACACGATGCACCTGAAATCAAATTTGCTTTAGCTCATACAGTACTCTAAACCAGGGGTGGACAATTATTTTTCCCCAGGGGCCAAATGAGAAGCAGAAAATATTGTAGAGGGCCGGATGCTGCGTCTCGTAACGCTGACTCACGTTGTACTCCATAAACATGGCGACCTGCTCTCCACAAACTAAACACACGGGTTTACCCCCGACTTCAGTAAATAAATATTAAGTACTCCATATTTTCTTGAAACCACAGTCTTCAGGGATACCATTACAATGACTTGTTGCTAATCACATGCACTCGGACTTGTTTCAGAGTACCTGTACGTAAATGACGCACACACACAGTAAACAGGTTCCAAAGTAAAAGCACTGCTGTTTTAGTCCATGCATTATGCAAAATTTTGAAAGTAGGCTTTATTTTCTTAAAACCAAGCAACCTTTCGCGGGCTAGTCAGAGTCTTAAAATGCCCAGGTCTGCTCTAAACACTTATCCAAATGAGAAATTGCTAAAAAAAAAATTATAAATAGAATAAATTCCCTTGTCCTTATAAGTTAACTGTGTTGTCGAAAACAAGTAAATGGAATTCATTTTCTACATTTATTCTATTACAAGGTAAATTGTGCAAAAGCTGAAGAAGTTGAAATACATTTTGATTCCACTATGTATTTTTCTCTCACTATGGGCCTAATTTAATTTAACTGAGCAGAGTGGCCTGACCTGAATTTGTCAGGAGGCGCTATTAAAGTCGCAAATGTATTATTTTCTTTAATGATCAAACTTATATTACAGCTGTGTCCCTAAATAAAGGAAAACATTTTACAAGTTTGATATGAAACATCCTTCTATACAGCTACATTAAACTGTATTACATTAAAATGATTATTATTACCATTATGCCAGGCTATGATTTACATTTCTATCAAATTATAGCTCAGGAGCTCTTCCATCTAATTTCTTCTCTGCTTACACACAGTGTTGGAACTTGTTTTGGCAAGACAGCTGTATGAGAGATGCAAGAGCTGCCAGCAGCAAAAAAAAAATATATAAACAGGCTTGCATTAGCTGATCATGTGTTTGGTCTAACAAAGTATAAATAAAAGAAATTAAGTTTTTCACAAGTTGTCAGAGATGATCTGTAGTCTCACCAACAAGCAAGCCAGAAGAATGCAGCTCACAGCCATCCTATGGATTTATAAGCCACAGAGCTGAGTAGTGTGTGGGCCTTTGTTTTGATAACCAGTCTTCTATCCTACTGCTCAAGAAATTTCACAGCAGGCATATAAACATAGCGGGCATGTTGCGGAGGGTGTGAGAAAAAGAAACGGAGAGAGAATCTAAAGTGAACTATCATACTCCCACGCAAATAAGCACTTGCACTGCAAAGGCAACCAGAGAAACTGAATTCTAAGAGAACAATCGTCTAGTGTGACAAGTGAACGATTACCACAGCAATCCGAAGACAAGAAGAGAATAAAATAACGGGCCGATTACTATAACCCTCTGGAGAGAGGAAGGGGGTGGGGGGAGTGGGGGGGGGGGGGGGGGGGAGAACAGGGGACCAATTAGCGCAGCCATGCAGATACTGAACCAGAAAGTGTACATCAGATTTAGAGACTGAGATAATGAGCCATACAGAAGAAATCTTCCTCTAAAGGATGAAATATTTAGAGTTTGAACTTAATATCACCTCCACGCCTCATTTCCCATTCAGTGTACTATGTCCGATAAATTTTGGATGATCGAGACAGTGGGGTTCTTTAGTGGTCACATGACTGAGTCACTGATAAGTCATGGGAGGGTTTTTGTCTGGCTTTAAACAGAAACTCTCACTTGATGAATGGACAAACAACAGATGTGTGGGTGGCCAAGCCATAATCTGGTGGACATTAAGTCATTCCAGGGCTTACTGGGCAGAGGACACTTTAAAGATGATAACCGAGATGAAGCGTCCATTATGTGGGGGAAAAAAATCTTTGCTCTTCTAAAAGGCATCTGTGTTTTACTCTCTGTCTGAGTGCTGATGGATGTTAATTGAAACATCTCTACTACGATGAAATACAGTATGAACAGAAGGGCGATTTTATCTCATTAAGTCTCCAAACCATTTCAAAACCCTCAAACAAAATGCCTTTCAGCCTTTCTTGCTCTCTCTCTCTCTCACATAAATGCTTGTTGTGAAATGTTACAATTGACTTGTGTTTTAAATAGCCATAAATATATACCTAAACTTCACCCAAGTGTTAAATACATTTATTTGTTACCAAAGTTTTGTTTTACTAATGTAGGATTAGATTTTTTTCTAACTTTGTGAAGATATGAGTGCTGTATTGAAAATAATGAAAAAACACACCATACTTTTTTTTTTGTAATTCATGGACATAGATCATTCATATTGACAAGTCAATAGACTAACCCATGGTCTACATCAGTTTCTCTGCTCTGGCCCCGGAGGACCATTTAGCCAGCACATTTTTGTGTTTTCCCTATTCTATCACACCCACTTCAGTTCAGAAAATGTTTTTAAATAGCTGATTAGCTAAATCAGGTGTGCTGGGAGCTGAGAAAACACCAAAATGTGCAGGGCACATGGTTCTCCAGTTAAGAACCACTACTCTATACAAAGGGTCTACTCAACATAGTCTTCAGCATAAGTGAAGCATTTGCACCATCGTTAAACCCAACTCTTGAATCCTCTTTGAACACCCCCTTTGCCGCTGTTAATGGTCTTCCAATGTGCTACAGAATGTTTATGGAGAAGATATTATTGACAAGAGCAGTAAGCGCAAATGAATAAAGAATTTTAAAGAAGGTGAAACCAGCATTGAATGCAGTGGAAGACCATCAACTGCAACAAAGGGAATTTTTCAAAGAGGATTTTAAAGTTGGGTTCAACAATGGTGCATCTATTGTGATGGAAAAAAGGTTAGTACACCCTCTTTTAATTCTATGGGTTTTGTTTAAAAACATAATAAAAATCATTTAAATCATAGTGTTTCGTAGTATTAGGCAAATACAAATACAAATGTAGATGAACAAATAACTTTTTTTACTGTGCAAGTATTTATTTAACAAAAATTAAGCAAAAACGAATTAAACAATATGGACAATATTAAGTACCCCCTTATTGTTCCATAAGATTTAATAGGGTAAGTTGCAGCCAGGTGCTAATCATTAATACTTGATTAACAAAACTACATGAAAGCAGAAGTTTTTGCAGGTTGCTGGCACAGCGGTAGAGGGGTGACAATTTGGACTAGTTTTTGAAGCTACAGGACCTATGCACCCTTGCAGTCATTGAGTTGATCATGAACTCCTCTGTATACTAGATTATCCTAGAAGCAAAGGTGAGGCCGTCTCTGTGACGGCTAATGCTTGGTCAAAATTGATAATGGAACAGGACAATGATCGAAGCACATCAATAAATCTACATCAGAATGGCTGAAAACTAAAAGAAATCAAGGGTTTGGAATGGCCTAGTCAAAGTCTAGACCTGAACCCTATTGAATTGCTGTGACAAGACCTTCAGCTGTGCATAAACAAATGCTCAAAACCCTCAATGAATTAAAGCAATGTTGTGAAGAAGAATGGAGCAAAATTCCCCCACGATGATGTGACTGATATTTTTACAGGAAATGATTGCTGCAAAAGGTGGCACCACAAGCTATTGAATCATTTGAAATACTTAGCATTGCTAATGTGTGTTTGTGTGTTTTTTTTATTATGGCTTTATTTTTGTTGAAGATATTTTTTGTCTGAGGTTCTATTTGCCTAATAGACAATATTTTGCCTCAGTTCAGATGATTTTTAATATGTTTTTTCAAAAACACATAGAATTAAAAGAGGATGTACTAAATTTTATGCGTGACTGTATGTTGAGTAATGCCTTCATATAGAAAAAGAGTAACTCTACCAAAATGTGCAATTTGAACAACCTATGTCAGTAATACAAAAGTTGTGCCCACTTTTGCGTTACTTTTAGCACCCCCACCCACACACACGCAAATTCTATTAATACTCTCGCACTACTTTCCTAATGGCTGTCAGATGTAGTAATCTATATGCTTTACCACAAGTGGCCTGTAGTGTCTGTGACGGAGAACAAGAAGCTTATAAACACACTCCTTCCATCTGAATTCCCCCAGATAACACTGATTGCATCTGACAGGCCCAAAGAGCCGTAATCAGATCAGCTTAATGGAAATCAAAGATGAGCATACACATGAATCCATTAACAGAGACATCTGCTTTATATTTTATGAGTGCTCCAGAGTGCCCACATGTGCATCATCATGAACTGGATGTGTGCATGCGTCTCAGAAGATGTKTCTTTATGTACCGTGGACCTGCAGCGTCGCTGAAGCCTCCGTTCTCCCCACGCTGTTTTCCGTCACACATGTGTACGTCCCCTCGTCCTCCTCTCGCACCTTCGCCAGACGGAGAGTGTTGTCACTGCGGATCTCAAATCTACATCCACRAAAAGAAAAGAACAAATCACAGCTTTGTGGTGTGAGGAATTACACACGCGCACGCACTTACTCATCAGTCCTTACATCTAAAACCACTGGGCTATACAGCAACTGTGCAGATTTGGCCTGCATTTCTTTCCATTCACAGCCTTATGGCACATTTATAACTGTATTTACTATAAATTGTGCTTTTTAACAGGATTACAAATGATTCAAATAAATAAGGAATATTTGAAATATAATTTCAGGACAAAATAATTATACAAGTACAGCACTAAAGGAGTTTAAATAATAAAAACCTTTAAAATAATTAAAGTGACAAGTCACTTCATTTGGCAGTGACTGACATTTCAAGTGCTTTGCTTATTAAAAATTGCTTCCCCATGACAACAAATCTTCAATTTGAAATTACGTACATGCATAACAATCCTGTCCATACCAGGACACACAACATCTGTTTTGTGTTCACAAAGTGCCTAACTCATGCCAATCACTGAATTAAACCTTTATAATGACCATTTGGTGTTGCAACATGGCTTACCATCATTAGGCATATAACCGTTTTGTTCCTCTTCCTGAAATTAATCAACTGAAAGCCATGTATTAAATAAATGTTCCCAGTGTTAAGTTATTAACACAATATGAGGCCAAGCAATGGATGTCTAATGGCCATATTCAAAGACACTTTGAAATGTATAATAGTGCAATATTACAAAAACTGTATCACCTTAGAGGTCAATAGAAATCAAACAAGTAAAGAGTAACGATTTCAATTCCATTTGGAAAAAAAAAAGTGGTTTCCTGGGTGTTTTATCATACTTTGTTTGGTTTCTGACCTGGCTCGGGGCAGCTCTCCTCCTTCCCTCCTCCAGCGAATAGTGGGTGCTGGATCTCCATGGACCTCACAGAGAAAGTCCACAGTTTCCTCTGCCAGGACTATTTGATTCACCGGCCTACGGATGAACACTGGTCTCTCTGCATGCACACACACACACACACACACACACACACACACACACACACACACACACACACATATATATATACACATATACAGTACACACATACACACATACACACAGGTTTGCCAGTACTGTGCAAAAGCCTTGAGCCACCCTTCATTTCTTCCTTGTTTACTTACAAAGAGTCATATTAGCCAGACTACATTATTGTAATGTTATCTTGAAGAAAAGTTCTCAAGGCTTCCTGAAAGACTTATTTGGCACTTATTTTCAGACAAGTCCCTGTACCTGACTCATTAATTATGACACAAGACATTTGCACAGGATTGTTCGTATATCCGATTATATGCTGACCATCATACTGTATGCACAAGACATATAGTAGACTTATGAGGAAAGCAGGTCTCACCGAAAACCACCAGTTCAGCCGGATCACTGTCCCGCTCTCCCACCATGTTGGAGCCCACGCACACGTACATGCCTGCATCATTCTTCCGGGTGTGTGAGATCATCAGCTTGCCACCACGCATCTGTGACAGCACAAGGCAACTTTCAGCCATTTTTTGCTTGCTGACAGTTTCATTTTCAGTACACACATCGACAAATCAACAAAGAGCTCAGGAACATCAATCAGTTCTCTTTCTTCTCAAAGCAATTTGCTACATCATTTGGATGCACATCTACATCAGGAATGACAATAACACCTGTCCAAAGCAATCGTGACTCTAAGAAGGCACAAGTGGTTGCTAAAGATGCTGATGCACATCCTTTGAGCTAATCCTGACTGCACTGACAGCCAGCCGATGATGTCATGTCAGATCAGGGGTCAAGCTCTAATAACCACTTGGCAATCAGTACTCTCTGCCTGCAGCCTTCTTTTCCCTCCTTTAATTCCTTCAGGCTCTAATCAATAGATTGCTGGAGACTCACAGTGATCCTGCTGTCTTTGTCGCTCACTCGGACGTTATTCCTCTTCCAGGAGATGCTGGGCTCTGGATGACCGCGTGGTGGGACGCATTCCAACACGGCAGGCTCACCGGCAGCGACCACCACATCACTCGGGGCCTGGCGGAAATCATCTCTCAGTGCTGTTAGAGGGATAGAGACAGACAGACAGACAGACAGACAAAATTATGTCCAATAATAAAGAAAGAGCTGTAGCTTAAAACACTGATTAGAAAAAGCATTTCTTTTGCTTAACTCAGCAATGTTAACTCTGCTCTTAACTTTGTTCTTAACTCGTTTTTTGGCTCTCTGCAGCCTTGAGCTGCTTGTTCCCTCTGCCCACAGAGCATAGCAATAACATGCTGTTTTCATAACTCTATACACACTTTGAGCAAACAGAAAGCAAGAGACACGACACTGTTTCTTCTGCAACATGACATGATTCAGTTCCACAAAAGGAATAAAAGTAAGACATTTCTAAAAAATGATGAAATAACTGCTGACCGATGTACCACCTGTACTGTTAAAAGCATCTAACAGCATTACAGATAAGACAGACATAGAAAAGCCATGGAAACTATGAATTCTGTGTGGTTGACTGACAGATTAAAAGCATGCCTGCTGCCCTGTGGCTGAAGCCTAAGGGAGCGCACATCAAAGAATAGAATCCCTCAGGAGATGMGATGTTTCATACACATGCAGATTTACAGTGCTCTGTATATAGCTATTTAAACCACTGGGGTGGCCCTGGCTCCGAATGGCCTCTAGGGTTGTGCTGTACCCCCATTGGCAGCGGATCCTTTGGCTGCTGTGGGTTGTGGTTGTGGCATTCGTAGATCAGACTTTGTAGTCCAGAGCATAACATGGGTGCTTGATCAGATTGGGATTTTTGCTACAGTACATTGGCTTTTTTTTGCGGAATCAAATCAGGCTGGTCACGAAGGGCATGAGTTTTTCTTGGGTGCCCATGACCCTATTACCAGGTTATTTGTGTATAGTTGGTGATCAATGTTTTTCAGTTCACCTGGTGGTGGTGTTGATGTTATGGCTGATCAGTATATTGCATATACATACAAATACAACTGCCTGAGCCCTTCTTCAATTCTATGTACTGTTTGTTCTAGTCCAAAATATGAATCATCTCTACTTAGTGCGCTTAATGGAATGTCAGATATTTTAAGGGACATACAAAATGCTAGAACACCTACACTGGATTGCACTAGAGATGGTACAAGTACAAAAAAATTATTTACACAGGCAAAAAGTGCAATTACTCCTCAAATGTAATCTCTCTAAAAATTGAAGTTCGTGATCACAGAAGTTTATATCAAACAGATATTTAAAGATACCAAAAAAAACACCTTATGACTTTACAATTAAATGATTATCGGATGAAAATTAGAGAATAAAAATGTTTAAGTAAATTAAAAAGTGAAAGGTATTCCATGAAAGAAAGACTCGGCAGTATACTTAAGAATGCAATCAGTGTACTAGCAGAATGGCACATTTTTACTTTCACTTTGTTACAGCTTAGCAGTATGTGATTTTACATAATTTAAAAAAAAATTGTTTTAAAGTAAAATAGATAACACTGAGCTGTTTCTGGCATTAATAGATGCAGTAACATATAAAATGTATTATTATTGCGTAAAAAAAAAAAACTGTCATCCATGATTGGTTCTTCCTTGAAGATCAAACCAATCATTCAGATCACAAGCAATCCCTTAATTAGAGACGGATTTGGGATTCAACTTTGTGTTATAACCTAGTTAGCATTGTAGCTTGCATTAGCTGTGTAACATGGATGGTTCACTAAGAAGAAAATAAGGAAATGTTGTTTAATATAACACAACGCTGAAAGTGTAATAATGCTGAAGGTTCTTCCGTAAATGGTTATGAATATGGGTCTCGGCACTGGCATCTGGTAAGTAACGTCCCTTTTGCCGTCCAGAATTGGATAGGACCATGTCAGATACTGTACATGTCATGACGACAGGTACAAAAGGTCTATATTTATAATCAATCTCAGGCAGCCATTAGCTAAATGCATTTTATACCGGATACTACTTAATTAACCACTAGTTATGTCATTAGCCATCAGGCTTTTAGCTAAGAGTAAAAAAAATAAAATTTTCTTATGCTAGAGACGGTATAAAGCATTACATGAGAAACTAGTCTGTGGAAAGTGGGTTTTGCTGTTGTCTGATGTGGAAAGCATACATGCTGATTTCTCTCTTCTTACTTGTTAAAAGACAACATGAAGCACAGTTTTCAATCACATTTTTGTGACATTTTTCTTTTATAGCAAATCTGGGTGGGAATGATGCAAGGGCACACTTTAATACTCTCCATAGTGAGTCATCTATATGTTGACCTGTAATCAATCGTGCATGACATCCAAAACACCACAACCTTCAATACAATTACAGAAGATGACAATACTGCTAGTTGTGCTATTTGTTAATTGGCCGTAACTGGAGCGTGAACTGTCTGCTTTTTTTATTCAAGGATAGCTAGGTGTGAAAGGGGTGACACATAGCATGATTATTATTATTGATTATTAAGTGCACACTGATTAAAAAAACAAAACAACAAAAAAACAGGATATTTAGAATTGAGCAGAGCCAATTAGGATTTTTACTGATCAATACAGGTGAGGCATCATAGTGGCACTATCGCCTTGCACCTCCAGGGTCCGGGTTTCGRTTCCCGGCCAGACTCGATTCCCGTCTCTGTGTGCATGGAGTTTGCATGTTCTCCCCGTGCTTGGTGGGTTTCCTTTGGGAAATTAGCCAATTAGCCTAACCTACATGTCTTTGGACTGTGGAAGGAAAACAGAGTTTCCTCTGGGTACTCCGGTTTCCTCCCACAGCCCAAAGACATGTAGGTTAGGCTAATTGGCGTTCCCAAATTGCCCGTAGTGTGTGAATGAGGGTGTGAGTGTGTGTATGTGTGCCCTGTGATGGATTGGCACCCTGTCCAGGGTGTACCCCACCTCGTGCCCCAAGTCTCCTAGGATAGAATCCAGGCCCCCCATGACCCTGAATACAGGATTAAGCGGTATAGACGATGAGTGAGTGCTCGGATCGCACATAAATCACCCGTAATACTCAGTGATATGAGCACACAAAGCATAAAGGTCAGATTTGACTTTATAGCAGATAAGCCGATAAAGTAAAGGGCTAAATCATCATAGTTACAAAGAAACGTCTGCACATTTACACATCAGAAACTACATTATCAGAAAACATGACCATGATTAAAGCAAAAAGATCATCTTGGTCTAAGAGTGCATTACCAAAAAGGTCTACAAATGGGCAATTCCAGCACACCTACTCATTCATGCAATTATCTAAACATCAAATCATGTGGCAGCAGTGCAATGCATATAATCATGCAGATACAGATCAGGAACTTCAGGTAATGTTCACAACCATCAGAACGAAAAAAAAAAAAAAGTGATCTCAGTGATTTTGACTGTGGCATGATTGTTAATAGCAGACAGAGTGGTTTGAGTTTTTCTGATCAACTACTGATCAGAGAATAGTCTTTAGAGTTTACCTTGAGGTGGATGGGCTCCAGCAGCAAGAGACTTTTAGTGCAAAACTGAACAGCTCACCAAAACTGGACAGTTAAAGACTGGAACAATATGGTCTGGGGGAAGCTTTTCTGGCAAACTTTATAATACCCATCATTAATACCCATTGATCATTACCCAAATGCCACAGTCTAATTGAGTACTGCTGCTTGACCATGAGCATCCCTTTGTGGCCATAATTTTTCATCTTACTCACTCACTCATCCCTTATATCACTCATCCTGTACAGGGTCAAGGGAGACCTGAAGTCTATCCCGTGGGACATGGAGCACTAGGCAAGGTAAACCCGAGACAGGGTGCCAATCCTTCACAGGGCACAAGCATGCACATACTCACATTATGGGACGAAACCTAGCATGGAGAACATGCAAAGTCCACACACAGTCCAATTTACCATCATCTGATGCCTAATTTCATCATGTACCATGTCACAAAGCAAAAGTCATCTCAATATGATTTTATGAATGAGTTCAGTAGCCTTTCATATCAACAGAACACCTTTGGGATGTGCTGGAACAGGGGATTCACAGCATGAAAGTGCACCTGAAAAATATGCAGGAATTGCATGATGCAAGTGTGGACCAGAATCTCAAAGGAATGTTTTCATCATCTTGTGGAATCCATGCCACAAAGAACTGAGGCTGTTTTCAGGGCAAAGAGAGGTTATACACAGTAGTAGTATAGCACTTCTCACAAAACTAAGACCACATACTAGTGACAGAAAGCGTACAAAATATACAGACTACAAGTAAAAGCTGTAGCTGTTTAGTAAGAATTTAAATGAGTTAAAGTAATAATAAATAAAAAAAAAAAACAGTAAATAAAATCAAATAATTAATCTGGTCAAAGAAGCACTTAAGTATTGTAATTACATTACAAATAATTTTTCATATGGCAACAATTGGCAAGTATTTTCTTGGTATGCAGATTAACCATGTAAGCTATTTAAAAAAAAAAAAAAAAAAAACTTGACTGTCAACATTGCGAAAAGAAATCAGTTGGACAAATGTCTGGAGCCTATCCCAGGAGGCTTAAAGCATGAGCCAGGGTACACTCTGAACAGGGTGCCAATCCATCGCAGGACACACTCATTCACACACTACAGGCAATTTGGAAACCCCAGTTAGCCTAATCTGCATATCTTTGGACTGTGGCAGGACACCAAAGTACCCGGAGAAAACCCACCAAGCATGGGGAGAACATGCAAACTTCATGCACACAGTCCTGAAGCGGGAATCGCTAAGGTCAAGAAAAAGAAGGTTTTGAATCTGTTACTGACAGTTATCCCAGTAGTACAGCTGTACATCACTTAATGAGCATGATATGCTCTGTGAAATAGAACATCGTGTGATTTGGATGTTGTGCAAACATCATGTTATATACTTAACTAATCTATGAGGGACACTGCAGTGTTACCTTCTGTTTCACTTCCAAATTAGCACTTTTTCCCCCTCTCTTGCTTCTGCTTTCACTAGCACTGATTTTGATGCATTTGGATGCTGAGAGCTAGCGTGACAACACTCAAGAGCCCTATTTTTTTAGTGCTTTGTACACAAGAAATACACATTGTGTGTGAGAAGGTATTATTTGCTCTTGCTGGTTACTGCTCCTGTCAGTCCTTCCATTGGAAATTTAAACTCTGTTTTTACTTTTTGGTCAATATGGGGCCCCCTTTAAAGTCAGGCAGAAGAGAATGCTACTTTAACATGTAATTATTTAACATAGTAATTATTTATTTTAATAATGAAATAAAGTAATTTAGTCATAATATTCTGCTGTGCTGTATTTCTTAATATAATTTATTTGCAATAAAAAAAAATCTAAACTGTATTACGTTCATTTGTGTTCGTGTACGCGGGGCACCGGACAAACGGGTGTCTATGTAGGCACGTAAATTTTTGAAAAGCATGTGATTTGAGGCTGAGCTCTGATTGGATCTTTTCAAATCATCCTTGGGGCGCAGCACTGTGCGCCCTGAACCCTCCCACTTCTGTTCTTAGCACATCAATATAGTTTTTAAATATTTGGGCTCATGTGATTAGACCATTCTCAACGAGTCTTTACCAGCACTTCTTATGGCAAGCAGAGCTGCTGACTGGGTGCAATGTGAGTCATGCCCTTATTTTTTACTAGTAGTAATGATGCTTAATCACCTGGTAAATGGCTATTTACAGGCGAGTATTAAAAGTTTAATTTTAATTTTGTTTGCGCCCCCCCATAACTTTTTTTGCACCAGCCACCAATGCTGGTGTCACTGTAAACTTTTGGTAGTGTTTTTCATGTTTCTCATGACCTTTAGCAAAGCTTTTATTCTTTAAATTGTTTTTAATGTTTTCAAAAAGATTTGTTGACTCACTATAAGAACCAAATCATGAGTTTGTTCTCTCGTTCTCTGTCTATTACCACAACTACAACTGTAAGCTCATTGAGCGCTTGTGAGCCACAATTCGAGTTATAGAATTTATGAAGGTCGCACAGCATACACACTGATATAACCCAAGCAACATGATATTTAATTTGAGTTTGCAATATGTCTTGCTTAATTTGAAAAAAGCATCTCAAAACTGCAGAAATGTTATTTCAATGGGCTGTTAACCTGTAACACAACAGGCTAATGAATCCCTAATAATAATGAATCGCATCCTATAAAACTAGTGCACTTACGGTAGCTAAGTAAGATAGTGCCTGACAATGTTTCTCATTGGATGTCGAGCTGTGAAATGCTGAAAACTTCACGAGTTCATTTAGATTGGCAATGCTGACTCAGCATATGGCAAGTGAAATGTAGATTTTCAGCAGGAAACTACTTAATTTGGATCTCACGAAAGATTTCTTTACTTCATGTCTTTAATCGGCTTACCATTTTCTGGGGTTAATATATATATATATATTTTTTTTTTTTAAAACAGTGATCAAAGATAAAAGTGTAAGTACTATAATATTTAGAAAAGTTCAATTTCTGTGATTTTAATCAGGTACTATAATGAATGTGCATGTGTCAAGGTTCTATAGTTGCTTGAATTTAAATAACCATTATGAATTTGCTGTGTCTGTGTGCTTATTTAAAAAAAAAAAAGGAAGTAAAAAGACTTAATTCAATCTCATCTGCCTCCGGAATGTCTTACCATCTCAATCAGAGATAAACAGCAATTTACATACACCAGAATGGAATAATCATCACATTAGCAACCATATTGCCTCTCTTGTCTTGTATAGATTTGTATCAGCGTAATGGAGCATGGCATGAAGCTTAATCTAATCATTTAGTGTTTGCAAATGAAAATTAAATGGAAATGGAATTGGGCGTCATTAATCATCACTTCAATTCTTAATTATGATACAGATTCAGTATGCTCGGCTATTCGATTGAGACTTTGCTGTTCCACCTTTTCAGTTTTCGATTCCCCTCACCCCACAAATCTAAAATGAACTTAATGATTTCTTCTTTCCTTTCATAGACGTTCAGAGCACGTTAACACTTTAGAGGACACAGTGAAAGCTCCGAATGTCAGTTTTCCTCTTTAAAAGTATGAATATTCAAATTGGGCCAGCAGGGACAAATGGTGGGGGGGAAACTGTCTCTCTGAGCAGTTCATTTGTCAGATCGCAAGGCAGCATTTGAAGTGGTCATCTGTCAGCCTGTGGACTGTGAAACACTTACACACACAACACACCACCGGCGCAACTTGCACGACTCTGCCTGGTCTTGTACGCCACGCACAATCTGTTACGTCCCTGCTCACGCTTACTGCATAGTTATACTAGGAAGTCAAACAGATTCCTTTGATTTCTGTAGTTATACTGCAATCAGGAATAATTTTATATAAATTTTTCTCATGATCTAACTGTGAGAAGCAGTGCAATAGGAAATACAGCTTGGAGTGAAAAAGTATCTTTTCTCTTTCATGGCTACAAGGGCCAATAATGAAACCACTAAAGTGTAACACATACATTCAGTCTTGTCTGGTGCCGCTGGCTGTAGAAGCCACTGATTCCTCTGTGGTTGGTGGTCATTGCTGACTGAATGTCCGCTGTGTCCCTCAGGCTGTTCTCTATGTGCATGTTCAAGGAAAAAAAAGGTCCTCTAGGGCATGTTTGTGTGTGTGTGTGTGTGTGTGTGTGTGTGTGTGTGTGTGTGTGTGTGTGTGTGTGTGAGTGAGACAGAGACAGAGCTGATGACCCAACAGACCCAGAGGCAGGAAAACTGAAGGAAAAGAAGAATGTGCTATGCTGACATCTGTCCTACCCAGCAACCCCTTTTCTCTCAAGTACCCTGAGAGGAGGAGAAGCTCAACCTCAGAATGGTTAACTATTTTATGTCTGGCCAAAATAAATCACCTTGTAATGCCTGGATGTACAATACTGTGAAAAAGTCTTAAGCACATGCAAATAAATGCTGTAGATGAGCAAAGATGTCATCAAAAAAGGAAAAAGAAATATAAATCCCTGTAAACAGTAATTAATTAAATAAAGTCGGTATTTGGTGTGACAATATTTTAGTGTCCGGTATAAATTGTACAGTTTTATGAGAAATTAGTTACAAAGTTTTACTAAGCATCCTACAGAACCACACACTGTTCTTCAGAAGACTTAAACTTTTAAGCCTTAGACTTACAGATTTCTACATGTAAAACCCCCAGCAGCTTGCATTTTATTTAATTTATTCTTTTTGTCTGGAATGTGGTCTCTTATATAATATGCTGCTTTCTTTTCTTACATGCAATTTTTTTGGAATACTAATGTTTAAAAATCAGACATTTTTGTACTCCGTAATAAAGTCCTAAAAAATGCTTTGTAATCAGTCCAACATGAACCCGTATTTACTTTTAATGATATACGTGAAAACATCGACCATTTCCACAATTATATCTTTATTATACTGTTTTCTAAAGAGAGATTTTCATTTTGGCATATGGAATGGACAAATCAGTAGACCAGATGCTCAGGCCAAGCAGATCTCATGTGCATGCTATTACATTTCTGTTTACAAATTCCACATGAATAACTAGGACCAATAATCTGTGACAAAATGAACCGTATTGTTATTGACTTTAAAAATAATAATTTTCATCTGGTGGTTGTTTAAATAGTTAAAAATGAGCATATAATGAGCACATCTTTTTAAACCAGAAGCATCTACTATATGATGATGGCATACAAAAGCATTCAGAATAATTTGTTATATAAATGCAATAATGTATAATGCAAATTTATAACACACATGGTTAATTCATAATTAAACATCACAAAGAAAATATGTATGTAGTGCATATACATATAGCACTATATTAGAAACTGTATTTAAGAAGGAATGTGAGATTGTGATCATACACTTTAAGTTAAAGTGTCCTATTATAAAAATTAATTTGTGGATAATTTTTGGACAGTCACACGTGAATGTGTGTGTATGTGCATAAATCTTCCTTTTCTCTTCTTTAAAAGCTWGTGCATATATTTTATTCATAAACAAGCTCTTCAGATTGGTTTGTTGTTTGTGACATTTTTTATTACTTGAGACAGGAAAAAAAGGGGTAACTTTGTTAAAGCCCCAGCTCGGGGTTAGTTGCCCCAAAACAGGCACAACAGTCTTGTGTTGTGAACTAGTGTATTAGAAATGTTGTGCATGTCGAAACAAAAAGTAATGCATTCACTGTTGTTGACTGTAAACAAGAACACCACACTCTCTTTTTACTCTCATTTTTGAGGGAGTGAGGAAACAGTGGTTATCATTAACTTAAATGGAAATGTTCTCGGCAGTTATCTTCAAAATTGTGCCCGTTCGCGTGTGTAAACGTGTGACATCAGTCTGTTTTCTGAACAAGGGCAACTGTAAAGCAGCATTTGCATCAGTTCTAAACCTTAAGAGTGGATCTATTACAACTGACACGATTTCATCCTGAAGCTGTGAAGGCTGCTATTTTTAAAGTTACTTTAAATGAAAAAAGGTTGTTAAGGTTGTTAAGCTAGTTTGTTGAATTTAGGCTAATGGTGAAAGCATTAGCTTGTAATGCTAGCTGAACCAGGATAGATCATCGGAAAAGCATGATGAGTTGTATTTCAGCTGGGATATTACTGTAACAGACACATTTTGGAAAACTCTCATCTTGCCTTGTTTAAACAGCAGTGTAATATGTGATTTTTAATGCATTTAGCTGGCTAACTGTCTCACATTATAAACAGGATTCCAGAGACTAGGCAGGACACTGCCGCTTGTGCTTGCTCAGTGAACTAGTCAATGTGTGATGATTATTTTTATAATTAAGCATTTAAAAATAAACCGTGACATTCTAATGACAGAATGAATCTTAATGGGGCATTCATTGCTAACACACTGAATCCTGTGAATAATGGGAGTTTCGGCAGTTTCAGCATTACCGTGTCAAAACTGCACAAGCAAAACTGCATTGTATGCCAATGCGCCACAATCCATAAKGCATTCTAAACATGTGATACCCATACATACTCCCGCTCTTTCACTCGCTCGTCCCCACTCTCTGCCCAGTTGCTGAATTAAATATAACTTGCACAAGACCCACGAACACGCAAGGACAAGGACAAGCTGTTCTGAAACATTCTGCATCTTTCAGGAGACAAGAGCCATGAGTAATTCATGAGCTCTGCGTAAGGAAGGGAAAAGAGCAGGGGCAAAGTGTCACTGTTTACCTCCAGCTGGCCCATAAGGTCTGTAGCAATACCACAGGCCTAGTTAAGGGGAAGTGCAAAACACCCTCGACCCTGCCCCTGCTCCCGTTTCATGGCGCTGTGCCAGGCAGATAAGACACTGGCCCCAGGTCGCCGCTCTTTTGTCTACTTCCATACATGAGCTTAAGTACTAAAAGTGTCAGGAGACAAATCCGTAGTAGTATTTTTAGCTATCCATGATAGCAGCATGAGCAGAGAGCTTTGTCAACTAACTCTCAGACTCTGGTCATGGCACATGACTAAACAGAATTTGCATTTCAGCAATTATTTATCTCACAGACATAAACTCCAATTAATACCGAGTTTAGGCATCAGAAGCTCAATGGCCACGAGCCGAAACACCCACAAGCACTTGATGTATATCATTTTACTGAAGAATATTACATTATTCAACAGTTTTATCATACTCATTAGTTAAGACTACATTATTTATGACTGATTTAAATATAATGTTTAATTCTATTAAAAACATGTATGATAACACAGAGCGCCAGATAGGAATAAATTAGGAAGTTCAGCACAAACATTCAGACTGTAAATCACTGCACGGTCTACTGTATTCCTCGGATGTTCGGGTGGGCGATATGGCAAATAAAAATCTTACCAATATACTAGGAAACACTTTCAAGACTTATGATGCACACCATGATATTGAGACCTGGGAATCATGCAGTTTTATCTTGCCAAAATTGTGTTAATGTTATAACTTCTCAGAGCACGGGCGGCGGGCGAATCGAGCAGCGTACCATTGCATACAAATCCTCCTGACTCGCACTACAATTCCCAGCACACATGCTCAAGTTCATGCTCAAGTTCAAGCTCGAGTTCTAATGAGACGCACCTGTAACCAATTAGGCCAAAGGCTAAATAGAGCTCAGTTGCACACAAACATCACAAAGTATATGCTCCAATGAGTTTCTCCTGATGTTACCAAGCCTTTTGATTATTGACTGCTTATTTTGTGTATGACCTTGCTTTGTACCTTGAATTCTGATTGCTGYCTTGCTGCGCTGAATGCTGTTTGCAGATTGACTGATAAACCCGTGTTTGTTTTGTTTGCCATATTGAACTTATTAAAGATAACTGATTTTACCTTAAAATTTGCACTTGCGTCCTCTCCACATGTCCTAACACATCATAAATATTGTATTTTGGTGAATCTGCAAGATATTTTACAGCAAATAAGTGACAAAGGGGTTTTTAAAAAAGTACATAAATTATTTGATGTCATTGAGCAGTTACAATATGTACCAATGCAAGAGTGAAAAAAAACTATAAGACCAGAAATAAATCCAGTTGTTTAGATTTTATTCATCTATATCCCCAAAATCAGTCTCAGAAAATTTGCCTTTCTGTATGTCCGTCTTTCCAGACGGATTTTGTCATAGCATCATGCAAAACA
This sequence comes from Clarias batrachus, assembly GCA_003987875.1. Lineage (NCBI taxonomy): Eukaryota > Metazoa > Chordata > Actinopteri > Siluriformes > Clariidae > Clarias > Clarias batrachus. Next base: position 500,385 of record QMIH01000296.1, read on the forward strand.
GAATTAAATTAAACATTGGCAGTACTTTGGTGTTTGCTCGAAGTTAAATGGGTGCCATACTGTAAATGAATTCAAAATGTTGAGTATAATTGAAGATGGATTACAGTAGGTGCCTAAAATGTATTTTGGTTGGCCTCGTCTGGTCTCTGGTCTGTTCATTGGTCAGAATTTGCTTTTTCAATTACAATTTCGCGTTTCATACTTTGGAAATTTTTTTTGTCTCTCTGTATGTATCTAAACTTTTAGTAGAATCAATAGAAAGAGTAATGGAAAGAATAACCTGTCTTTCCATTGATTCTACTAAGATGTAATGACAGTAGATAGGTGAATGCCACCAATCCAGTGGAAACCAATGCCATATAATGTCACACCAAACAAAAATTTGTAAAATTACAGTTTAAAAGAATCATCTTTGTTGCAGGCAGACATATACGTAGACATCAACCTGAAATAATTACATCACTGATTAAATTAAAGCTGATCAGCTTATTTTTAACTTTAACCTTTTAACTCTTTTCCCGTCAAGGATGGGTACTAACGCCAGTTTTTAATAAGGAACAGTAAAGAAAACAAAACAAAAATGCTTTGTTAATGATGACTTTAAGTGAGTTACAGTATATGCTGGCGTCTGTTGACATCTGACAAAATCTATAATACTTTGAAAAATGTATCAAGGTGAAAAATGCACTGGACTGTGGTGTCCAAAATATAATTCATATACACTACTGTGCAAAAGTCTTGAGCCACACCTCATTTTTTCATCTTTAGTTTAGAAAGAACCATACTTCTCACATTTTTAATGCAGTCTTGTGAAAAGCAAGACTCACAGGTAGGGTAGAGTTACAAAAGTTACTCTAGTGAATTTCAAGTGACTTCTGACCATTAAAATAGCCTGTACATCTATGCTTTATGAAAAAGGTACTGCGCAAGTTTGGTCAAATTCCCATAAATGGTTTATGGAATAGCTGATTGAATCCTCACCCAGAAGCACTTTGTTCATGTGGAATTTAATTGCAAACTCGTAAGTACTTTTTAAAAAACTGTACAAAACACTTTTGAAATGAACTAAAATTTTTACGTGTTACTGTGAAGTGCGCAGATTGAAGGTGTGAGTTTATTAAGGACATTTAAATTGCACACTCATAAGCGTGTATTAAAAATGTACAGCACCATATGTTGAATTTTAAGATAAACTATTTTTTTTCAAGGTTGATTTTTTAATGGTATAAGTGCCAATGATAATTACATAATGATATAATGACAAAATTCATTTAAATTTTAAAGTAGCATACCACCCCTCCCTTGACCTGACTGCAATGAAACAAAGCCTATACTGTATGTTACCTCAAGCTCAGTCAAATACATCTGTGAAACCCCTATTAAAATGCGTTCATTTCTTTTTAATGTGATGCGTAGACAAACACACACACAGACAAAAATTCCAAAAACCATCTTGATGTGTTCTATTACTCATGTTACGTCCCCCCCCAAATTATTTTGTTGCAAATATCTTCAAATGTACCAACAAGCCAACTTTACACTTTTATTATATGTATAGAAGATAGATGAAATGGTCAGTTCAAGTACATGCTTCCTAATAAAAGTGTGATGACACTTCTCTTTGTATAATTATTTTCTAAGAAAAAAAGTGATATCTAAAAGTAGCATTTCAAACAGGGCTAAATGTTACTGCTTGAATTCCTTAATAACATTTGTGTATGTCTGCTCTGAGATTAACCTCTTTGGTGGCAATTATACGAACAAGAGATGAACGTGTTTTGATGCAACCCCAATCATTTAAACAAATATTTTGTGTAATCTAAGTGATGAAGGATATACAGTACTCGCATAAACTGACTGTATTCATTCAGACATCTTAGGATATGCTTGGATTAAACACAGTTTTCATTACTGAAAACCAGCAGTCTTGACTGGTAGCCAAGTGCTAACACAATCTAAATCTCTGTTGTATGAATGAAAAGAATAAAAGGCCACTTCTGCTGCAGAGCCTCACTCAGGTCGATCTCATTTCAAAAGGCCAGAACTGCTTTCTTCTCGGCCTCCTGTCGGGCTCATGAAGGGGTGCTAAATGGCAGGCCTGTTGGGCAGTGCATTATTAATGTGGCACTGCCAAATTCTGGCAAGCTTCTCTTTTACCACTTGGTCCTTTTATTTACATTTAAAGGGGCACAAGACAAACATGCGAAAATGCCAACTCGTACCCATTCATTTTCGATTTTCATTATTTTGTATACTTTAGCAAAATAAATAAATAAATAAATAAATAAATAAATAAATAAAGGAGGAGTTCAGAAGGAGTTGCGGATAGAATAAAAGTGTGGAGAATAATAGAATAAAAGCGACGATGGCGTGAGACAGCAGATAGTGACAAAACTCATGTGGTGCTATGTAAGTGTTTTTGTTGTTCTAAATAAAATACTATGGTATTTAACCATTTACACCACCTGCTCTATGGATATTARATAAACCATTTATGCATCATACTGTAGGTACCTGCTTCATAAATCATAGAGAGGAGGCATGCAGCCTGAATAAGAGTTATGGCAGGCAGGCTCAAATTGGTTCAGCCCTGTTGTTTTGTGCAGACAAAAGAACCATATAAAAATAAAGCCACTCCAGTGGTTATTTAATATAGCATAGCTGTTTGGTCCACCCACAAGTCTTAGTTAATGGAGACCTGACCTGCAGGATGCGGAGACTGAATTCTGCATCAACACTCAGTCAGACCCACACAGTACGTGGCTCGTCGAATAAAAAAAGAACAATAGGATCGGTTTTTATAAAAATGATCAACGGAAAAAATCAAAATCTAGATGTATGAAGACCTCTGCGGATGAAATGTGCTGATGTGCTGAGTCAAAATTAAATTCTCTCATCAAGCTGATTATTTATTCACTTTAATCCAAGTCAGCTAACACAATCCTAGCATATTCCTAAGCAGTGCAGGTTTAAGCTTTAAGGTCCTTGCCTGCGGCAGTCTTTCTGCCTTGCTGACGGGCGGGGGATTTAAATTCACCAACATATAGTCACTAGTGTAAAACTGTAGCTGCTGATCCACTGTTGGCCTAATGAAGAGTATCAGAAGGTTTTAGCAAGTCAGGTTCTAAGACTGAAAACAACACACTTTAGTTGATCAAACTGTGCGATCGATTTTTGACTATATGTAAGGTTTTCTGATATTGTCTGAACTCTTTGTGCACCCTGAGATCTCTTTTTGCTCTATGGTGCATGTCAATAACCCCCCCTAGTTGTGCTTCCTGATTCTTTATACAGTATGCCAAAGCTTCATATAGCTGGTGCCCAATGAAACCTTTTTGTCCAACTGGAAAATGCTAATGTGCTTCCCATCGTCTGTCTCTGGGTCTCCATTTGTCTTACTTGTTAATGACTCTGTACTTCCAATGTACAGGATGTACATGACATGGGGCACCTGGCCAAAAGGCTTAATTATGCTTTCTGCCGACTACATGACCAGAACAGACGAAATGTAAATGACATTAAATCCAGTCTCTTATACAGCCCCTTTGTGAAGGTGCATGATGCATCGTATTAACGCTGCCTCCAAAGCATCATTACTCCATAATCCCACACTGAGTAAAAGAGGAACAGCTGGCTCAGATGCCTTTTAAGCAAGTTTGATTACTTTTTTGTTTGTCCTACTTTATCTTAATCCTAGCTCAGGAAGCATGGCCATTTTTCTCCGCCAGACACATGCGAGCGCACGCACACACACACGCGCACACACACACACACACACACACACACACACACACACACACACACACACACACACACACACACACACACACACACACCATGCTTTTAAACAGATACAGATTTTCTCCTACACACAAAAGACAGAAGAAAAGTGTTGCTATATTGGGAAACCTGATGGGTTTCATATGTCTTCCATCAAATGTAAAATACGTTCTGTCAGATTTTTTGTGAGCTCAGCAATTCACCTTTTGTTTTCAGGAGTATTCCAGCATGAGGATTATGTGTGAAAGAGGCTGAGGTCTTACGGCTGTTTCTGCAGCTTAAAAATGTCATTAAATAATAAAAAATAAGTTCCTTTCTGTTAATATAATACATACGTATAATAATATAAAATTTGAGTCCGAGTTTCTCAAACGTTTTTTTTTTTTTAGACAGGAACCACTTTAACCAACCGTTTCATACAGATGATTTGTCAATAACGTAAGCCGACTATTTTGCCAATTTTAATATTTTGCCAATTAAAGGAAGGAATTTTTTTGGGTCAAAAGTTTATATACACAGACTCTTCAGGAGATTGCAGAAACGAATGGAATGACATTTAGAAGCTTTGAAAAGTCCATTGGCCAATTGTCATAATTAGAAGCTAAGTGGGAGTGCACCTGTGGCTGGCTCAGTCATGACCTCAGAGAAAATTATGGACCATTTTAAGACTAGTTCTTTCTCAGAAGCCAATTCTAATCAACTGAAATTACCATGAACATAAAAAAAATGGTTGGATATTACTTATAACTTTGTTGCCATTCAGCAGGCACCCTTATCCAGAGCAACTACATCCTGATACTGGTTCACTAGGTTATCTAGTAAGGGTACCATCAGTCTTAAATCTCTTGGTAAGGGTTTTTTACTCCTAAGAATGAAGTACTTTGGTCCACCAAAGAAACCGGGGAAAAAGCAATTATGGAGAAACAAAGATGAAGCTTTAAATCTGACAAACACCATACTAACTGTAAATTATGGGGGAGGCAAAACTGTTATGTGGGGGTGTTTTGTGAAAGTGACTGGTTTATTTCAGAAAATAGAGGATATCATGTTGAAGGAGGATTATGTATGAATACTGAAATAATACATCAAAAAGAAAGTTCAAGCCAGATCGTCCAGCAAAACAATGATCCTAAGTATAGATAAAGTGTGTGTGTATATATACAGTATGTATATACAGTATATATCACACACACAGTATATATATATATATATATATAT
>QMIH01000296.1:505470-527811 GCA_003987875.1 Clarias batrachus
ACACACACACACACACACATACACACACACACACACACACACACACACACATATACACACACAAATTTTTTTCATGACAAGAGCGAAGATGGATGGTCACAAACTTGGGTTATATTTTAATGTGCTGTCATGTTGTCATTCCCTTTAAATATACATTCTAAATAATAAGTCATATTTTAAATTCAGGAGAAATATTGTCAGCAGTTTACAAAAAATAAAACAAAACTGTTCATCTCACCAATAATTGACCAATTTATAGATAGATAGATAGATAGATAGATAGATAGATAGATAGATAGATAGATAGATAGATAGATAGATGCAGATAAGTACTGTCAATATTACTATTGATTTTTTAACTCAATTAATCATATTACCAAGTCTGACCCTAATGGCTTCCCATAATCGCAGCATGTTTACCCGCCTGTGTGATAATGACACGTTTAACGCAGATAATAAGATGACTGAGGTAATGTCACCAGCACCAGTTGAACAGCAAGTTCCATTATATAACGCTTCTATGTAGAAGTTTGGATAAAACCAAAGTTGTGTGCTCAAGCTACCTTCAACGGGAACTATTTTTAAAGAATAGATTAGATATAAGACGTGGGAGTGGTGATCTTTAAATGTGATCCGAGTTTAAGCCCCACCATAAATAGGTTGCAACACCCCATACTACCCAGCCACTGCATACAGTGCCGGTCACATTTGATAGATTTTAATTTAACATTTGGGAAATATTAACCCTTTAAATATAAAATCTGTTTCCTTTAACCAGGATGTCATGCTTTTCTTTATTCCAACATCGCATGTGTATAATACAACTGATTTTGAAATTGTGATTTTCTGTGACTGTGATTAATACATACACACACACACACACACACACACACACACACACGCGCGCGCACACACGTGTGTGTGTTGCAATACAATTACAATAGCAAATAATATAATTTTTATATATAAAGTCTCAAAATGTATAAAGTAAACTAATTAATGGCAAAGTGAAAGCACTGCAGTGGGCATTACAAATTCCTGACCTGAATCTCATTTCTGAATTTGTGGTCTTAAAAAAAAAAAAAAACCTGGTGAGTTACACCACTTCTATCAGTAGAGTTATTTTGAGATTATCAGTAGAACTATTTTGTGAAGCTTTAGGCCCGAGAGATTAATCAAAGTCCAACCAATTAAAAGGCAGTTCCACCAAGTACGAAAAGTGTATGTTCATACAGCATATGGTCACATGACGTGTATAAAGTGATAAATTGTGATTGAATTTCTTTAACTTTTAGTCTAGTTGAATGTTCATTTTGGTGTCAAATATATACAGCAATGGCTTTTATAATGGTGGGATTTGATTTCAATCAGTGTAACACAATTACAAAGAAATAATAAATAAAATTTGGTCAACCAAAATATCACTTTGAATCCTTTAGTATAATATTATGATGGTATCCTATTATGAAAAACACAAAAAGGCCCAAATATGATATGCTTATATAAAAGTTAACCAGAGCCCTGATGAACATTCAGGCTTTTAGCTCCACTTTGCAAAAACCCACACTGATGGGTGATAAATCTGCAAGTGTTCGTGAGCATTTCACACTCCTGAGAATAAAAATTATCACGACATAAAAAATGATAGCCCTGACATGGACTGACAGTACTGCATTATTCTGCTAATCCCTGAAAGATTTAGAAACTCATTTATCACTCTGAATGTTGCTCACTTATGAACACATAATGCACCCATGTACAGCTGCATATCCCCCCTCCCCACCCCCCCCCCCACCCCGCCATATAATCTACACTGTAGGATCCGCAGCTCTAGCAGATGTAAACAGATTTCAAAAGAGGTGCATAGGAGGAAGCGAGGTCGAATGCCAGCCCACATCCTTGCCTTCCTCCACCTGTTGTCCTCCACTCATAGATCACCCAGCCAGAACGTAGGCAGCAGGCCAGCACTAATTAGCATATGAATCACAGCTAACGGGGAGCAGACTGGCAACAGTGTATGATCCCACTGTTATGACCTCACTCTCGTGATTTCATCACCCACAAGGACAAGCACTTGATCCCTGAGTGCAGTACAGGTCTTACTAATACAGCAAAGAACCCACTAAGTAGCAGATATGTATACTGAATGGGGTACAATGGTGAAATATGACCTAGACTACTCTTTAGTTTGTCTCTGTATATCGAATATAAATAATTTACCAACTGCAGTATATATAACGATTTCTTTTGCGGCCTTGTCTCATAGATAAATGATTTCATTTCTGCAGTTAGGTTTTTTTTTTTTACACATGAGTAAACACGCTCTTTCAAGGTGAAATGCCTGCTTCACTGATTACAGTTCTTACCTCAGCTACAGTCATCCTCTTAATCCATTTCGCTAATGTTACTACTGTCAGCGATTACATCATGGTTTAGAAACAAAACTGGATTGGGGCACGTTTCGGAAAATATAGATATGTAGGAAAAAAGCAAGCATAAATTAGGCGTGGTGGTACAAACAGGATTTATGGTACATTCCTTCACATTGCAGCATGTGACGCCATTCGCAGCATTTGGAAGATGATCTCATCCAGAGCCAGTTACGAATTCAAGCTTTAAGATACTAAAGGCTAAACAAGGTAAAGCACTGCTACATGCAAGAGTCATTTCTGATAAGTAAATACTTAAGCAAGCAAATAGTACATAAGGGTTCCTAAGCATAAATACATAATTATCTTTGAAGCAGTCTCATGATGAGGTCATTCAGCTACAAGCTGTTACTGACTAAAGCTGAGAATTAGATCCAGCCAAGGAAATGGGCTGGTACTAAACTGCTGTTTAATGTTGTTAATGAAGCCACTCTAATCTGTTATGCTTCTTTTACAAATCAATGCACTTTCTGTGACTCTGGCTTTTCTATTGCATCGTATCAGGATTTCAGCAGTGTGGAATAAACATTTCCTTATCAAATAAGAGAAGATGGAGACCTTGACTGTGTGTGGCATGCCAGTAATAGAATATTAAAGTCTACTGAGATCATCTAAAGCTTTAAAGAACCTACTTCAGACTTGAATCAAGTMAATTCATTACATGCAACATCAGATGGAGCAAGGTTCAAGAGTTTAAGATGACGATCTTCCTAAGATTCACATTGAAGAGTATTAAACTGCATGTTTAATCTGATCAGTGGTGTTTATAATTAGGGCACATGTTGTATGCTACAGTATGCGTCACATGCAAAACAATATTTAAACAAGGTTTGTATTATGTTTGCAATGTCACAATTATGTTATCTATGCGAATCCAGGCAGTCTGTATAATCAACACTCATCACATTGTGCCAAAGGACCTCATCGATCAATATGGACGGATTAATACTCAAACTGTTTGTACGAACATTTACCCTCTAAATATGCTGTTCATGTAAATCTCAGATCATTTTAAAATCATATAATTTGCATAATTACTGCATTTTTATAGATTTTTCAAACTGTCGAGTTTAAATACTTTTTTCACTCATTTTCTATACTGTTTATCCTGTAGAGGGTGACAGGAAGCCTGGAGTTTATTCCAGGAGAAGTTAGGGATGGTTAGAGTTTATGTTCTATATGTTTTTAAATATCTTTATTGGCATAATGGWGGATCAAAAAAATTTCCACTTTTGTTTTATGGACAATGAATGAATGTAAGCATGAATTTCATGCTTACAGCTATCTATGCACTTTAACTTTTTTTTTTTTGAGTTTTGTRGACAATTTTGGCTTCAACATATACATGTACATACATTAATTGCAACACCAACACCATTAATTGCAACGTTACAATCGAAGATAGGATATATTGGACAGTAAGTGAACAGTAAGTTGTCAAAGTCGAGTGGTGGTGTTGCAAGCAGGAAAAATGGACAAGCATAAGAATCTGAGTGACTCTGACAAGGGCTACTGTATGACGGCTAGACAGCTGGGTCAGAGCAACAAGAGGCAAGACTTTTGTGCGTGCTTCTAGTACGCCGTGGTTAGTGTAGGAAAGAAAACTGGTAAACCAGAACCAGAGGGTCATGGGGACCCAAGGTTCAATGATGAACATGAGGGACAAAGTTAGTTTATCTGATCTGATGCCACAGAAGAGCTATTGTAGAAATAACTGCTGGAAGCATTATTGCTGTTTATGAAAACAGCATAAACAGAAATATGAAATATGTCAGAAAACACAGTGCATCACAGCTTGTTCTGTATAGGGCTATATTGCCACAGACCTGCAAGAGTGCCCATGTTGATCCCCGTCTACCACTGACAGCACCTACAACGTGCACTTGAGCAAAACAATTTGCATGGTCTAATGAATCACATGTTTTACATCATGTTAACCGCCGGTTGCATGTGCATTGTTTACCTACGGAAGTGATCACTCTGGAATGCACTCTGAGAATAAGCAGGTGGATGCAGCATGGCAGTCTGGGAGACCTTCAGTCCTGCCATTCAAGAAGATGTTGTTTTGACATGTACCACCTTTCTGAACATTTCTGCTGACGAAGTACATGGTGACAATATTCCCTAATGTCAGTAGCATTTTCTAGCATGACAATGTGCCCTGCCACACTGCCGACCACAAAACTGTGCAGCAACAGTTTGAGGAACAAGACAAAGAGTTCAACGTTTTTATTTTTTAAATTCCCCAGATCTCATTCTGATTGAGCATCTGTGGGATGTGCTGGACAAATTCAAATTTACAAAGATTAGAGGATCAGAACTGTTTTGGTGTTAGAACTTGAATCTACAATAAATAAGTCAAGTGGTTTTAATTTCATAGCTAATTATTGCAAATGTTGGCATAGAACAAATCACCCATTAATTTTTTTTTGCGTTAAATATAAAAAGGTTTTTTGTTTTCTTGTATCACACTAATGACTGTGTAAAAGACATATACTAGTCCTGGCCTTACTCTTTATCATCAGCAGAAGCCCTTAAGCAGGATATATGACTATGGCTGAAACTGACAATTATTTTGATAATCACGGTCACAACCACTGCTCTCTGTGGGAACTCGTAGAATTCCACCTCTAGCTCTGCTGTCTTGTCAATTTAGCACACCAGCTTATTGATTGCATTTACTCGCACCTCATTCTGCTCTTTCTATATGCACTTGGGTTGTTCAATTTTTCAATAATGTTGGTAATCTCTGTCCAATATCTTAAAAAAATGCTGTAAACTTATTATTCCTTACTATCCTTAGTTATACATAGTCACAGATTTCATCACGTATTTACTATTAACCATATAGGTCTATATTGGACCTTATGTCTGACATTACCTCCTGATTTGTTTACTGTCCTAAAAATTAAAGTTCAAGCATGTCTCCAGCGTCTCTGGCATCTACAAATACACATTTCAGATAAAACGAACCTCAATTCACATCCTAAGCCTGGAAGGTTTTAATGGACACATTGATTGTCTTCAGGTTGTAACATGCATACAGAATAGGCGCAGAGCAAACTCTGTCAATCTGCCACCCAACTCACCCCCTTTCAGTGTGTACTTAACAACCCCTACATTTCTCCTGGCGTATCTGCAAACAGATACACCCAAAATCGATGACTAGTTCAGGAAAGGTTAGGTGGAATAATTAAGACAGCATGCAGAATTTGCCAATCACTGCCACACTGCAACACCAATATGAACCAGAGGATTGAATACGCTTTCTATTAGGGACCTCTATTTTTATCGAACATCCGGGAAACTGATGTATGCTGTATCACTACACTGGACCACTGGATCATCCACTAAATCAATGAGGTGATGTATGATCTTTGATTACCCTGCCGGTATCGTTTGTCACATACCTTCTCCGGCCATGTCATGTAAGCTCTACTTCCTGGTCCTCCTCACCGGACAACTCGCCTACGTGAATCTCGCTGAATTCGAGGGCATGGTGGTGGCCGCATTTATATCCGATTTTCAGGAAGGACATGGGCATGACGAATATCCCTGCTCTTAGGACAAGACATCCAAGACCTGTACCTTATCGGAAGAGTTCACAACCATCATCAGGAGCAATATGTGAGCACTTTCAGGTACCGTCACAACTATATTTGCATCTGCCTACTATTTCCATAATAAAACTACAAAACTAATCACAAAAATAATTGCAAGACACAAATAACACACTGCCATTCACGGTATCTGTACCCGTAATCATCCACACATTTACATTTACACTGACTCCTTTAAATAACCAACATCTCACATCCTTGCATCTCACTCCTGCTTTTTTTCACTGACATTCCTAAGTCATGCATGCCTATCATTCACCCCCTGTAGATCTGACTTTTTTTTTTTGTTTAGCTTAGATGTACATTCTGTGGAAAATTTGTTTAGTTCAGCTCATTTGTAGATCCCCTGACCCATCTGTTTTCTGGTCTTGAATATTACCTGGCCTTTTTCTGTTTGTCTGCTCTGGTTTACTCAATTAACCCGAACCCTGTGGTTTCTGTCCAACCTTGAACATTTTCTGACACACAATTTCAGTTCCCAAAGTATCTGTCAGGCTTAGTAAATCACACTGCAGGTGTGAAATGAATCTATTTCCAAAGAAGTCCACCCTGCATTTCTCAGCAGAAACATGAGAAATTGCATATTCACTAAGGCAAACATGAAAGACAGTGACTTGTTAATTTGCTCTTTATCCTGTTAATGAGTCAGCTTGAGCTTTCCACTTACAAAGTTTAAGGTTGCATGTTTATTTTATAACGCAAAAGTATTTGGTAATTCGGAATCTATGCACATGAACTGCTCTTTCAAAAGATATCACTTACTAATGCAATGTTTTTGCTTTATTATTAAAAACTGCTGCGACTACAAACGGTACAATAGAAGAATGCATAGATAGATAGATAGATAGATAGATAGATAGATAGATCGATAGATCGATAGATCGATAGATAGATAGATAGATAGATAGATAGATCGATCGATACTGATGCTCCGGAAGGACATTTCTGAAATAGTCTTGATCCACCTCTCATTTCTTCATATTTTTTCTTCCAAAGTGCCAAACTTTCTTGTAGCATAAAAAAGATATCTAATTTAAAGCATGACACAGCGAGAAGATAATCAAATCAGGCCAGTGATTAGTATACTGGTGATAGTGGTTGGAACAGACGAGAGGGGAAATTAGGTTGCTGGAGAGGTTTTTTTTATAAACAGATTTTGTTAATTGTATAAATCAGCTGTGCTTGACTGCCATTTAATCATTATACAGTTCATGCATGAGCCTGGTTGGTACCTTGGGTATCTGCTTCATTTATGTTTATCTTTATAATCTAACCCTCAGCATGGGTTTTTAATTAAAACATACAGTATGATCTTATGTATATTCATGTATGAACCCTTTACAAACTGTGGTCACAAAAGTCGAAAAGTACAATTGTCCACTGCCTCAAAATGGTCTGTAACAAACGAAAAGACACCATGACGAAAAACCTTTGGGATACATAGTAATAGTGGTTGTATACCAGGCCTTCTTACCAACATTAGTTCCCAACACAACTGCTCTTGTGGCTAAATAAACACAAAATCACTATTGTCACGATCTAAAAAAAGCAAAAAGCCTTCACAGAAGAGTGGTTGCTTATTAGAGAAGCAATGGTGGAATTCATTCCATGCTGACTGCTTTGAAATGTATTGTTCAGAAATCCCATACACCGATCAGCCATAACATTACAATGCAAAACATTATGCAGTGGGTTGTACGGTGGGAGTCCATGGATTGGAATTGCACATCCCATGTGCGCTCGATCGGATTGTGATCAGGGTAGTCTAGAGGCCGGGTACGCGATCCTTATGCTTAGCAGAATGTGGTGTGTGTTTTTCTGCCTTTCTATCATGGCAAGCATTTTAATGTGTTAATGTTACTCCAATAACCAAAAAAATCAAGATGACATGAATTCCTTGTTATGAATAAGAATAATGAGCAAAATAAATAAAAGGGACTTACTGGCCACCTCCAGTGAGGCGTTGTGGCTCACTGCCTCGCCGAGGTAGTTACGGGCAACACAGGTGTAGACGCCCTCGTCAGGTTTGCTGCGGCGGCCATGTACAATGCGCAAGAAGAAGAGCGAGCCGCTGGGCAACAGCATGCGATGTGAACGTGGGTCATCTTTATCTGTCTCTACATGTTCTCCATCTTTGTACCATTCCACATTTGGCATAGGTCGTCCCTCAGCTTTGCAGTTCAGCGTGGCTGGTTCACCTTTAGACACAATTAGATCAGACGGGTCCTCCACAATCCGAGGCGGAGTGTCCTCCAGACGCAACCGAGAGCCTGTGGGAAATTAAGGAAATCAACTTACACTGTTCAAAGTGCTTAGTGCTGTTCCTGTCTAGACGTTCCATACAAAAGGTTTTATGATACAACCAAACGCATCAAACATGGCTTGGATGTCTAAAAAGCTTTTCAAATGCATAGAATTAAAAATCAAGGAAATTGACCGAAAGTTTTTTGATGCTATTTCAGACTAAACAAATTCTGAAAAAAAAGAAAGAAAAAAAAAACACATCGAAAAAGGCAGCTATTCCAGAAAGCTTTTTAACTTTCATTCTGCCTGACAGGTAGTGATTAAATCAGATGTGGCTTCTACAGGTGAAAACACACTTTTATTTGCCTCAAAGTCAATACTGCAATATTTCAAACGGGCATTTTGTGTTGAAGTTAAATGAAATGAAACTGCCGGCTTCAGATGACATCAGAAAGTACGGGAGTGGAGTAGACGTTTAATGGCTGGTGATGGAGCGAGTCTGAAGAGTTGATGACTCAGCATCTATTAGGCTTTCGAAGAGTCTGGACGTGCAGACGAAAGGAGGGAGAAAGTAAAAATTAGCTGACATTAAAGTTGGGGTTTGGCACGGATGCCGTCGGGAGAGAAAGCACAGAAAACGAACCGCACGTCCCCTCGTGGGACTAAATTGAGATGGAGATGCAGATAAGAGCCAGACACAGATAGAACATATCTCATATTCTTAGATTCCAGGAAATGAGCACCTCATGGCTGACTGAGTTGTGTTGCTATGGCATCCTTGAGAAGAGGATAATGGCAGTGGAAATGAGGTTGGGGGGGACTTACAAAGACAGCTTTCATCATCAAAGTACAGTATCAATAACTCTATAATTATAGGGAAAAAAGTTCCTAAAGCATGATTATTACTGTTCCATGGTATAAATATACAGTACCGCATGCATTTTAAGTTACAGTAAAACACTTCTATTCAAATCAATGTTCAGAAGTTTGGCTTTTACATATTGGTATTATGCCAATTTAATAATTTTAAAAAAAGTTTGTAAATGTATTTAATTCTATTTAATTGATTAAACATAAGCAGAACACTTTTTAAAGTTATTTATCATTATTCATTTTTGTTCACCTTACATATCTCACTTTGAAAATTCTGACCTTAGTTTAAATATGATGATACATAAATATATTTTCTGTCCATTTTTGGGTAAAGCATACCCAAACACTAGTAGAAAACGTAAGAACGTAAGAAGATTATCATGATAAAACCCAGCATGAGAGGAATCTGAGTTGATACAAGACCGAAAATGCATTTTCATGCATTATTTTATAGCAAGTGCCATTTTACATTTTTAAAGAAAAAGCAGGACTTCCACCGTAGGTGGAAATAAAATAAATGTTGATTGAAATCATAATGTAGGAAGAGAGTCTAGGAGCTCTAATATAAACCATATAAGAAATTCAGTTCCTGGTAAACAAATATTAGACCTTTATGCTATAATCGCAGTGCAATATGTCACGAGCGACAATATGTTCTACAGCAGCTTAATCAAAAAGCAGATAATGGGTTGCTTTCCATGAGGCTGAATGTTTGAGACACCTCTCTGTGCTTTGGTAAAAGGGGAGTGTGTGACAGTGTCTAATGAAGGAGCACTGGATAATTATTCTTGCTGTGCATCTCAAGGATAAGCTCATACCCTGACAGCTTGAACACAGACAAAAGAGAGCAGCTCTTTCAAAAGYCATAAGGAACAAAGAATTTTAATTGCTTCTCTTCTCCAAAAATAAAGGAAAGTGTTCGTCAAATATTTTAAAACAGACTTTTATAACCATTGCGATACGAATTTTGAGACAATACAGAGCTAGCATTACGCGTCAGAACGACTGCACAATGTTTGATACTAATAAATGTCATGTTAAATGAGAAACCCAAATTATATTATATCAAATTATACTTTGATCTCAAGGGCCAAACAAACACAGAGTGTGTACATCTACCATAAATAGTTTTTTTTTTTTTTTTAATAGTTGGGGTGGTAAAATTAAAGAAACTAAATAATAATGATATAAGGCACATAATAATGATATAAGCCACAAATGCAAAAAAAAAAACCTCTATATTTTAATTTGCCAGTGTGCTATTGCTGGTTCCATAAGTTCAGAAAAGTGCATCATGCAATAATTTCTCACCATATTAAAAGTATATCGTTCCAACTACAGTACAGGCTTTCAATCATACTGACCAGTCTTCATCAATTCCCTTCCTCCCATTTTAGACACACTCCTCTGGGGAAGTAGTAAGTGATAACACTGGAAGGAATTACCAGAGCAGAACAAACTGGGATTAATCTTGAGGCCTTGAGTGTCAGAAGTTAACTTCAATTGCTGTTCGATCAAAGCTTTCATGCAGCTCCAGTGGAGCATAAGACCCGTGCTGGTGAAAGACAAGACACACTGGAGCCTTTTCCCCCCTTTAATACCACTACAGCATGACTAGGTGCTACACTGTTATGTAACGCATCTCATTAATTAATATAAACCAATATTTAACATGCATCTCCTTCTGCCTCCTTAGAGACTAACTAGGGTTTTGTTAGACTAAKTGAGTGAAGATGAAGGCCGGGGAGGGTTGCATTTAAGACGTGGTTTACCTTAGAGATATGTAAATAATATAATAACAGTCTCAAATGAATGTATTAAATAAATAAGAATCATAATTTATGCAAGATCTAATACTGACCTTGCATAAAGAGAATTTAAAGGAGAGAAAGAAACTCAGAAATTGGTCGGCCTAATGCAAGGAAACATTTATACTGTAGCATAAGGGAACACTTCACCAAACACAAGAACAGACACACTGCGTGGCCAAAAAAGAAGGTGGTGTACTCTAATATTTAGTTTGAATGCCTTCAGCTTTGATTACTGCGCTCAATGTGGTGGGAGGTTCACAAGTGAAAATGATTCCTCATGCTCCCACAATCAATTTTACTATTTGAGTTGTGGAATATGCCTTTGCCAACAGGGAATTTAAAAAATCTATAAATGTGATAACCTGGTCATTTTATTGCAACACAACACTGCAGAGACTAAACCTAACCAATGAAGCAACCCCAGATAATAACACTGCCTCCAGAGGCTTGACACACCCATCAGTCTGAACTCAACGGGTCAATCTGGATTCATCAGACCACATCACCATTTTTCCTTGCTCCAAATTCAAGTCTTTATGCTCACACTTCCTCCAGGTGCTAACGAGCATAAAGGCTTGAATTGAAGCTTTTTATAATATTAGCCGGATAGTGGGTTTTCTTATGCCCACACGGCTGTTTAGTCCCAATCCTGAGTTCTTGTCACATTGTGCAGATAGAAATGTTCTTATTTTTACTATTACACATAGCTGTGAATACTACTGTTGATTTTTTTATGACGCAATTTCATGAGGCATTTAAGTGACCTCATTTCTTTCACAAACTTAATGGTTCAGCATCTCCAGGTTTTAATGCAGTATTGTAATATTAGACATACAGTATATGTTATTAGACATAGCTGTGTGATTTCTATTGCCAATTGTTTTTATGTAACTTTAAGTGTTTAAGTGATCTCTTTATCATGGTCATACTGTTTTGTTTTCTTTCTATCTACTTCCATGAAGTTAATCCCACTCATGTTTAATAATGTACTGGATAATTCTTTACCCAATTTCAGTCATTTTTCCTCACGTGTTTTGTTTTGTGCCAGGCAGGCTAATGATTTGACCGTTCTGGAAGCACCCCTGGGTTTTTTATATATATAATCTTTGATGGGTCTATTTGTGTAATGCCATTTTTTTACTCTATTCAAACAGAGTGGTCTGTTCCTCCCTGAACAACTTTAAGCCACGGAATGGCACAAACCACACAGATTTTTTCCTGCTTATCCTCAGTTTAATCCCTAATAAGTTAATGATTTCTGGAAGACTTTCCCGATGCCATGGTTGATTTAAAAATCCTGCGGTGATCCATCAGCTTAATCTCCTGATATTACACAAATCAATTTGGTAGAATGAGCAATTCCAGTTTGAATGACTGCCATTAAGGAATATTTGACTGTTTGCTAAATGAACAGCAGAAACCTAAATAAAACATTTGCTTTCCCTAGAAAAAAAGGAGAGAAAAAAAAAAAACACACACACACAGAGACTGGCATTATTCATGTAATAAAAAAACAATGCCCTTATTTTTAGAGATACAAAAAATACATCAGACAGTCAACAATGAAAGAATAATAATAATAATACATTTCAGAAACAAATTTTGGAAATATAAGGAGAATACAGAGACCGTCTGTTGGCCAAACAATGAACAATCTGCCCTGCTTTGATGCCATTCTGATTTAGCAACCACTGGTAGACCAATACTCCTGGACCCAAGTGTTGGAGCTGAAATGATGCAGAAAAAAAAGTGTTCAAAAGTTTAGAGCACAAGAACATGTAGTTCTTTTAAACTGTAATGCAAACAAACTTATACTTGACTCAAGACGCAAACTACTAGAATAATTGTTGATATACTGTATGTGTGCACTTTTACAGCATGTGGTGTCATCATAATAACGTCTTATGCTACACCTTAAATTTGGACCTACATTCTACCACACCAAAACAATTGTTAAAGCAATATACAGTTGAGTAGGGAGCAGTACTCCTGAACGTAGCCATAACAGATGGAGCATGAACTTTCCCCACCACTGTTTGTTTTTAACAAGCCATGAGAAAAAATTCACCAAAATTCATTACTAAATATCTGCAGACATACTAGTCCGATTTAATTGTTTTAATTAAACAAAAGGTTCAACTATCAATTTATGTACTGTAGGTTTTTTCTTGCAGCGAACAAATGTTTCACACTGCCTACAGAATTAACACATTCATTTCACACACTACTTTTATTTAACTGGCAAACAAGGCAGCAAGCCAGGGCAGAAAAAGTCACTGCAATTTTCTATATTTGCAGCTCTTTCATTGCGTTAGCACAGCCATCTCCAGTAAAGGGCCTGGGGCAAGCTTCTAATGTGGATTTAAAAACCCCTCTATGTGCTGCTCCACACACAAGGCCAATACAGGAATGCTGACCTGCATGATTAAACTATCGCTTATTTGCTTTGGACAACATTGTCTCACGGTTACTTATATAGTTTGCACATGGGCAGTTTTGTGAACTAGCTGAATATGCCTGCAGGTAAATCTGAGATGTATAATCATGTCAATCTCCATAATCTTTCTAATGCTATTAATTGAACAACCAATCGGCTTAACACGCTAAGAAGTAAAATCTGAACATCAGTGTTTACAGGCTAATCAACTTCATTTGATTCGGTTTATGCAAAAGCCTCCCTGTAAACACAACAAACACTCCAGATTTTAATAAACTGGAGAGCCATAATTGTAGCTTAAAATTGGGAAATATAATTAATCACATACAGTATGTTCACAGCAAGAGTAAATGCAACTGTGCAGCTGTTGATTCATCTGTATATTACATTAATTATACATTATGCATTAATTCAAATGAAAACTCAAAACCTATTCTATCATTTGAATTCCCTTTAAATGCTGTAGCAACACCTACGTCGGTGAACTGCTTCATACTGAGTTCACGTACAACCTAGAATACAAAATTAATGACGATTACACTTCGGGTCCATTTGGTGGATTAAGCAGAAAAAAAAAAAGAGCCTTTCACTGTTCAGAATGAAAAATGACATTTAATACATAGAATGTTGTTGTGATGTCCCTGTGCAACCCAACCAAACAATAACATAATGACTTTGGAGATTTGATGCAGCACTGATTAGATGAATATCCTTGATTATATCATCAGATGCCTTTAGCACTTCTGCTTGCTGCTGTATTATATAAACGGTATTAGGGGTCTGCACCTTTGTTGCTGTCAAGTGTGTATGCATAATGCAGTGAGTGAAACATCTGGACTGACAGACACACGCGAGTTTTACACGTTTCATGCACCACAAATGATCCATACAAAGGTTGTGAGAACAGAGTTACACAGGAATCAATAGTGTGTGTGTGTGGTGGTTATTAGCAATAAATCAATAAGTCAATGAATCAGAATAAACAGACCATAAATACAAAATATGAATAGGATGGGAATAAGTATAAAGTTTAATACTTGCACATGGCATATCATACTTAAAGCTGATTATTCATTAAATATGAATAATATATGCAAATAGTCATTATTAATATTTATCTATCAAAGCAAATAACACAGGATGTACATTTTGTAACTAGTGCTACGGTTTTCCATTTTTATCCTAGAACTTATTTATTTATTTTTTTAGTTCACTTTCTTTTGAAACTTACCTGTGCATAGGCAGGTCTGAATGAAAAACAGCAGGACGCTTTTTCTGATCAGTAACATCATTGTCCCTCTTGTCCTGGAGCCTAGGTTTGTTTCGAATTGTACAGCAACAGAGTGATATTTGCGTGAAATGAGCGCGTGAACAGACACCGAAAAAGGCAAGTCCCATATTTATGGAGTGCGCATGTTACCGGGAAAAAAATGTATTTAACTATTAACAATACTCATAAAACACACACACACAAACAAGTCGAAACTGTCGCATTTCGAGAAAAAGCGCATCTTATTTGAACTACTCTTGCGGGATGAGTAACCACACACACACACACACACACATCAGTATTCACACTATGCCTGAGCCCTGTGTCTTAACCTAGACAGATACTGGTGAAGATAACGAAGCTCGAGAAACGGACTTTCTGCTCCAGCTGTCTGCACTGCATGCACGTGCCCGCTGAAGCTATGTGATGCACCTGCTCCGCGCGAGCTCCGCGCTGTAATTAAGACATGACGCGCGCGAGCTCAGTGTGCAGAGACAGCGCGCGGCACGAGACTACCCTTAAAGAGACAGCGCGCGCAGGGTAACCACCTGTCCCCTGACCCCGCCCCTGACACGCTGCACACCCAACCTGCAAATTACTCTCCAAGCACCGTTTTCTACACCCTAGCTCTCCGTATRGCTCTTAAAAGATCGAGTTTTTTGCGTCATCTGTGACGCGCAACTGAGTTTGTTGACCTGCTGAGTAAAAAAAAAAAGAGCATTGCAAAAGGTTGGCTTACAAGAATGTACCACAAAAACATGCCATTTTGGGTTATTACAATAATCCTGGTACACACACAAATAAATAAAATAGTAAACAGACACAGTTTTATGGTCAAATTCCTACAGCATGCACCAAATTGATCAGGTTTCTATTAGCTATTCATTAAACATTGTTAACTAGCGTTGGTATCCGTCAGTGATAAACGGGTAAAGATTTTGTAGAAATACTTAAAAGGTTAAATCTAAAAGTAAGCTGATCAGATCAGATTTACATGTCTGCCTGCAACAAAGATAAACACCTATATACAGGATATTTTGAAACTTCTGTAATTTCACAAAATTTTGTTTGGTGTGACCATGGTATCGGCTTCCATAGGATTGGTGGCTAAATATTGGGAAATTGTACAAAAATTAACCTACCAAGATTTTGAATCTACCTATCTTTTTACAATCAGTGGGAAAGAGAGTATATTTAAAAAATGATGTTTGCATCTTGTACTTCTTTCGTTGTCAGTCAAATACACTAACTGTTCAGTAATCAGAGAGTGAATCACAGATCACAAATCGAAAAAGTAAATCAGGTAAAGATTAAGATTTGTTTTAAAAACGATTCCAGCATGTTAAAATTCATTTATACTTAAGTGCTGTTATTTCAGCTGTGAAAATAGTAAGCAATCCCAGTAAAAAACGCTCCTAATTCATGTCTATTGGTACAGGTGTTTACATTAAGCAAATAGCTTATTAGTAGATTATTTATAGTAGCTTATATCCTAGCAGCGTATACAGAAAGTACCTTGCCTAGTGCCTCAAATTCCCTGGTATAAGCTCCAGACCTTTACAGAATGAGTCAGCAATATTTTATTAACTTTTAGGCACAGTGGCAAAGCGATTAGCACTGTGGCTTTGCATATCCAGCATGCTCTTTAAAGAAAATGTGGTAAACAGAATTAGTAAGAGAGTAATGACTTTCCTTTTGTGCCTTTAAAGCTATTTTATTTCTGAATCAGTCACTCCTGACAAATTTTATAACCAGACACAATCAGTTGTCATTTGATGTGCAGTATGAACAGAAAGCCAGTACCTGAATCATCACAGATGTGGGTGGTGGATGATCTTATGGAGTTCTGGCATGTCAGACATTTGGGGTAGATGTTTTGAAGTGTAAACAGGCCAATTGTTCGATCTTCCATAATTCCTCATGTACATGATATGACCTCTTGTGTACACACACACACGTGTGTGTGTGTGAATTATATATACACACACACACACACACACACACAAGCGCACTGAGGTGAGATCACGTATCATGATGGATGGATAGATTAGATTTGGAGCTGGCTGAAGTTAACATCAGATGCAGACAAAACTAAATTCAGAGTTTAGTTTTGTCTGTGCCTGATGTTAACTTCAGCCAGTTCCAAATCTAATCCATTCTCAGCCAGAACGACACAGTGTACATGCATCAAGTACAAGAAATACATCTGCAACACACACAGTAAAACTCTGTCCCTCATATCGTGTATTGGATGACATGAATAGGCTGTGTGTTCAGTAGGATTGTTGTGTTGTGTAGATACATGAGTATCTGTTCAGGGGGCACTTTTTGCTTAGACCGACACGAACATGTTAAATTTCTCATTAAGTTAAAAGAAATAAAGATAATTACTGATAAAAGCCTGTTTCATTTATACATTTGTTCATGATAAAGATCCTTTTTTCACCACCCAGATCTTGATTATAATTGATTTTTTCTGTTTTACTTCATTTTATCACAAAAAATAGCATTTCTATCAATAAATAGTTTTTTTTAATCAATTGCTATGACTGTGTTAATTTAAAAACCCAATAATGTGTTGAGTCAATCAGACTCGTGAATACTAACTCAGTAACAAAAAACATGAACACACACAAGGGTTACACATACAACACATTGTGTAAGCAAAAATTTTGCAGGTTGCAGACAGTGTGGTTTAATACATCATTACATTATTAATAAAAACTGCACAGTGTCTGCCTGGCCAATGACCTAGGCATAAAAATGAAATGATTGGTCCTGACAGATGTTCCAACAGCATAGTCTTTCAGAAGGTCCAGGTCAATAAGGTTATGATTCCACTGCTATGTTACACTGATCTTTTAATTTAACTTGTATTACCCAAGTAAAAAAAAAAGTATGCTAAGTATATTAAAAGCATACTGAAGTGTACTTGCTCCAGACTAGTGAATAGTATACTTGAAGTTTGCTATTTTGGAACAACTAATTTTTTACTAAGTGTATTTAAATTGTAATTAAATTGTACAAAAGCACAATTGTAAGTGTATTAAATATACTTCTGTGTGCTAAAGTGGAACAACTTTAAGTATATTTAGTACACTTAAAGTATATGGCTGTGTGTACTAACGCACACACCTGACAGTAATTAATGAACTTTAAGTATATATTTAATGTATTATAAGTACATTACAGCAATTCTTACAGTGTTACAAATACATGATTAATATACTATGAGTATATTCTTATTGCAGCAGTAGCATGGCCACTTACAAATACTAAAAAAGTACACTTTGTGGTTAATACAAATATACTTGATTACAAAATATAATACACAGTCTTCCATAATACTGTATTGCAAATGTGTTACAAGTACACTAAAGATGTTTAGGACAATTTACAAATGCTGAATGTATTTTATACACTTTAAAATGTTTTTGAAACACATTACATCACATTACATTACTGAGGCAGATTTTATTCATGAGTTCAACAGATTTAATTTGCACAAGGTTACAAAAAAGCACTACTATAGTTTATTTGTGTTCAACAAAACGTCAGGTTGTCTCGCAAACTAAAATGTAAACTGCTGTCTAAACAAAGACAGACATTGGTATTAGAATATACAGGTACAGTATTAGTTCAAACCTGGTGTGTTGATTCTGTTACACAGAGATTGAAAACAGGCCGAGAGCTACGTAGCATTATACCAGAGGGAAGGTACACAAGATTTAGGAATAACACATTAAACAACACATTCCATAGTTTAAACTATGTACTTAATTACAAATTACCCAACAGAAAACATAAAAATTTACCTTATGCCGATGAAAATAAAAAATAATAACGATACGAACTAACGCACGCAATGATGCAGCTTCCACCCATTAATTCAAACTAGGTGCGGAAGAACTGTGGAGCCAATCAGATAGCAGACAGTCAGAATGTGCCCGCCTCCAGTTTTTGATTGGCTAGTGTTGCGCCGATTCTAGCCTCTGGTTGGCCGGAAAAGTTGTAATGCTTATAATGCTGCTGCGGTTTGTGCAAGTGTACAGCTTTATGATAGTGAGCGCACAGAAGAGAGAGAGAGAGAGAGAGAGAGAGACTGCAAACATAAATCTTGAACGCGTTAAAGTGGGTTTCGGTGCGTAGAAACGAGTTTGAGGACGCGCCCGCGAGAGAGAGATTCAGCGTGCAAAAACGTGTCTTAAAACGCGCGAGAGAGTAGTGCACTAACTATAAGCATTAATAAGTACATATGAATAAATACATTTAAATGTAACTGAAAATATACAGAGACTACCATATATTAAAAATTTGTATTCTAATGTATACTTTCTGTACATTTGTACAATGAGTATTTCAAGCATATATATATTTTTTTAATATACTAAAAATATATTGAAAAACAAAGTTTAAATAAGTGTACTTTGGAAATTAGACCAACCTTTCACTTAAAGTATATTTTCCTATAATATATTTTTGGAAAGTGTACTATGATACAATTATTCATTGTTAAGTATGTTTAAAGTTTAATTCCAAAATTTGGTAAAAGCATGATGTTAGTATACTTTTTATATATTAACTAGGTACAACTTTTTGTTAATATATTTGCAATGTACTATTGAAGATTTCAATATATTTGTAATACACTAAAGTGTTTTTTTTTTCCACTGGGGTAATTACAGGTACAAAGGGGATTACAAGATAGCTAGCTATTTATCGTTGGGGCAGTCCATCATCTGATTGACCAACAATTTGTAATCCAAATCCAAATACATTTTTATTTGATATTTTTAGCATTTTTAGCTTAAACATACTGTATCATTAGCTGTCTACTTACTTCTTGCATGCTAAAAATTACAATGAAATTTTTGATTTTTGGATTACAAATTGTTGGAATTTTAGCATGCTTAAAGATAAAGCTGTTTCTTGGCTGGGAAAGATGTCTATGCATTTAACAATATTAAATATGCCTGAATCTACAAACATACATGAATATGTAATTTGGACAATCTTGCAGCTCGTGGTTTTAATTCTGAGCTTGAGTCACTGTCTGTGTGGAGTTTCTGCGCACGTTCTGCATATGTTTATTTGACTTTCTTTTTACCTTGCAAACACCACTGCAGTAGGTGGCCTGACTGTGCCAAATCGCCCATGGTGTAAATGAGTGTGGGAATGGGTGTGCATGGTGTGCTGCAATACAGTATACTGGCATCCCTTTCACCGTGGATTCCTGCCTCAGGATATGTCTCTGGATCCACTGCAACCCTGATCAGGATAAAGCAGAATAAATGAATTTATTACTGAATAAATAAATGAATTGCATTTGGAAATGTATGACTTGAATAGTGCTTGGAAAATGATACCACATTGCACTCCATAATGGGATCATTCTGCCATTTTAGTTCAGTTAGTTATTTGTTTAGATGCTACAAAAATATTCACAGACACACACACACACACACACACACGCACAGACACACACACACACACACACACACAGTTAAAGCTTTAAAAAGACCTCTAGCTGTGTTCTTTCATGAACACAAAAGGTGGTTCTAACACATCAAACTCCAGGAAAGATATCTGTCGATCTGTAGATATCTGTCTTGTAGATGGTGTGGACCCAAACAGCGTAGGAAAAGGAATAGAACAGGAATAATAATCTGAACATGTAACATCCTCTTTCATTTCCAGATATCATTTCCTATCTAGTGTGTGGCTCAAGTGCCTATTCTTTCGAGCAGTTTAAAAATGGCAAGCCACTTGAAGTCCATGTACGGTAAATGAACGAGTAAAGGATATGCTGATCGACGGTATCACAGAAGCCAAAATGTGATACTGCAGTCGTTCAAACCGGTGTATGCTGCTGATGTTACACTTCCAAGGTCTTTATTTTTCTCCATAGCAATTCCATCCTTGTTTCCCCTTACTGTAAAATAAGCATACATTACTATATGAATAAACATTATATAAGCATACAGTATATTAATATAAGAATACAGAGTTTTGTCTACTTTAATATTCCTCATACTTAAACTTTTCCTGTTAATAAAGTCATACAATTAATGTCCTTACACATAATCTGACAGTGCTTTAATATACCCGGATGTTATTCTTATTTCTTTCTTTCTCAAATATTTTATGAGACCAAACATATTGTGATTCACCCTAAAAATGTCAGTAGATAGTGACAGAACCATGACGCATAAATTGCATGTGAGGGAGACACTAATGCATATAGAGAATATTCCGTGTCAGACTGAAGCCCAGTCATATTAGTGAAAAGTGCAAAATGCCCTACAAAAGGTATGCACAGCTCCTCCATCACTTTCTCTCATAAATAGAAAACAATAAGTAGAGGATTGCTACAGTATTTAGGAATTGAATGCTAAATTTGTGTCGGAAGTATATAGTTTCACCTGCTAAAATAGTCCACATCAAAGTATTGTATTTTATTGCATAAGGTAGAAAAGCAATTAGTTCAAAAAGCAGCTCTAAAGGTGAAAGAATATGAAATGTACACAACCTGGCAACATTAAAATGACTGGAATTGGGTTACGAACTGTCCAAAACAGTATTACAAACCAGGAAGGAATAATCTTCAACTGTCAACAGAAAAAATGTRATCGGAAAAAAAAACACTAGGAATGACAGGGATGGTGAGAGATTGCTTAAATGCCTCGTGAAGTTCCTTTGTAAAAAAATAAATAAATAAGTACACATTTTAAATGCCAGTAGAAATCACACAGCTGTGATTAATAATGAAATTATGAACATCTCATCTGGTAGCTTCAGGGTCTGCTCAGTTACTCTCACTATTACATACTGTACATTACACACACAGACTTATTTTCATTGTCACTTTCATGCTGTTCTTTGCACAAATACTAAGTTATTTGCACTATTAATACTATTTGCACTGCTGTTTACTTGAACACATAAAATTGCACATCAAGGCTGCACTGCGTTCTTCAACGTCATTTCTCTTATTAGTTCTTCTTATTATTTATTTTAACTTGTGATTTATATGCTTTATTTTTATGCCTCGTATATATCTTGTAGTTTTTTGTGCAAGTAACTTCTGCCCAGTTCTCACATTATCCTTTGTTTGCTGACTATATATGTAAGGTATCTACTGTACATCCTGTTTTTGTGTTACTGTCTCTGTTGTCTGTTGTCCACACACATCCAGACTGTGCAACAGCTTTTTTCCACAAGCTATCCGTCTCCTCAACAATAAGGGTCTAGACTGATAAATACACACACACACACACACACACACACACACACACACACACACACACACACACACACACACACACACACTCAGCTTAACTCAATGACCTCAAAACATTGACACTGGACTGACTAATCAACACAAGCGCAGACACACTGATCTACACTACCAGACTATTGTACACACCAACCTGTAAATGCTCTTTTGCACAATATTCATGACTGGATTACTTTTTGCACTAACTTTTTTAATTCTTGCTGCTACGTTAAGGAACATTTACTGTTTCTCCACCACCTCAATTTACCACCTCAAGACCACAGAGTATTATGTTATGTTATGTTGTGTTTGTCGCACTGTCACTTTGTTGCTCTTGTTTACATTTGCACATGCACTTTATGTTGTCTGTTTTCTGTATTT
>QMIH01000296.1:528309-542071 GCA_003987875.1 Clarias batrachus
ACACACACACACACACACACACGTTACACTGTCTACACACTATATAGACATAAAAAAACACCTGTTAATGAGACTAATTGAGAAATAGAAATGCTTCGATTTGCTAGGGAGCATAAAGACTGAACTTTGGTTCAATAGAAAAATGTCACATGGTCTTATGAGTTCATTTCCCCCTATCCCAGAGCGATGAGCATATCGAGTTAGAAGGGAAGAGTATAAAGTGATGTACCCATAATGTAATAAAATAAAGTCAGCTGTTGGCTTGAATGTACTGGATGACCAGATTATTATATCTATAGAGTTTTTCTTCTCTGATGGCACAGCTATAGTCCAGAACTCAAATTGTGAAAGATTGTGGTTCTGGGAGCATGTGGGATGGATTTCACACATGAATTGGCCGCCACACTGTGTGCCGTAATCAAAGCTAAAAGGCGGGTGAAGGAAATATTAAGTTGTGAGAATTTTTCTTTTGGCCAGGTGGCTAATACAACTAATTGTATTGCTTTTGTCATTAGTGACATATTGGAACTGTTACACACTGAACAAACAGTTCAACAGAAGAGATTAGGAAAATCTGACCTTTAGTACAAAGCAATTAAAATGGTTAAATCTGCATGAATTTGCTAAGGAAATAGATTGGAGATCTTTTTTTTTTTTTTTTTTTAAAGAATAAATAATATATTAAAATGTAATTTTCAGTACAGCTTTCTCTTTCTTTACCGTACTGGTTAAAATATTTCAGAAATCTAAAACCTTTTGTTTCCATTTTAAGCAAAAAAAAAAAAAATCCCAGATTTTAAATCAGTTTTTAAATGTCTCTCTTAAAATTTTTTTTTTTTTTTTAAACCACTGCAACTCTAAAATATCCCACATTCACAATCTCATTATTGCAGTATTTGACATTAGGTTTAGAGCACCAATGATTCGAAACTGGCCTCATTATTCACGTCATTGTACAGAGCATCACTAATGCATTATGGGAAACTGGATTCTGGCGCAGCTGTGAATGAGCCAATCGCATATCTATTTAGATCCCTCATACCAGCAATGCCAGAAGCTGTTAGAGAACACTGAGTCATTACTTACTTTCAAAAACAACAGATGATACTGGCTTGAACACTGTGCAAAAGTACTGTGTGATGCTTTAACACTTCAGTATAATGACATCTATTATCAAGTGGCCACACACTTTCTTCATGTTCGGATAGCTTGGTCTCTGGACTATTATATCAGCATAAGTATYGCTTTGTCCTCCTTTTTACTAAAAAGATTTCCATTGTCTGTGAAGGACTTCTGTCATTCAAAATATGCATTGCATGTTAGCCACTTGTCCACGGCCCTTTCTCTGTTATAATAAAAGTGCACGTTTTGAAAGCTATTAGACCTGACAGCTGTGTTTGGTTTGTATAAATACACACCCGCACGCGCGCACACACACACACACACACACACACACACACACACACACACACACACACACACACACACACACACACACACAGTATTTTAGGTTTGCAGCTGTGTGCAAATATGTAACTATGAAATAACCTACATGATTAAATACAATTCAAACCTGTATGATCAATTAAATCCAAAGATAGTATTATACAGTACATTTGATTTATAAGGATTTTATAAGGATTATAAGGATTTTTTTTTTTTGCTTGTAGCAAAACACTCCCATCCCCTGGGAATGTATGATCAAATTACCTCACTAAYACTAACTTAACGCCTTAGTGCCCTTGTGTTAAGACATGCTATTATTTCCAGCTATGTTTAATACTGTATTAGGGATACAACTTAATATGGTCATATTATTCAAAATAAACAGGTCATGGGTTCTAGATGGAAATACCTTTTTTCTTTCACAAGCTACAGTTAAGATAAGAGGTTTTAAGCAAGGAATACAGAAGCGATAAGAAAGCAAAAGGTTTCTACTTYCATTTGATGGTGCTATCAGAAGCGGACTAGATAAAGACCACATTCATTAATGTGAAAGCTCCATGATGCATGTTCAAAGTTCATTTGTTCACCGTTGAAAATGCCTGTTTAGAGTCACTGTGGTTTAAAAAAGACTACTAATTTGTAGATATTTTTGGAAACAGAACCAAATACATGTATTAAGATATTCCAAGTAGGCTCATACAGAAAAGAATAATTKTGTAATGCAAATAATTTCTAAGATTTGGAGCACAATCAGTRTTAGGGCAGTGGCGGCTGGAGGGTTACAGCTCCGGGTTAGGGATCAGAAGATTGCACGGTTCAAATAACAGCACTTCCAATATGTCCCTGTTGGGCTCTTGAGCAAGGCTGACCCTGCCCTCAGACCCMAGCGTCCTAACAAGCTGAGACATGCAACAATAATAAAAAGTTTTTTTTTTCTTATTTTATTCTTAAAATTCTTTGCTGTAATGTAATATACACTAGCGTAAGTACCTGTCGAGTTTGTAGAAATAGATAAAAAGTTAAAGCTAAAAATAAGCTGATCAGGTTTAATATAATCAGTGCTATTATTATTTCAGGTTGAAGCCCACATAAGCCCATGTCTCCCTGTCTTTCTGTGTGGTAGAACGCTCTGCCTACCTTACTCATAAAAAGAAAAGAAAATGATTAAGGTTAAGTATCTTATGCCTTGTTTGCACCAAGTTGTTAAATGCTGTGATGTAATCTGGTACTGCTCATAATGTCACTTCTWTTCAACCTTTGATTACATTTATGGCACAGGTTTAACTTCAGGYGAATACCTAAGAAATACCAAAGTTTCATTACAGTAAATTCTGTCAAGCCAGTTTGAGGTTGTGACAAAATCTGGACAGACATACAGACAAACATACAGACAGAAGCCTTTCAGAATGAAACAATATTACTGAAAGAATGAGTTCTGACATGCCCCAGACCATTTTTTTTTATGTACATAGATGACAGATAAGTCTTCTTATTTGGAGCTCATAACAGATACACATGATGGGGTTGCTTCACAATCCGGACATTAGGTTGTCTGTTAGAGCTGCACCTAACACTCACTCACTCACTCACTCACTCACTCATCGTCTATACCGCTTTATCCTGTGTTCAGGGTCACAGGGGGCCTGGAGCCTATCCCAGGAGACTTAGGGCATGAGGTCATGAACACCCTGGAAAGGCCAATCCATCACATGGCACATACACACTACGGACAATTTGGGAACGCCAATTAGCCTAATCTGCATATATTTGGACTGTGGGAGGAAACCGGAATACCCGRAGGAAACTCATGCAGAGAACATGTCAATTCCATGCACACAGACACAGGAATTGAGCCTGGCTGGAATCAAACCCAGACCCTGGAGGTGCAAGGCGACAGTGTTAACCACTACACCACTGATTATTTTTTGTGTTTGTGTGTGTGGCTAATCTAGCAGCAATGTTAGTGATAGGTTCTAGTTGAATGATTTTAAGCCTTTTATTAACTTACCAGTAAATAATAATCATAAATTTTTTGTTTACCCTTTTATTCAAGCATTTTCTCATAAGAATATTTATTTTACAAATAAATATTTTCCCACATAAAAAATATTGTCTGTCAAGAATGAATAAATTCAGTGGCCATGTGAGGCCTGCATGCAGTCACAAAATTTATATAGAACAAATATTTTTTATTAAGTAATAAAGACAGCTTTGCGTCTTCATGAGACAAAAAAGACAGAAAAAAATCACTCACATTTTACTGTATAAATCTGAATAGTAATAGCAACTGCATTCTTTCCGTAAGGCTCACACATTTCTGATTCTTATCTAATTTGACAAAAAAATCTATGTAGGAAGAAAAACATTTCAAACTTTACATTGCTTAGATTTAAAAGTCTGTACACATAAACAAACTGATTCTAACTCACTCGCCGATGCGGTGGAGTTGCGTTGCCAGACTAGCCTTTGGCATCTGCTGTGGAGAATCTTGACTCCCAGGCATGGCCACCCACCAACACTCAGACTAAACTCACTCTGATACACACTGAGGCTGCCGTCTCGTCGTTTTGAGGTCAGAGCGAACCAGGGAGTTTGCTTTTGAGTGTGTGTATGTGTGTGCTCCGTGTATGTGTCTGTAAGTTTCCGTGTACATGCACACTGTGGTGATCCATTTTACTTCAACACAGTATACAGAGAACCATCCTATTAGGTGTTTCTTTAAATAATTACCACTTGTCGGATGATCAGGTTTGGATTTGGGGGATATTATATTTTTTATCGCCTATTCCAGCACACTCTGGCAAAAAATGGAGGATGAAAGTAAACATTGTGACTGATAAATACACCCCACAGATGTCAACATATTTATTAAGTATAACAACCTAGTAATATAGCATAATTATCTAATTGATTAATTAATTAATTAATTAGTCTAGATCTAAGAGTACTGCTTTAATATAGCTTTTAAAAGCTTTTAGCTTTTAATATCATACGTTTGATCAGTGTAGTCTACAATAATCTGGCATGTGACAAATTAACTAGAGCATCATTTGTAACATGAAACAGTGGCTTTAACTACTATGTAGAAGCTGATATTTGCTTAAATAACAGTTGCCAAGGCCAAAGTCGAATCTGATCTCGATTATTAAGGTCAGTTTGGAATGAAATAGGATCGATTTGGGACAGCTGTGTAGTATGTTTTATTTTCAACACGGCAATGTTTTATTTTGGACTCTAATGTGCAACTTTTTTATTTTGTCTAATGGAGTAAGTGACTCCCTTGTAAGTGTCCCATTTCATTCTTTCTCTCTCTTTAAGCAGCCACAGTTTTTCTTGCATTGACTTTGTGTCTGCTGTGAAGGGCTAACATAATTGAGGGCTCTCCATGTGAAACAAGTGTCCTGTTCCACTCTGTGACCCTAAAAAATACAATGGGGGAGTCTAGGACATGAAACGACCAAGGTCATAGTCAGGCAATGGTAATAAACCGAAGTGAATTTGACTCCTATGAAAGGGTCGCTGTGAACCCTGGTGCAGCTTCTGAAGGGCAAAACGGGAGGGGAGCCATTTGTCAACAGTGAGGAAGTCACAGAGGAATACCGGGGACTGAMTTTGATTTTGTTTGATTCAGACAAGCTTCTATGGGTATTGTACTTCCATCCGAACACAGGTTTAAATGTGCACCATCAAGTTGCATCTATTAATGTGTAATTAGATATGAGCCTTTACTCCAGTCAGGTTAAACACTGCAACACTGCAAGCAGTTCATAACAATATTACACCACGTTGAACCAAGACAGATAAAAGTAGTATTTCCTGTATCAGATGTCTTCAGATTGCACAAAGTGTCATATTTAATCATTAGGAAAAAACTACAGGTTTCTGGTTTGAACTGATTTCCAAAGTTATTAAAACACTATACAATACTATATGGCCAGAAGTATGTGGACTCCTGACCAACACATCCATACTGTGTATATACTATACGTACATACTGTTGTCCCATTTTAATGTAGTCTCTCTTTTCTTTTATAATTACCTCCTGTATTCTGGGAAGGCTTTCCATAGATTTTGGAGCGTGGCTGTGGGGCTTTGCCAATACAGCCACAAGCGAGTGTACTTGTTTCTATTTAATTCATAGTCATGATTTTGAAGTCCTTTGAATACAGGACAAATCTATTCAAATTGTAATCAGCTGTTAGTTCACAAATCCTAAGTGAAGCTTCTGTGCTACAATGGGAATAGAATCTTTAGGAAAAATGGCAATCAATTTGAATTGTTAAAAATTCCTAAAACATGGTACGCTGCATGTTTTTTTAATGCATATAATGGCAATAAATGTGCATGCTCACAACATGATTGTGTGAAGTGAATGACAATGCATCTCAAGGTAACCTTAACTTGAGTACAATTTTCCTGGCACAAAGGACTCCCCCACTCCCGAATACGGGTGTGCTTTGGTTTTAGAACAAATTATACCAATAAATAATGAAGGAAAAATCTTAACATGACAGTAGTTAAGGCATTGGACTATAGATCGGAATGTCCCGTGTTCAAACCCTACCACAACCAAGTTTTCACTGTTTGGCCCTTGAGCAAGGCCTTTAAGCCTAAATTGCCAGATGTACAGTATAATGAGATACAAATGTAAGTCAATCTAGGTAAGGTTGTCTGCCAAATGATGTAATGTAATGTAAAATGATATGCAATCATTTTATCAAATATTTTACAAAGAGTGTGTACAATGGTAAATACTTGTTGGCCTATAATGACAATGTACTTCTGCTTTGGACCTTTGTTGTTAATATATTAATATTTTAGATAAAATATGCTTATGGGCGTTGGTTGCCACTGTTGCTTAACCCTATCTGCTTCAGGGGCACTGTATCCTGGCTGACCCTGTGCTCTGATCCCAACTTCCTCTCTGGGATAAATGAAGAAAAAAAAATCACTGTGCTTTAAGCATAAGTTATATGCAACAATATTTGAATCTTATTCTTATGTGAGTAATCCTAGTTGATGTACRTACAGAGGTGGGTAGTATCAAGTTACATTTACTCCGTTACATTTACTTGAGTAACTTTTTGGAAATCAAATTACTTCTATGAGTACAGTAGTTTACTGCTTGCTTTTTACTTTTACTTGAGTAGCTTTGTGAAGAAGAAATGCTACTCTTACTCCCCTACGTTCGGCTACACCCGAGTCGTTACTTTTCTAACCATTTATTCTAAACATGCAGCCGGTAGATCTACCACATGACTGTTTCACCAACCAGACGCAGCAACAATAATCACATGATTCCATTTCACCAATCAGATCAGGAGGCAGAGAGGGAAAACCTTCAGCCGGTGTCCTATAAATCCATCCTACCTGTGAATCCGTCCTACRTACGCTCACTTGCGCATGTGCAAATAAGAGTTTGCGCAGCTTTCTCTAATTTTGCAGAACGGCCATAAATCTATGCTGCTACTAGTGGGATCTTGAGATGAGTATAGAATGTTTGTGTGATTATATGTTAAYTTTAATGGTACATATAATGCTATTTTACCAGTCTATGAATATATAAGTATATTTCAGTACAGAATTAATCGTCAACACATGTGTTGTATATTTTTATGCATCCAAAAAATATGGTGCATCCTGGCATCATATACAAAGCATGTTTTGCTTGCGAAAGAACAGCTTCATACTAATGATGGGTCGTTCATGAACGATCTTTAACGTGACWCCGTAGTCTCGGAGAGGGATTCGTTCATTTTCTAATGGGCGCGCATGCGCAAATCATCGCAAAACCGCCTTAGGTTATGTACAGGGAACAGAATTATTTTTCATAAYGGTTCTCAGAAAATCTTCAAGTCCGCGTCGTTCATTCTTTTATCAYGTGACTCCCATAGACGCCATGCAGTGCAATAGATCCAAAAGAGCAAACGACTCAGACTAGAAGATATGATGGTGAGCTGCTCATTCTGTTTATAATAATATGTCCTTAGCTGCATTGTACTATTTTTATTTCTAGAACTATAGCCAATATTTGTATATGTAGATGTGTTGGGGGTCTGTTTATTGAAAATGTAACATTTTATTTTATTTTTGATCAAAATAATGAAATGAACTAAATGACGCAAAAAAAAAGATTCGTTCATTTTGATGAATGAGATTCAAAGAACTGAGTCACTAAAATGATTCAAACTTCCCATCACTAATTCATACTGCGGTGTCTTCTCTATGTGCCAACAACAGACACACACTTATACACCCACACTGATATATAATTATTATAATAATAAATAACAAAAAAATCAGACATTGCGATTGAAACAGTTATTCAGTTACTCAGTACTTGAGTAGTCTTTTCACAGAATACTTTTTTACTCTTACTTGAGTAATATTTTGGATGACTAGTTTTTTACTTCTACTTGAGTAATATTATTTAGAAATACAGCTAATCTTACTTGAGTAAATTTTTTGGCTGCTCTACCCATCTCTGTGTACGTATGGATGGACGTCATGTACTCTGGATGTAGCAATAGTGCATTTGATTTTCTGGACACAAGAAGTACAAGAAGCATTATATTGTGCAGTCAAACTGATTATTAATCGACCATCAATTGGTTTACTCAAACTGATGATTTATTAAGGAATGGATACTGATTCCCATAATTAGTTGAGATGCATGCAAAAAAGAATACAGGAAAGAAAGCAGCGTTCTGAGTCTGAGTTGATTAGTCATTTGAAAGGCATTAAGTAGTCAATCAGAAGCAATTAATTATACCTCAACACAAACAACACAACAGGAGCAATCATTCTTCTCACGTCCTGCCTTTTCACCGATATGCCTAATGTCTCCCCGAACTCAAAACCCTGCTACTGAGTCACTGCTTAGGATCAAAAACAACAGATGACACAGGCAGGCATTAGAACATTCTGTGAAAGTACTGTGTGATGTTTTCAAACAGAGCTCAGCTGGGAAATATGAGCAGCAATCTTGGTTCTGGTATCTGAAATAATGACCTCCGGAGTTTGTTCTTGGATTCAAAATGCCCCTTCTCTAAAACGACTATAGAGTACATATACACTATGGAAGCAAAACAGGTTCGGGGTTCTTGCTGGCTAAGAACTTTTAGAACAAATTCTATTTCTTCTGTTCTTGTCAGTCCAGTTGTAGTGCCATATGGCCATGTGTCTCTGTTCCAGAAACCTGTTCTCTTACTCAATAAATCCAGTGCTGTTGGAGCTCTGGGTCACTAGAGGGCATGATCCACATTACATGCAACAAAAGGCCCAGCTGGCCATACACACGTGCACACAATCGCCAAGACACAGCCATCAAGAGAAGACAAAGCCCTCGGAGTGATTTGTTATTGCCTGGCGCAAAAGCAATAAGAGCTTTATGGAGGAATAGAAACAGGGGTGTGACATGGAAGTATAAAGTCAGGTTGTCTGAAAAGGTGGAGGGTGTGTGTGTGCAGACCTCACAGCTTCTCGGGAACAATAAAACCCATACCATTTGACCTCTATTAGTTTTAACTGCAGACTTAAGACACAGGTTTTTTTTAGTACGTTCAAACTCCCTAATATTACAGTGTCCGAACCATAATATGCACAACAATGATGTAAAGAAATCGTAATTATTCCAATCTGTAAGTAACTTGTTGTGTACAGATGAACAAATTTTCTGATATCAGCCTGATTAAACATACAATATAACCAAAAGTACAGATTTCATTCGAGGTAGCATTGCCATCTAGTGGATTTTGGTGCATGGTTTAAGTGGCAGWGATTTGGGTAACAGTCTACAGTATATGAGGACTTTTTCAAGGAAGGAATTTTAAATTATGTTTTTAAAACAATTGTAAGAATTTTTAAGAACAATTATTATAGCTCATAAGGGATATTAAGACTGAATTGTGTTGAAAGGTAGCAAGACAGTGGTGCTTGTTAGAATATGCCTAAATGCCTAAAGTGGAAAAATGTAAGAAATTCTTCGCAGAGGCCATTTGGATGGCTCTGAAGATGAATAGATAATAGAACTGATTAACAGATGAACAGATGGTCAGCATGCTGCAGTTCCTCCATTAGGAGAAAGTTAGTTGGGAATGAGATGATGCATACCACTTCATGTCCTGATTATATTTTATAGTACTTTTTTTTTTCAGATAGGTTTTGTTGGAGTTGGACCAAAGCAAAACTCTCTTGACATACAGTATTAGAGGCAATTACTTGGGTGTCTACTTGAAATATGTTCTGTTCTATTTGGAACAGCATGGTGTCCTTTAATGTTCAGTACTGTTTGCAAGTAACTGTAATTGATTTATGAGTGAATTGTAAGTGATTGTAATTACAAAAATATTGACTGTTTTATTGCTGTATTGTAAATATTAATAGCAACTTATTGGTTTTTCCCCTAAATCTTCCCTATCTGTTTAGTTACTTGTGTAATTTACCAGTCAGGATGGGTGGAACAAAAATGTGCTTCCTCTGGTACGCTTAAAGCCAACCATGTGCATCGTTTTCATACTGCTACTCACTAAGAAAGTGCAATTTTCCCTCTTCCGAGTACATGGGTTTACAGATGCCTATAATTGGTTAATGTCACTGTGACTGTCAGGGGAAGGGAACAAGAGATTATGTCATTTCTCTCATCCTGACGTCTTTCTTCACACTTGGCCAATTATAGCTTTTCATCCTTAAATTAATCCTCATAGTGTCTTCCTATACAGACATTGATCCTTCGGATTTAGAATTTAGAATACACTGCACATGGGAGTGTGAACAATTGTTCAGGTGAATTTATTTCATATAGCACATATAGTAATAGTTACAATTTCCTATCCAAGGGTACTATTCCCACGGGTATTGATGGCTCTTCCCTTTTCTTAATTTCTGTCATCTTTAGATTTTAACAAAGGGAGATATCTGCACYGCTCCATTTAACCTTCTTAACCAGGTTTGAGACATATACACATACTGTACACTATGGACAATTTGGAAACACCACTTGGCCTATGCTGTATAGTAAGCAACATGCACACTGCACGCACACAGCCATTTTCTAGACTCGAAACCTCGACACCGCTAACTGCTACTCCGCTGTGCTGTCACATTTAACAATGGACGTTGAAAAATGGGAGCAGAGTCACTAAAACTGATTTAACACAGACACTGATTCTGAGGATGTGTACAAGGAGACGTTTGGTTCAATTTTCAAGTACATGGATCAAGGAGAGAAAACTGTGATCTGATAAAGTTTATAAACAGGTGAGATAAAGCCATTTCTCCTGTTTACTAATGTGGCTATTTACAAATGACTCACAGGTATTCCCTGTCACGTACCAGCCCGTCAAGCTAAGTCTCTGTTGCCGCCATGGCAACAGCCAGGGGTTTCCTCAGTTTGTGAAGGTGTCACTATAAGGAGTAGCTCCTAGTTTTAAATCTCTATGCATACTGTTAACATGTCACCATGCCTGACAGCAACAGAATTTCATGTTAGCCAATAAAGTCAAACATTAATAAAAAAATAATTCCTACCTTACTGGCATGCTATTGGGAGTTGAGCTTGAAGGAAACCATCAAGAACAACATGCAGAGGTTTGCACAGACATTAACCCAAGCTCTGGACTAAACTCAGGATGCTGGAGGTGTGAAAAAGCAATGCTACTCTATACATCACTGCATTACTGTATATACTTATTCACTATTATTCTATATGAATTCATAAAAATGATTCATATGCAATATGTGAAATTTTAATGCACACAAAAGTGCTGTACATGTTTTCTGATTAATACCAGAATGGGTAGATCAGTAAAAATTAATACCATTTTATTTTATTTTGTTATTATTTTTTTTTACAGTGCACATGAGAAACATGGTGGGGAACCAAATTAGAAAAAGAGACACACTGAATATTTGAATTACAGAAGGTGAATATGTTTAGTAACCTGGTCAGGTTGTAGTGGGTATTCAGCCAATCCCAGCAGCACTGAATGAGAGAACTCATCCTGGATGGGATGCAGAGCATCACACATACACATTCACACCTCACATACAGTACACGCATTATCATTCACTCCCAGGGGCAATCTACATTTGCACTGACAGCATTTCACAGACACCCCTTATCCAGAGTGACTTCCATTCACTTCATTTTAACCAGCCGAGCAGCAGAGGTTTAGGGGCAGGCTTGAACTCGTGACCCTCCTGTCAGAAATCCAATGTCTTAACCACTCAGTTTCCACAGCACATGCAAACTCTGCATGGAGATTAACCTGAGCTCAAGTTCAAACTCAGGACTTTCAAGCTGTGTAGTGGCAACTGTGACATCAGACATTACCTCATGTTTCTTGCATAATATCAGATAACGTAAGGAGTAGTATCAATGACATGAAATGCCATTTAAGGTTTATTCTAAATGCATAACTATGACATTATTAATTCAATGTACAGTATCATCCCATGTGAAAGTTTCTTTTTTGAGGACGTATTATTTATTAGCAAGATTGTAAACAACATGTAGTGTGTGTAGGATGTGTTGTGTGTGTAGTATGTTTGCGTGTGTGTAGTGTGTGTGTGTGTGTGTGTGTGTGTGTGTGTGTGTGTGTGTGTGTGTGTGTGTGTGTGTGTGTGTGTGTGTGTGTGTGTGTGTGTATTTACTAGTTCTGATAAATGTGCATTTTGCAAAAGAGCTAAAATGTGTGTAGGATTTGTAGTGTATTTAGTAGTGCTGATGTCATAAATGCGCATTTTGCAAATCACCCAACATATCTGATCTTATGTTGAGTTGAGCCCATGACATGCATAGTGAACACTGTTCAGCTCAATGAGATCTAGAAGTGTACAGAGTGTACAGGCGTAGACACACAGACCTCCTAATGGCGGCAGATTCCAATCTGTGTGGGGATTTCCATGAGTTTTTGAGCATGTTAAGACCCCCAAAAGGGCCTGGATGGTTGTGAATAAATAATGAATAAATCACTGAATGAAAAAATAAGAATCAAGAATCAAGAAGAACAAGAGAGCTCTCACACATTTAGGACATCAGCACTATATATATATATATATATATACTTTTTTTCTAGATATTTTTGCTGCAGAATAAGGAAGCCCAGACTCTTCATGATGGTTTCATGAGACTGCATCTTTCCAACTCTTCTGTTACAGGAATGTTTGGCTTCCAAGATGACGATTTAGTTGTCAACGATTTAGTTTTGAGCTTTATTGCCACACACAACTGCTTTTCCACACTTTTAATTTTTGCATATTTTGTCAATTTAATTGGAAATTGGAAAAAGAAAAAATTGCCCACCAATCTGCAAGAATAACCCACATGAGAATGTGAAAATATAGTTATAGACTAATAGTTATATATTTGCCAGTAGTTACARCTTTGGGTGCATCTTCTCTTAGCATTTTGCAACTGGATTTGAATAAAAGTACAAATTTCACATTTTGTTTAATATAACATAATTAGGGTTAGGGTTCACCTTTGTGACTCCACTAACGGTATTAGCAACTTTCCAATTGGTTGGCATATTCTTTTTAGCAGTTTTGTAAACACTTGAGCCAGGCTGAAATAAAATACCTGTGTGGAGGACTGGTGCAGGGCTGACTGGGTCCAACTGAGTCATTTCCCTCAGACTGAGCTGCAAAAGAACACCTGTTTTCAAAAAGCCTGTGTTCAGCTCCRTCTCTGAAGTTAATATCCATCAATACTCCATTTTTAATATCCAATACCCATGCTTTCTRTTTAATCACTGGTATCACAGTGTTAAGTTACTGCTAACACAGAKCCAATGTTTCCTGTAATTAAGTACTGCCATTTCATGCTTTATTATTATTATTATTATTTTGAAAACCCATTTGCACTGTGGTATCATGGATTAAATGGTTGCCATTGGTCTTAGCTTGACTTGATTACATGCCTTAAAATGGAAAAACATTGTTTGTATGTTTACAATAAAAAAAAAAGTTAATTCATCTCTACAAAAGAAAAGAACACTTAACTGTCTAATTTAACAAATGTAAGGGGTTAGATGTAATATAATGTACAAGGTTATTAGTGCTGTCRTACTTCATTCATGTACTCATGTTTGATATAAGTTTTAAGTAAAAGATTGCCATTCAAAGCAAATATTCTTCATTATTTGACCAGGGTCTTAACAGCTTTAAAATACAGACAATAAACATTTATATAAGAWCAATTGCATGTAATGTTACATTTCTTTTGTGTGTTTTACCAATAGTATTCTCTATTTGTATAGAGAGTTCTTGTAGATAAACAGTATAGTAACATTGGGCTGTGCTGAAGTTTGAAAAT
>QMIH01000297.1:0-22801 GCA_003987875.1 Clarias batrachus
TAATAATCCTAACGAAAACAATAGGGCCCTGCGCACTCAGTGCTTGGGCCCTAATAACATGAAGCTATGGTAAAAAAACAGTTTAACAACAGGGCAGAGCATAATCTGCTAATCTCATACACGGGAAGAAAATAGTTACCAACACAGATGCAAGACAAAACTTAACTAAACACATGCCTATTTATACCAAACTAATCACCCACCACTAATTTCTAACTGCCAACAGTCTCTGCAACACTGTCCCTGCCAGCCCTTTTTGTCCTGCTGGGTCACTACATTAATCAAAATGTAGATTTGTTCTTATAATTTTGCATGTCAGGTGTAAGTACCTGTTGTTGACGGTTACAGAGTTTGTAGAAAAAGTTAAAAAGATTACATTAAAGCTGATTTGCTCATTTTTAGCTTTAATCACTGATATTATATTCACTGATATAATCACTGATATTTAATCACTGATATTATTATTTCAGTCTGAAGTCCTCACATGTCTGCCTGTTTTTCTGTACAGCAGAAGTCTCTTAATTTATTAATACCAAAAAAAATTTGAGTTGAGTATCTTATGCCTTGTTTATGCTAAGTTGTACTTGTTTCATCATCGACCAAATAAAATCCCTGTTTAAAGTAGATTATTAAATCCGGCACATGACGGTTCATAACATTACTTTTACTCAATATTTTGATTTGAGCGCATAACGCTTTTAATGCAGATATTTTACTCACCCTCGTCTCGGGTATGTTTGCTCTAATGACCCATGTTTTATCTCATAGTGGTGTTTCACGTTGCTTCTTAAACACCATGGTTTCGGAACACACAAGACAAACTGTTTTTAAACTTCCCACATGAAGAATAAACATACAATGATCTGTCCATTCATCTTTAAAGATTCAGTTTTCATTACATACTTTTTTTGGGAGTAAGACATGCTGTGTTGCACATTTGTTTGTGTTTGGTAAGGATTTGGGTGCTTTGTAGGGGCATCACAGTTGTTTGTTATCTTCTGCATCCTTTTTTGTTTACATTCATCACCTTGGACTGCTCCACTGTGTGCAATTGAGGGGCGAGGCAACCTGACTCATCAGGACTGGATGCTGATTATTTCCTACCTATTACTTTTTATCATTGTTCGGTACACACGTCATGTCTGTCTCATGTGCCCACGAACAAAAAGCGTGTCTGATAATTCACATTAAGAAGATGCTGCTGTTTGCATTTGTTAGTATTCGGAGTGACGCTTTATCAAACCACTACAACTGTGGAGAATCAGGCAGGTAGACCGGAACTGACCCCACAACAAAACCCCAGAGGAGTATCCAGGGCACATCTTGGACAAGAGGTTCGAGCAGAGGCGTTGCCGGAGCAGATTCCACAAGGACTGCAGGCAACAACAGCCAAGCTGACGCAGAGGGAAGCTGAACACTTGTTGCCAAAGCTCATGCCACATAACGACATCCAGGTGTGTCTCTTTTCACATTCAAGAAAACCATGGAGCAGAAAGACTGCCACGATGGGAGTGGAGCAGTATTCTCATTCCTCTTCTCACTGGTGAGGCACAGCGTGCTTACTTTTCCGTTTCTGATGAAGCCACCGAACATTATGACCAATTCAAACCAGAAATCTTAGCAAACTGCGGCCTTTTTGGAAAACAAGCGACGCTTTAGTTTCACAGATGGGCCTACAACCCACAAATCGTGCCGAGAGCTAAGCTTTTGGGCTGGTCATCAATGTTTGTGCCCACATGCTGGGTTTCCGTGAACGTAGCCCTACTCGCTGCACTGCTTGATACAGAAAGTGCCATCATCCTAGCTTGTCCCATCCAATTCACTAAGAGATTCCAGGAGCACACATCATGGTTGCGGACCACAGAGGTAAATACAATCTAACTGCAGGGATTATACCTGACCTGAATGAAGGAGGATGAAACAAGGACCAGCTCATACCCCACTTAATTTTTGCAGTGAGAGAGACTCTTCAAACCTCCTCAGGATTCACTCTCTTCAAACTGCACTTCAGCTGGAGGCCCCATGTTCTGCTTGATGTAGCAAAAGGAGCTTGTGAAGAGCAACCATCTCCTTTCTGGTCATTCATTGGGTATGCAAAAGACTAACAAAATAATATTAACTGTGTGCTCCCCATTGTGAAGCAGCAAATGGAGAAAGAATTCTGGCCTGGTGACC
The DNA here is from genome assembly GCA_003987875.1 of Clarias batrachus. Lineage (NCBI taxonomy): Eukaryota > Metazoa > Chordata > Actinopteri > Siluriformes > Clariidae > Clarias > Clarias batrachus. The sequence goes on from QMIH01000297.1 coordinate 2,176, forward strand.
ATGTCCTCCTCTTGCTCCCCAGTGTCATCTGTAAGTTCCTGACCAAAGATTTGGCAAAGATCCTTCACTGTCATGGAAAGAGTGGGTCCAGTAAACTATCACATCACAGTTGTTTATCTTCCGCATACTTTTTTTTTTTACATTTATAACCTTGGACTGCTTAAGAGCACTGAGCTTTATCATGTAAGTTTACTAAAAGGGTGGATTTAAACATTGCCATGCCATGCCGAGCAGGGCCGTGAGTCAGTGTGTTGAGGAGCGCTCATACTGAGCCCCAGAAGCCTGCCGTTGTCCAAAATGTCATCATGGAGGAATCAACTAGCTTATGTTCCAGTCCCATTGTGATAGTAGCAAAGCCTGATGGGTTGATTCAGTTTTGTAATGACTTACCAGTGTTCATCCAGATCTCGGAGTTCAACGCATACCTGCTGCCACAGGAGGATGATCTTGTTGAACTGATTGCAGCGTGTCTTCACTCGCTCCCACTGCCTCTTCTTCCATCTTGCCGTCTCAACATAATACGTCAATCCCTGAATGGGTGGCCCCATAGAGCCTGCATTAAATTTCACTGCATCTGAATGAATTCACAAAACAATTTTCTGGGGTCTGACCTCATAATTGTGTGTCAATACTGGATAAGCAAATACTCTTTAAATGAGCAGTCTCCTTTACTTCCCCAGAGAGTCTGTAGATAAACATTAAGGTTTTATATTTTTTAAAACATTAACTGTTTCTATTTATCTATGTTAATGCCACATTGGATGGGTAGTAATTCCAGAGGCATAATACACTAAGAACCAGTTGACATTGTTGCTAATGGTAAAAACTGAAAGGGAGCTATTAGAAGATTGAACTTAATTATTGAATTTGTTAATGATAAAGATGATTTATAGCAAACTACACTACATGGCCAAACGTATGTGGACACCTGGCCATCACACCTGTATCAGCTTGCCCTTCAAGGCTTTCAGTTAGTTTAGACTGTGTCTGTGGAATTTGTGCTTAGACCCAGGCCCATAAATTTTGGAACAAGCATACTTATTTGCCATTTGGCCTCCGCACATCACTATTGAATTTTAAATAAATAAAACACTGAAGAAGTGAGGAAATTCAAGCAGCTTGACAAGTGTGGCATTAATCATTCAGGAACTGCAGCACTTTTAATACAGACACACCCATTTGGGTGACTCATAAATAATAGAACAAATGGCTGACAAGTAGTTCTCTCCTTACTTCATGACTACTCAAGCAGATAAAAGGCCTGAAGGTGGTTCTGAATGATGCATTTGGATCTGGTAGTTAGTCAGCCGAATTCTTGACATGAGGTTCAAACAGGTGTCTATGGACTGTAGGTGAAGGTGGAAAGATCAAAATAAACCTCATCAGCATTTGACATGGTAAACCACCATAGTGTCCATCCTTGGAAGCCTTTGAGAAGTCATATCCTCACATGGGTTTTCATACCATTTATATGTAGAGGACACTAAACTTCTTCTTCTCTCTCTCTCTCTTAGACACTCAGGTTTCTGCTCAAATTTAAGCATGTCTGGCAGAGCTTGTATCTCATCTTGGATGGCACCTGAAACATAATCTAAGCAAAACTGAACTGCTCTTTATTCTAGTTGATTCATTGTCCATCAGGATCTTAAGATCTGTCTCTGAAAACTCTCTGATTACACCTTCAGTCACTGCCCACATCCTTGGGGGTACCCCTTAGGTAAATTTCTTTTTCCTCTCACGTTAATGACCTTACATGCTCATGTTGATTTCCTTTTTTATAACTTCAGAAGGATTTGCCCATTCCGCTCCACAAAGGCCACACAGGTATTTTCAGTCCCTTTAAAGTTCTACCACTTTAATAAATAAAAAAATACAACAGCAACAACAACAAGAAGAAGAAGAAGAAGAGGAAGAAGAACAATAAGAACACTTCTGAACAGTGATTGACTGATGTTGCTTCTGTTCTCTGGGGAAACCTGGGGAAGCGTATATTTATTGATGGGAACTAAGCAAATATGTAATTTAAATTTGAACAATGGCTTCCAAATTCTGTAAATGTAAATTTAACTGCAGATTACAGTATATTATTCAGTGCTGAAATAATGGGTGATTTAAATCATATGTTTATTCTGTTGCCCAAATTTCTATTTTTTTTACGCATCATCTATCCTGTATACTGTATGCAGCTGGGTTGCGGGTTCTGGAGCCTGTCCCAGGAAACCTAGGGCATGATGCAGAGTACACCCGGGATGGGGTGCCAATCCAAAACAGCCCTTTTTTGAATAACGCTGTTATATAACAAATTTGTTAAATATATAGTAAAGCAGCAGTACATGTGCTTCACTGGTAGACATTTTGTCTTTGTTTCACACACTTTTTCTCTCTCATCTGTCATTTTGGTACATTATAGAGCTTCCCCACCTACTATAGTACATCTCAAATGTAGCTCTCCTAATTAGTTTCACTAGTGTTGCATTAGCTCTGCTCTCTTCTAGACTATCTAAATTTCTCTTTTGCCAGATTCTCTCTTCAAGTTATGTTTGAGCTTTCCAGCCTGTTTTGGACCTATTCCCGGAGCAGAAAGAGCCTGTCCATTGTCTGTAACCCTATCTACTTCTTTATATATTGTAGCAGTTCGACAAGTTCCACAAAACACTCAGTGCTTTTTATTTATGAAGTGCAAACAACAGCGTCTTCTCAATGCAGTGAATTATCATACACACTCTCTGAAGTCTCGGTGGCTCTATGGGGCTGCAAAAGCCAGGGTCATGGATCCAGCTGGCATGATACATTGTCTGTTAAGTCCTCGTGGTCGCAGCGAGGCGAGCTGCGTGGATCAGAATTCACTTTGGATGAAGAGGTGATGGTTGCTTTCTCTATGCAAAAATCTTTCTAGAGTTCTCTCTGTGTGTAGGCACCAGAGACAGACATGAACTTGTAGCCTGAAAGAACCTACTCACCAGACTTTTTGGTGCCAAAAGCCCTCCTCATTTTACTTGAGCGCGAACCTGTCCAATATAACGAGGGACTGACTTTCAGTCCGCCACCGACCAAAGGTGGGTTTTGTTTTTCCTTATTTCTTTGTTTTCCCAGACAACAGCAGTCCCTCTTAGTGGTGAAGCGGCACAGGTCAACTTCGTATTGCATATTGGTGGTAAGCATCTGTGCATTGGCTGGAGGATGCATTGGTGCATTGGATGGATGATGAGTTATGTGAGTTAAGAGATTTGGTAGCGCAATTAAAGGCTGATAATGAAAGGCTGCGACAGGACCACGTGTCAGTTACATAGCCTGGGCCATCTAATACTTTTCTGCGGTTTCAGATCCCCCACCTGTTGGTTTGTTTTTGTTCCCCGAGACTATAAGTGTCCAAAGTTTAGTGGTCGGTCGGGCATTAGCATCAACAAGTGGGTGGTAGAAGCCCAGTCTTATATGCAACTTCGTTATCTGTCTACAGCTGATCAGGCATTTTTTGGTACAATTGCACCAGTTAACCCAAAGTGTGGTCCAGCTTCAAAATCTCACGTTACGCTCGCGGTCATTTAACCCAGTCATCACCAGTCCAGCCATCGGGAAAACTAGTTCCCACCGAGTGGCAGAGCCACAACTCGGTTGGGAAGAGGACAGACTCGACAAATGAAATTGGTTCTGAATCTATGTCACGATTTATGTCTACTTGTCCTACTTGTATGGGTGGGGTTTTGGTACCTTGCCTGGTGGACACTGGATCTATGGTGTCCACTATGACGGAGTTGTTTTGTGACCAATTTTGAGACGTGGGGTCAAGAACAGCTTAAATCATGTCGTTGGTTACAGCTCCGAGCTGCAATTGGTCTTTCAATTACTTATATTGGCTATTTGGAATTAGATGTGGAGCTTGGTGGACGAGTTGTTAGGTAGTGGTGTGTTGGTGGTCAGAGACCCTCCTGGTTGTTTCCGTGCCGAAATTCCTGGGTTGTTGAGTATGAATATCCTGAGGCGCTGCTACCAGGAGCTCTTTGGCCAGCATGGCACCGACCTCTTTGACTTACCAGTGGTGCCAAAGGTTAGTTTTGTTTTTCACGCCCTACAGCATTGTCATCGGGTTGACACTCAGCCCGTTTCTGATGGTGGAGGGTGAGTCAAAGTGCATGGACGTCGGGTGTGGCGCATCCCGGGTGGCACCCTGAAATTGTTTGCTGCAACTTGTTCTGCTCAGTACTCAGGTGGTACAATATTGTTTGAACCACCAGCTTCTGGTCTACCAGCAGGGTTGTTGGTCTCGCCTACTCTTTAAGGGTGGCCAGTTCTACAGTCTACATGCCTATAGTTAATGTGTGAACTGTAGATGTAGTCCTGTATGTTTGTACCGTCATTGGTACTGTGAATAAAGTTGATGTAAATTAGCTTGCCTCCAAGAGTCATTGAAGTTAAAACGGTCACTGCTACAGCAAATGCACAGTGCAAGCAGGTTTCCCCTACTGTGCAGGAACAGATAGCTATGGTGGATCTAGCTGTGCTGTTGGTAGAAGAGCAGGATAAGGTTAGGGCATTACTTGAGAAGTACATGCCTGCGTTCGCTATAAATGATGGGGATTTAGAATGTACTAATTTGATATCCCATGATATCCCCTTGTTGGATGAAATTCCTGTTCGGCAGTGGTTCAGACGTATTCCCCCATCTGAATATGAGGTGGTAAAGGCACATATCAATCGACTGTTGGACACTCGGGTAATTAGGGAAAGTTCTAGGCCTTATGCTTCGCCCATAGTTCTAGTCAAAAAGAAGGACAGTGGTCTGCACATGTGTGTGGACTACCGTCGTTTAAATTCAAAAACTAGAAAAGATGCATTTCCCCTACCATGTATTGAGGAGACTTTGGACTCGCTGGCTGGGGCCCAGTGGTTTTCCACTCTGGACCTGGCCAGTGGGTATAATCAAGTACCATTTTGCACCCCTTTTGACCTCTTTGAGTGGAAAAGGATGCCATTTTGGTTGTGCAATGCTCCAAGCACTATCAATCCCTTCTTTTATATCTTGCTGATATTATTGTCTTTTCCTCTTCAGTGGACCAGCATCTTGTACAGATTGAGGTTCTTTTAAGCCGTTTACAGACTAAAGGGTTGAAAACCAAATTGTCTAAGTGTGACTTCTTTAAAAAGGAAGTGCATTATTTGGAGCAAGTAATTTCTGCAGAGGGGTTTTCAACTGACCCAGGAAAGGTGGAGGCAGTTGCACAATGGCCTCGACCCACCAGTGTTGCAGAGTTGCGCTCTTTTTTGGGATTTGCTAACTACTACTGGCGCTTTGTGGAGGGGTTTGCCAAATTTGCTGCCCCTCTCCATAGGTTTGTAGCTGAGCTAGCAAACTCAAAACCCCAAAGGCAGAATGTTCGAGATTTTGCAGAAGCTTGGTCTGCGGAATGTCAGTTTAGCTTTGAGGAGCTTTGAGAAAAGTAAATTAACTACAGCCACAGTGCTTGCTTATGCAGACTTTTCACTACCATTTATCTTAGAGGTCGATGCTAGTAATGGAGGGCTAGGGGTAGTTCTTTCACAGGAACAACAAGGTAAGGTGCAGCCGATTGCTTATGGTAGTCGTAGTCTTAGGCCCATCCAACTACAGTTCCATGAAATTGGAATTGTTGGGGCTCAAGTGGGCCATGACAGAGAAGTTCAGGAAGTATTTGTTGTGCCATAAATGTGTTGTGTTTACTGACAACAATCCCCTTAGCTACCTGACATCTGCAAAGTTGGGTGCCATGGAGCACTGCTGGGCTGCCCAACTGGCATTATTCGATTTTGAGTTCAGCTACAGGTCAGGAAGAAGCAATCATAATGCGGATGCCTCGTCACATCAAAACTTTCCTGGTATGGATTGGTGACCTTAGTGAACCAGGTTACCTCCTTTCCATGTACTCCACTTAGTGACATGGGTGCTCAGCAGCTTGTAGATCCAGTAATGGGGGAATTGTTGGTGTTCTGGAAGCGCAAAAGTCCCCCGACCCCTGAAGAGTGTAAGAAACTTTCCAGACTAGCAGTTATACTGCTTTCGCCCAGATGGAGGGGAGGAAATCTTTCAGTTGTTACTGCCAGCTGCCATGAGACATGATGTCTTGGCCCAGCTTTATCAGGGGCATGGGCATCAGGGTAGAACGCACGTCTCACCTGGTGCGCAAGTGGTGTTACTTTGGCCAGCACGGTCTGTGGACATTGCACGCTGGTGCCAGGATTGTGAGCGTTGCCAGTGTGCTAAAAGTATTCTTTTCGGCCCCTGGTAGATTTATGGGGCTCCTGTTGGCTTCTTGGCCTAACAAGATTTTGGCTTTAGACTTCACCGTCCTAGAACCGTCAAGATCTGGCATTGAGAATGTGTTAGTTATGACTGATAACTTTACACTGCCTGGTCTGATGAGTCTCAATTTCTGCTACATGAGTCGATTCAGATGGTAGCTTCAGAATTTGCATTAAACAACACTAAATCATGAATCCATCCTGCCTGGTATTAACACTGCAGTCTGGTGGTAGTGTAATGATGTGGATTATATTTCCCTGGCACACTTTGTACCCCTTAGTAACAACTGAGCATTGTTTTAATGCCACAGCCTATCTAAACATTGTTGAGTACCATGCCATTCCCTTTGTAGCATGTCACAAACCCCAAATTATCTCAAACTGGTTTCTTGAACTTGGTAATGAGTTTACTGTACATAAATGGCCTTCACATTTAACAGATCTTAATCCAATAGAGAATCTTTGGGATGTGATAGAAAAGAAATTCCCATAAAGGATATCAAGGATAAATGTGCAGCAAATGAGAGATGCTATCATGTTGTGTCATTATGGACCAACATTTCTAAGGAATGTTTTTAAGCACCTTGTTGAATCCATGATATAAAGAATCAAGGTAGTTTGGAAGACAAAAGGGGTCCGACCCAGTACCAGTCTGGTATGTGTATGCTTACCGGATATCTGAGTACTGAACTGGAATTTGGATTCTGTTGACCTGCTTGAGCTTTTGCATTTCTGAATGAGATTTGATAAGTCTCTGTTCTTTTCACCCTACTACTGTACATTGTATATGTATATCCCAGAGTGTTCCACTGTACTGGTGTCTGCTTTCCCTCTGACTTCCAATGAGTCTACTCGGTCAATTATTCTTCTGCTGCCTTCTGACTTCAGCTCCTTTTGCTTTCTGCTCTTACACCTGATGACTTCTCTTGTCATCCCTCCGCCTCTACAGAGCATCTCTTTGCTCCCATTTGAGTTCATTGCCCAAGTCCTTAGTTTCACTCTGTTAAGCTTACCTGCATTATCTTAATTGTTCCTTTACAATAAATTAGCTTAAGCATTTGGGTCCTTTCCTGTAAGCTGTTACATAATTGGTATTTAAACAAGTTTACAAACTGAATTTATTAAGCTTATGTTCATTATGTGGGGTGACTACCAAATTGATCAAAACACAGCACATAATGCATGAGGAAAGCACATTTAGCTAAGCATTAAAATTATAAGCAGCATGAGTTTTATAGCTGGATTGATTTAACTTGCAACTTATTTACCTTATGTGATCTTTGACATGTCTTCTTTAAGAAAACTATAACAAAGTATGCTATAGTAAGAAATAAATCCTACCTTGACATGTACAGTAACAAGTTGAGTATGTGTTGTTTGAGGGAGGAGGGGAATAGTGATTTTGTACTGAGTTTGCTGGGAGATGAGGCGTAATGAATGAGACATGCTTCACATATATTTCTCTTTCTCCCGATGTGTGTGTCTGTGAGCAGTGAACTGAGTGTATATGGGCAAAGCAATACAAGACGCCGTGAACAAACACAAAAGTTGCTTTTTTTTGTTGCAAAGTTTTGAGCATTGGTGACTGACTATATTATTGTTCTCAAGCAAATAAAAATCTCATGTATGATCTGAATCTGAGTTGGATGGGTTCCCTGGTGTATTACCAATGATATGAATGTTATGAAACAAGAGTACTTTTTGCAGATTTCAGGCACAACAATATAAAAAAGGTTTTCAGGCCTCATAATGAATAAATTGATTGATATTGCTTAAAGAAGGATTTTTTTTAATCTTCATAAATAAATAATATTTTTAATTATAAATAAACTAATACATTTTGCAAATGTACACTAACATACAGTATGTACTGTTGCTGCTGGTATAGTATTGTTTTGTGATTCAGTAGCTTAGTATTTGTAAGTTCTTGAAAGTCCCTTTTTGCATATGACATATTGCTATCTCCGGGTATAGTGTAAGGTTCCTCAGAAAACATGAGTATTCTAACATACTAACACCATCATGAAGAAGTATTTACAGACTAGTCTGACACGGGCACTGAAATTTACAACTGTACCTTGTTTGTTGTTTTTTGCATACATTTTACATATGAGTGAAATTAAGTATAGTCTGGTACTGTGCATCACTAAAAGCTTCAATGATGAAAGAGGAGAGAAGCTGCCTGCCAAAACCCAATTTCAAAACGAGTGATCACTTTCAGGAAGACAACAGTGATAATGTTGCATAAGCATGAACAACACTTTCTATCTTTAGTAACTGCTTGTAAATCACTCAGAATTGATGACTGAATGTTGTGTTCAGTTTTTAATTGCTAGTTACTGTGAGCAAAAGCTTCTGCCAACAGACTCTTTTGCCTTCAGAACTGCCTTTGTGACAAAGATTCAACAAGTTGCTGGAAAAACCTTTATAGAGATTCTGCTCTTTATTTATATGATAGCCTCTCTCAGTTGCTGCAGTTTTGTCGACTGCACAGCCATGATGCAAATCTTTCTTTCCACCACATCTTAAAGTTGCCTGATTGGATTGAGATCTGGTGAGTGGAGGCCTGTTGAGTACTCATTGTCATGTTCAGAAAACCAGGTTTTGTAACATGACTTGTCATCCTGTGTTCATCATAAAGGGATGGACATATTGTAGTTAGCAGCAATACTTACATAGACTAGTGGCACTTAAATGATGCTCAAAAGTCCCCAAAGTATTCCAACGAAATATCCCCCAAACCACTACACCACCATCAGGAGCCTAAACCATTGATGGAAGGCAGGAGGGTTCACTGCTTTCTTGTTGTTAACGCCAAATTCTGTCCCTACCATCCATTTGTCTCAGCAGAATTCAAGCCTCATCAGACCAGGCAACTTCTACTGTCCAATTTTGGTGAGCCCATGAAAAGTTTCTTGATTGGAGTGGTACCCAGTGTGGTCCTCTGTTGCTGTAATCCATTTGCTTTAAGGTTCATTCTGCTGTTTTGTAACTAGACTGGTTATAACAAGATGATAATTGAGTTACTGTTGTCTTTTTCTCAGCTCATACCAGGCTGGCCATTCTCCTCTGACCTCTGGCACGAAGAAGTCATTTTCACTCAGGTAACTGTCACTCACTGGATATTTTTCCTTTCCCAGGTTTTCTAAATAGACCAGCAGTTTTGGAAATACTCTGACACCAATGACCATGTCACATTCACAAGTCACTTAAATCTTCTTCATTTAAATTTCAGCAGATTGTATTGACCATCCCTATATGCCTAAATGTCTTGAGTCGCTGCCATGTGACTGGCTAGTTAGAAATTTGCGCTAAAGGGCAGTTGAACAGGTATCATATAGGTGTTCAATTTATCGGTCAGTGAATGCATGTGGAATTCAAATGATTGTTTGGTCATTTTGTGTGTTACAGTATATTTTTGTTCATAAGCACTGTCAGTCATTTAATACTGACACTTCACAATGTTGTAGATGTGTGCCGGTCAACTTTTTTCCAGCTCTGATGTGAAGAGAAAATATTTATCAAAATGTTTGACTAAACAAAAAGGTTTTTGATGTCGACTTAAGAATCTGGGCCCGTATTCTCAAAGCTTCTTAAGAATAAAAGTTGCTCCTAGTGACGAAATTCTAAGAAAATTCTTAGAACATTTTCTTAGAATTTCCCCTTAAATTTTGAACTAAATCTTAGTAGAGATAAAAATGATTCACATCTAAGCCCTAAAAACAGCTTAAGAGTTTCTATAGCAGAGGACAAAATGGCGGAAAGAAGAAATATTCACCAAACACTGAATGTAAAGCTAAAAGTAAACACTGCTCTGCTGTCCAACTTGGTATTTTACTCCCTTCTATCTCTCTTGGATTGTTGGCTACATACCATACAAAAGTGCAATTTAAATAGACTGTCCTGCAATCATGTATATTTTTTAAAAAGAAAGCTGAGCCATTTTTATTACTTATACAAGTCATAAAATCAATATGGTAAATAAATGTAAGAACTTAAATATAGTAACTGTGTGGAAATTGGTTGCTTCAAAGGTAGCCTGCATTCATGATTATACAATTGCTTCATATACAAACATTATGATTTCACTGTCTATTCTATTATCATATATTCTATTTTCACAAACAGAGCATTTTAAGACCTTTACAGATTTTTTTTTTAATCAACCAATCACAATCCTTGATTTGCTCCATCATCCCTGGGTTCAACCAAACCTCCTCACTAAGATAATGGTTTTTGTACTTTCCTTACTCAGGGTTGCTCTGAGAAGTTTCCTAAAACTTTTGTGAATACGGGCCCAGGATAGTTCAGTGTGCAGAACACTGTTTGGCAGTCCTTTCCATAACTGATGGGCTTTGTAGAGCAAAAGTCATGTCCTCCACTGTAGACCTCATTATTCTATGTACTGTACTAAAAATGAGCCTTAACTTTCTGATTAAAACAAACAGTCACAGCAGATTATAATTCAGACCATTTGGTGCTGTATGTCATTAGTTCTAGTTTTTAATCAGTTTGAAATCTTAGCTGGAGCCAATGGATATGATAACTTTCTAGACTCAAAGTTTACTTTAATCCTGCTTAGTGGATTACTTCATACTGCGTTTATGTAGTTCAACATGCACCCTGGTGAGGAAAAAAAAACTAAACAAAAAGAAAATGGAGTAATGATTGATGTCTGGTGGCTATATTAATTTAAAATGCACTGAAAGATCTTGGCAAGCACCTGCAAGGTCAGGTGTCATACAATACCTCTGGCTGTTAGTAGAGGTGACTGTATTTAATACTACATTTATTATTAAATTTTTCACAAGATTTCACTAGCCATCCAAAGGAAAAACAAGATGTTCCTTAACACCCTTCCTTAAACACCTACTATCATCTTTATTGTTTAACCCAGATGGGCTCATCTAGCTGTTTCTGGAACTTTGGCATTAGCAGTTGCTACATCTATCTATAAGACTGACAATCTAGTTTAAGTTGTTTATGTCCACATTTATCAGTAATCCCATTTCTCTTCTAATTACCCTGTTTTCTTAAGCCAGGTCATTACAGCATCCAAGCAATCAGAGACACCTGCTACACTCCACCCATATCACCAATGCTGCCTCTACCTAATACGCTTCATATGTGACTGCTTCGGTCTTGGCAGCCGCCGGAGACCACCATGAATTTTACTGGCCTAATAGCATATGGGGCACTTGTTTTACCAGTTCCAGTATCGTTATATTTCTGACATGTTTTAAAGTTTTATTATTATTATTATTATATTTTCATATTACTGACAGAATGTATCCTGTCTTACATAGTGCTATTTGTCAAAATACTACACCACTTTATCAGATAACAGTAATGTAGATGAATATTCTCGGTCATCCAGATGAAGTGTAATGGATGGAAGTTCGTGCTAATTGCTTTTCTTTTTGTTGGTTTGAAACCTTCTGCTGCTCATTTAAGCACCTTCTTCAGTCTGAGAAGGGTTGGTTAGGGATCCCAAATATATCCTCAGTGAGCTGTTTGTCGCCTGAATAGGCTCATTGATAAACAATAGGGACAGTGAGAATAAGTTAGAGTCGTTAAAGTGCGACGGTCACACATTTTAAGGCTGATTTATGCTTGTGCGTCAAGTCTACGCCATAGGTCTTGCGTTGCTTTATACCCTACAGTACATTGTACCCTACATTATACAGTACAGTGCAGCCTGTCATGCACCTCTCCAGAAATTTTACTAAACAACGTCGCAATATAGACCACAGCAATTGTAATTGTTCACCAAGTAGCATCGGATTTTTGAGCTGACATTCTGGTCTTCTCTCATCAATGCATTGTAGTAATTTCAGGATAATTAACTGTTGTTCAACATCTATTATCTCTAACTCCAACACGATCTGCTCAGTTTCATTTACAATTGTTTGTAGTGCACCAAAAATCTTAGCAGAGAATGAGAAAGAGAAGCAGCACTGTTGCATAAACCAACTGGCAGAGTAACACAGGCACAGTTGTTAGGTTTGGCTTCTCTTGTGAAGTGTAGCAATAGTGAAAAATTTAAAACCAAGAAACGATGTCCATTTATCTCATTAAACATCCAAGCAGTTGAGGGTTAAGGGTCTTGCTGAAAGGTCCAACAGTGTCAGGTTTGGTGGTGTTTTGGTTGGTTTTTACAGCGATACAACAAACATGCCAAAAGAATTTTTCTCCACAGTAATTTAATATTTAATCTTTTTTGCGAGTACTTTGAACTTTGATATTAACTACTACTTCTTGGAAGCCCAATCCCCTTCCACCCATCTCACAAGCTCTTGGCTGACTCTTGGCTGAAAAGTCAATGGTTGACAAAAAAAGAAATTAAATAGACTTTCAATGAAGTGGAAAACTAGACCGTAATAATAATTAGAAAGTGTTTAAATATTTTCTTTCTTTGTGCTCTTTTCTGAGCAGAAAATATATTTTTTAGAAGGCCTATATTGGAAAATGTACTGTGGTTTTTCATTGTTCTTTCTGCTCTTCATGTTAAAAGGTTGCAACAGCAGACCATCCAGTCTACAATTTTTGACTTTTTTCTGGTTTAATGCCAGATCCCCTCCCTGACACAACCCTCCCAATTTTAATTTGGATTTCAATCCTCACTAAAGCTGCCCTGCATCCAGTGGCTAGGGTGAGCCTTGACTAAGAACTCCAGTGATTTTGGGGTTCTGCCATAAACTCCTTAAACCTATTGGGTCTGAATGAACGTCATTTATTCCAATTTATTTTAATGGTAAATTGTGCTCTGGGAAAAATCAAGGCACACATCCAGTTTTTGTAATACAGAAGGTCCGTTTACCCAGCTGGTTCTCATCTGTTTCTGATTACTGCCAGTCTACTTGTTTATGCTTTCAGTAGCCACCGTAATGATAGCGAGTGAGCGCGCGCGAGAGAGAGAGAGAGAGGAAGAGAGAGAACCTGGGAGAGCATGCCGCGCGCGCACACAAACACACACGCACACACACACACACACACACTTGAACTGTGTACATGCCAACAACCAGGAATTAGTGAACAACAAGAAGTAATGAACACAATTCTAGCTAAACCTCCACCTGGTCTTACAGGACTTTTTCTGTACCTTTTACACACCAAGGGTTAAATAATACGTAGCTGAACTCAGAGTGGCTGGTGCAAAAAATTTGGGGGTGGGCGCAAACAAAATTAAAACTTTTAATGCTCACCTCTAAATAGCCATTTATCAGGTGATTAAGCATCACTTCTACTGTACTAGCATAAAATAAAGGCATTACTCACATGACTCGCGTCAGCCAGCTCCGCTTGGCATAAAAAGTGCTGGAAAAGGCTCGTTGAAAATGGTCCAATCACATGAGCCCAAATATTTTAAAACCAATATTGATTCGCTAAGAATAAAAGTGGGAGGGTTCAGGGCGCACAGAGCTGCGCCCGAAGGATGATTTGGCAAAATCCAATCAGAGCTCAGCCTCAGGTCACATGCTTTTCAAAAAACGTACGTGCCTACATAGACACTCATTTGTCCGGCGCCCCGCGTACACGAACACAAATGAACGTAATACCGTTTAGATTTTTTTTTTAATTGCAAATAAATTATATTAAGAAATACAGCGGAATATTGTGACTAAATTACTTTATTTCATTTTTAAAATAAATAATGATTATGTTAAATAATTACATGTTAATGGAGCATTCTTCTCAGCCTAACTTTAAGGGGGCGGCGCCACTGGCTAAACTAATGTTAAATAAATGTTGCATTTACAAACTTTAAACAATCCAAGTGTTCTATCGAAGGGTTAACGCGGATTAGCCTACTACTTTAGTGCTGTTACTGAAACTATTCTGTTCTTGGCTAATCCCGATCACATGATTTATAGTGTATGCATGTTATGGCTGTATTTTATTAATTATCTTAAAACACTCACTCACTCATCGTCTATACCACAGGAGACGTAGAGCATGAGAATACCCACAGGAAACCCACCAATACTAAGCTAATTTAATACTATATTAATTAATTTTTTTAAAGGAATACTTTCCTATTTGACTCTTTCAATCCATCTTGCATTCACAGCTGGTTTTGGCCCCAGCCTGTCACACAGCTGTTTTGACTTGCTGCAGCAGTCACTTGTGTGCAGCTCTCACCATACTTCTTGGAATAGTAATTGTAGAGGGACTAGAGCTGTCTCAGAGTGGCTTGCACATGAATCAACCTGTGCTGGTCCCAGCTTCCTACAGGATGTTACACCTTGTGAGGTCCCAGGCAGCCTCAAGTGTGAGATCTCTCTCTCTCTCTCTCTGACAATTCAGGAGCTGAAATCTTTTATGATGATATATGTTCAGCTAACAGTCTGACCCTGTTGTTCAAGAGGAAAGCAGAACAATCACATTTAAAAATAATAATAATAATAAAGATTTCAGGTTTCACAGATTACATTTTCATTCACACACACATTTTTGGTGACCCAGGAACAATGGTCAATGAAAAGGTCTGGAATACATGGCCTTGACCAAATGCTGAGTTTCCTTTCTCAAGATGTTTTGCCTGGCATTTCTGCATTCTCAGCTTCAGTAAGTCAAAAGCATGCTCAGGTGACTGACTTAGCAGGGAGGAAAATCCCATTTCTGCCATTATAAACTCTTGGGCAGCTTTAACTGTATGTTTTGGGTTGTTATCCATCCAGCTTTGCAGATTTGGCTGAATCTGAACACAGCCCTATACATATCAGAATTCCTCTTGCTGCTTTAGTTAGCATTCAAGTCAGCACTAAACATGAGAGAGTTTGGTGTGGAAGAACTTGACTGGTCTTTGCAGAGTCCTGACCCCAACACCCCAACACCTTTGGGATGAATTCAAGTGGAGAATGCAAGCCAAGACTTTTCGTCCAACATCAGCCTGATCTCTCAAATGCGCTTCTGGAAGAATTGTCAAAATTCCCATTTTTGATATGCTTCAATACAGGATCTTCCTTGGTGTACCCTCCTTGTGGAGTGTGTTGATCGTCCTCTGGACAACCGTCAAGTCTTCCCCATATATGTTAGACAAAAAGATACACGGGATTTATGCTGTACAAATTGTCATTTGTTCAAACTCAAATTTAAATATTCTAATATTTTGTCATAATAGATTTTCATGAGCTGTAAGCTATTATTATTATTATTATTATTATTATTATATTATTGCTTGAAATATAATTATTGAAATATTTCACACCACAATATTATTATTTTTTAGCTAGCAATGGAAGAGATTTGGAACAACCAGCAGTCTTGCCCTCACACACCCCCTATTGTACAGTTGCCAGACATACGTCTCCGAGACCATCAGAAACAAAATCCTCCAGTCTGATGGCAGAAAGATTTGCCCATTTGGAATCAGGATATCAGGCACCTTATTAAAACAATCCCTACAGTCTGACACAGTGGCGGCAGGATCATGCTGTGGGAATGTTTTTCTGCAACTGGGACTGAGAGATTAGTCAGTATAAAATGAAAATTGATGCAGAGAAAATTAAGAGCTATCCTGAGTGAAAACCTTCTCCAGAGTGTGCAGGATCTCAGGCTGGGATGAAGGTTTAGAGTTTACCAAGACCATGACCCAAATTATAATGCGAAGAAAACACAAGCGTGGCTTCAGAACAACTGTGAAAGTGGAACGGCCCAGCCAGTGTCCGGACCAGAACTATATAGAACATCTCTGGCGAGACCTAAAAAATGGCCTTGCCTACAGAGCTTGAACGATTCTGCCAAGAAGAATGGAAGAAACTTCCAAAAGAAAGGCGTGCCCAGCTTATACCATATTTCAAAAGCACACTGTCATTGCTGCCAAAGGTGCTTTGAACAAGTAYTAAATGATGGGTCTGAATATTTATGTAGTCTTTACTTTTTAATAAATTAATGAAAACTTTTAGAATAGAATTATGTAAAAAAAAAAGAGATTTGAATACATTTTTAAATGAGTGTGAAACAAATCAAAATGTGGAAAACTTAAAAGCGTCTGAAAACTCACTCACTCATCATCTATACCGCTTAATCCTGTATTCAGGGTCACGGGGGGCCTGGAGYCTATCCCAGGAGACTTAGGGCACATGGCAGGGTACACCCTGGACAGGGTGCCAATCTATCGCAGAGCACAGACACACACATACACTCACTCATTCACACACTACAGGCAATTTGGGAACGCCAATTAGCATAACCTACATATTTTTGGACTGTGGGAGGAAACCGGAGTACCCGGAGGAAACCCACCAACCACTACACCACCTTGCCGCCTGCATCTGAAAACTTTCCATCTGAACTGTAGACTACACTACCAGTCAAAAGTGTAATTTATAAATATATATACAGCATATTTGGGTTACAACTTATAACTTATATGAATTTATTAAATTAAATCCAATTTTCTTAAGTCACGCTCTTAAGATTAAGCACATGATTGTTTTAAATGCCAATTAAACATCTCATCCATCATCTGAACACAGCCTTTCACTTCATTGCTGAGACTAATTTGGTGTGCACTGGGGCATGTAGGGACAAGGATATCAGCTTCATGGTTTTCTTGTCTAACTATCCTGCTGTTTTCTCTTAATGTTTCTAGTAAGGTTTGGCACCAGATATTGACTTTTACATCTGATCTATGTTGAGGCTGCTCATGCTGCAAACAATCGATCAATAATTACAAGTCTGCTCTCCATGGGTTACAACAGCAGTGTCTTAAATGCTCCCTTTACTTTAATTTGCCTCTGTTCATTAAAAGAAAAAAAATATCCCATGGGCACTTGTGCTAACATGTTTCCCCTGATGTCTTTTACAGCGCGGTAATGTTGTTCTACACCTAATGTGATTCAGCAAAAATGAGCATCATGTACTCTAAAGAAAGTGAAAGTGGGTGAGGTTTCTTTTGCAAAAAAAAAAAAAGAAAAAAAAGAGACAAATATGGTGAAAAGATTTACTGCCTCTTCAGTGAATGATAAGAGACTCCCATTAGGTGGTGGTTAGTGTAGAGAAAAATAGGTTCAGAAAAGCCTTTTCTCCACAAACCCTCAACAGCTCAGTGAAGCTGAGTGATAGTTCTTAGGCACTGCTGGATCAAGTTTAATGTCTTGCTTGCAAACATCAATCCTGTTTATCGCATGGAGACTGGGGTATGTTTTGTGCGATGCTGTTTAACACACACACACACCTCTCAGGCAGGATAGCTCCTGGCCAGGCAGTTCTTAGAGCACATTAATCTGTGATTGATGCCTGGACACTTATCTGGACAAGTTAATGCCACATCAGGCTGCTCTTTCTTAAATTAAACCCTTTTCCTCTCACAGGACATTTTTATATTGAGGTGTTTTCTTAGTTTATTATTTATTATTTTTGGCTACTTTAGGCAATAAGTACATAATTGTTTGCTTGTTATATGCTATCACATACTGAGCTAAAAAAAAAAAAAAGAAAGCCCACTATTGTGTAGGTTTCCAAAAAAACAAAAACACCCTGAGACCACAGCAGTAAGAAACCTTGAGAGCAACCAGACTCAACAACCTCATAACACAACATGGCCGCAAATCAATTCCTACTATCTGATATCACCCAAATAAGGATGAACCCATGCTCATTTGGGTGATATCAGATAGCAGGCATTGATTTGCGGTCATACTGTATTAGGATGCTGGATGTTGAATACAACAGAAAGGTGTTTAACTTAATAAGTTAAGTCCACTTTCCTTATCAGGAAATAACCCCGACAGTGGGAATATCAGGTCTGAACTATTGCCTTCGTCAGCCAAGACTAAGACCACATTCATGTTGAAGTGGAACAGTCACCACATACTGTACATCTCAAGCAGACCACAATGAGCCATCCTCATCAGCAAGCCAGAGGCCTCCATGCAACAAGAACTCCAACCAGAAGTGGAGCACCAGGATGAGTCAGGAGGTCCAGAGGGCAGAAGGGGTTTGGATTGCTGGCAGCTCAGGGTTGTGCAACCTGGCAGAGAGAGAGAGAGAGAGAGGAGTTAGGTATGCAGTTTTTTTAGGTGCTGTGATGTGAGACAATTTAGTGCTTTATAGGTCAATGGCAGTATTTTAAAAACAATGGGAAACATCACTGGGAGCCTTCCCTATGTCTGTCCTGTCAGAATTACTCAGAAGGAAAGTAATAAGCATTCAGGATCTAATGTCCTTCACACATTCCTCATCTGGCTTAGCTGAGACATATACAGGTAACTGGTATTTGGCACCAGGTCATTAGCAGCTATTCTTAAAGTGTAGTAAGTTGTAAGGTTGTTCCTCGCCTCCCATGGATGCTCAATCAGATCGAGATCTGGGGAATTTGGAGACCAGATTAACAACCTTGAACTCTTTAGYCCCAAGCACAGCAAGCTATGATGCCAGCAGGAACGTTTTTTTTTTCCCCTGGCAATTTGTGCTACATTGCTTTTCTTTTCTGTGGGATTGGACCAGACAGGTTAGCCTTTGCTCCCTACATGCTTGAATGGGCCTTAGGTGCTTTAACCAGTTTACTGCTATACAGAATAATTGGTAATCAGTGTTAATGTTATGAGGTGTTATCTTTATATGTTATATGATTAAATAGGAGTAAATTAATTAATTAGGCATCAATTTAGTAACCTCCGTTTTCCAACTAGGGACTGTGGAGGCCAGTGGTGATTGCCATTGTATTCATTTCCATTTTACGACCGTGGTAGGATATCAGGTCAAGTATCCACACACCACATGCAATTAGGGAACACCAATTCTTGTGTAAACTGCATGTCTTTGAACTGTGGAAGGAAATGCAGTAAGCACAGGGGGAACATACAAACTCCATGCACACAGAACCCGGGTGGGAATTGAACCAGACCCTGGAAGTGCAAGGCAACAGTACTAACCTATAAGCCACTGTGCCGCCTTGATTCAATGCAGTTCAGTGTTATTTATGATCACCTCAATCTAAATAAATTTATAGAGCTAATAATATTCTTTATTATATTTGAATCGGCACAATGGTGTAGTGTTTAGCACTTTCGCCTTGCACCTCCAGGGTCCGGGTTCGATCCCCGGCCAGGCTTGATTTCCGTCTCTATGTGCATGGAGTTTGCATGTTCTCCCCGTGCTTGGTGGATTTCTTCTGGGTACAACGGTTTCCTCTGACAGTTCAAAGACATGTAGGTTAGGTTAATTGGCATTCCCAAATCGGCCGTAGTGTGTGTGCCATAGCGTGCCCTGCGATGGATTGGCACCCTGTCCAGGGTGTACCCTGCCTCCTGGGATAGGCYCCAGGCCCCCCGTGACCCTGAATATAGGATTAAGCGGTATAGATGATGAGGATGATGATGATGATAGTTGAACACAAGTTCCTTGATTGCTTTTGAAATATTTTTGTCCYTAAATGAAATAGCATTGGCGGCACGGTGGTGTAGTGGTTAGCACTGTCGCCTTGCACCTCCAGGGTCAGGGTTCAAATCTCGGCCACACTCAATTCCCGTCTCTGWGTACATGGAGTTTGCATGTTCTCCCCGTGCTTGGTGGGTTTCCTCCGGGTACTACAGTTTCCTCCCACATTCCAAAGACATGTAGGTTAGGTTAATTGACATTCCCAAATTGCCTGTAGTGTGTGAATGAGTGAGTGTATGTGTGTCTCTGTGCCCTGCGATGGATTGGCACCTTGTCCAGGGTGCATCCTGCCTCGTGCCCTAAGTCTCCTGGGATAGACTCCAGGCCCCCCGTGACCCTGAATACAGGATTAAGCGGTATAGATGATGAGTGAGTGAGTGAAACAGCATGATGTGTTTTTTGCTATGGTGTTTAACTCCCTGTCTTAAATGTGGAAAATTTCTACTCACTGTTGACTTTAATAGGAACACCTGTACACCTCACATTTATGCAGTTTTACAATAAGCCAACTATGTGGCAGCAGCATAATGTACTATAAATACAGKTCATGAGCTTCAGTTAATGTTCACATGCAACATCAAATGTGAAAAACATGCTATCTGTCACTTTATAATATGGTGTTTGGTGCGAAATGGGGAGGTTTTAGTATTTTTAAAAACTAGAGTGAACAAAAATTCAGTGTGGTAGGCACTAAGGGGTAAAACATCTTGCTGATGGAAGACATCAGAGGAGAATGACCAGATTTGAGCTGACAGGAAGTCTATAGTAACTTATATAAACATTCTTTACAACCATTGTTAGCAGAAAATCATCCCRGAATGCAAAACACGYTTAGTTATTGAAGTGGATGGGCTGCAACAATACAAGACCACATCAGGTTTTGCCAGCAGTAAACAAGCATTTGATGCATTGTGGTGTGTCTGCTTTCAATGTAATTGGTTGTATATACATTTTCAGAAAAAAAAAA
>QMIH01000297.1:22845-35394 GCA_003987875.1 Clarias batrachus
GSAGRGGTAGCTCATTGGTTYCAAGTTGTTGGACTACTGATTGGAAGGTGCCCGGTTTAAACTCCTGCACCACCAAGTTGCCACTKTGGTCCCATGTGTACTGCGATTAAAATGTAAGTCACTCTGGATAAGCGTGTCTKCCAAATGCAGTAAATGTAAATAGTCATCTCATTAATAGGCTTCACTGTGTAATAGTTTTTATTTGTTTAAAAGCATACTCGTTTCTGTGCCAATGYATGTTGCCCTAACACTCGTGTAACAGTAATTCACAGTCAAAGCTGTATGAGAGGGTTAGGGCCAGGATTGACTGTACATTTGCACTCGTACATCATGCACCAGCTCAGATGAATGAAACAGACCCACTGTCAGCACAGAAAATATCACTTTGTGAGACACTTCAATGAATACAAGGGAGCCAGTTCCACCGGCAGTCATACTGTACATGTCCTTGCCAAATGATGAGGTGGTAAGCATTTCCTGGAAAGTGTTATGATCTGGCTGAAGATGAGGCTAAACTCTGATGTGAATGAGATTTTTTTTTGCCATCCACCACAATTTATGGTTTCCGGGCCATTTTGTGTTCAACAGCTCACCAGTGCATTTTTTTTATTTGCGTGTTTAAAAAGTTATTTTGCTAAATTATGGATTTGTCCATACCTGATGTTTTTAAAGATGCTTCTAAAAGATGATATAAGCCTACACATCTTTCTGCTGGAAGACCCTTCCATTTATCTTGATATACTCATTCAATCTCCAACAGGTTTGATGGGCAGCATCAGTGCACAGCCATTTTCAGGTCTCTTCATAGATGCTCCACTGGTTTCAGGTCCAGACTCCACTCCAAGTGTTGTTCTGAAGCCACTCTTGTGTTTTCATGGTTGTGTATTTTGGGTTGTTTTCTTGTTGAGATGAAAACAATTGTCCCAGCTAGAGACAAGAATTCTGAAGAAGGTTTTAAAAATATTTTAAAAATATTTTCCTGCATCCATTTTCCTTCTATTTCGACCAGTCTCCCAGTCACAGTTGCAGTAAAACATCCCCTCGTGCACAAAGCTGCCACCACCATGTCTTATTGTAGGGCTGGTATTGATGAAGAGATGTGCATTGCCTGATTTCCTCCACACATGGTATAAGGAAATTSTGTCATAAGACCAGAGGATTGAATTTCTTTATGGTCTAAGAGTCCTTCTGGTTCTTTTTGGCTGGCAAACTCCCAGCAGACTGTCATATGCCTTTTACTGAGGAATGGCTTCTGTCTGGTCACCCTACCATACAGACCGGATTGGTGGAGTCCTGCAGTGATGGTTGTCCTTCTGCAATG
This sequence comes from Clarias batrachus, assembly GCA_003987875.1. Classification (NCBI taxonomy): domain Eukaryota; kingdom Metazoa; phylum Chordata; class Actinopteri; order Siluriformes; family Clariidae; genus Clarias; species Clarias batrachus. The sequence goes on from QMIH01000297.1 coordinate 24,167, forward strand.
CTTTCCTATCTCCACAAGAGAACTAAGGATTTCATTTATAATTATTCTTAGGTCCTTGGTTACCTGTCTGACTAAGGCACTTTGTTCCCAGTTACTTTGGTTTGGCTGAGTGGTCAAATCTGGGAAGACGGTTGGTTGTTCCAAATCTCTTCCATTTGACAATCTCTTTCTCTTTGGCACTTTCAATGCTATCGAACGTTCCTTGTGCCCGTGTCTTGACTCTACTTAGGTCTACAGATAATTCTCTCAGATAATGTCATGGCTTAATCAACGAAAATTTCAAAGATTTCAATCAATTTTCAGCCAAATGTGAAAGATGATAAAATGTGTAAAAACTTGAAAGGTTCTTGGTACGTTCCATCAGCAATGTATTTGTGTGTACATACAGTACAGTATACACCTGTCAGAACGTAACAAAATGCAACCTAATTTAGTTAAAATCTTAAGTGGGAACTGGCGTTTTTAAGGTGATGCACTTGAAGTGATTAGTGGCCCAATACAGTACATTCAGATAGTCAGGACAGAAATTTCCCTCCTCAGTTGCTTTCATGTGACACCCGAAGAATTGGTCCATTTGTAAAAAAAAAAAAAAAAAAAAAACTTTTTTTTTGTTAAAACTTAAAATGGAATTAATGCTAAGACCTTCTACTATGTGATGCATGCAGATTCTCATCTGTCAGAGGTTAACAATAGGGCTTCTGCTGCCATTTCTTTGAAGTTTATAAAATGGTACTGGATCTACTTTTTGTTTTACACACACTAATCTATCATAATTGTTTCAGAAAAAGAAACACTTAATGTACTGGACAAGCCATGAATATACTGTATTTACTTATTTTTTGTATATTATACCATGTACATTTTAATTTATGTGTGCTGACATAGTAAATTATAGCTCCAATGCCGGACCGTGTTCTGATGTGGACTGCAGAGAGACACATGGCTCAGGGGCAGAGCGCAGGAATGAGGAATGGCTGGTGTTAGTTAATCTCTGTAGCTGCTCACCTTCCTCAAGTCAACTGGAGAGTATTAAAGGACAGCATGGACAACGAGTGTAGCTGCTGGCACTGTACTGATGTTTACTCTCTCAAATGTTTTGTTTACAGATTCAGAACATGACCACAGTCTCCAGACACTGACCTACCCATTCGCAAATGCAACTTGAACTCCATAGAGCTTCTAGATACTGAAGTGCTCTCTCCTGTCTATGCTACTCTGCATCAATATTATACTGTGTATACYYTATGTGTGTGTGTGTATATATATATATATATATAGGACTGTACTGTACTGTATTACAATATTTAAATGTACTTTATATGTTTATTATGTCTATTATCAAAAATCCAAACATTAATTAAAATTAATGAATAAATAACATTGCAGAAGAATATTTGCAAGCCTGTAAAGAAAGCTACATATTACATAACAGAGCAGTTTTTAGATGTAAACAAAAGCCTTATTGTAAGCTCCGGGGTTTTGCATAAAAATACTGCAGAAAGAATCAATTGTGACAAAGTTAGCAGAAAAACTCATTCTCCAGCACTCTCAGTAAAACCTCCCAGCTGTTTTATACTGTGTAAAAGTCTTGCRCACATGCGAAAAATATGCCGTAAGAAAAGCTGTCTTTGAAAATATTTCCACATAAAAACAAACTTCTATAAAGGACACTGAAGTCTAATAAAATAAACAGTCAATATTTGGTCTGAAAACGATTTGCTTGAAAATAACTGGTAGTGATGGGTGCAATGGATGGATGCAGGTTTATACTTCAGGTTAAACAGCTGGGAGGTTTTATTGAGTGTGCTGGAGTTCTTCTGGTAACTTTTGTCACACTTGCTTCTTTCTATTTACTCATTTTCTATTTATTCATTTATTTGTATCTGAAAACAGGTTTGTTATATTGCTTTTTCTTTACAGTGTAACGGGTTCGACCCWTTGTTGCACGGGCGGCACCATGAAACACAGACACGAGGCGAGATCTTAAAGGAAAAGGGTAATTTATTAGGAATAAATAGGGGAAGGAAAGGGTAAAAGGAGGGAAGACGGAATGGGAAGGAATGAAGTGTGCACGTGCAGGGTCCGAGGCAGTGCCCAGGTGGCATGCGGGCACGCGGCTGGCGGCGGTGGGCGGAGTGGCCGAACGGAGCACAGAGGCAGCGCTCCTGCACGCTCCCTCTCGGTTCCTCCCCGCTGTCGATGGCCGGCCTGGCCCCTCCCAGCTCTCTGTGGGCGCGGCCTCAGGCGGGAGTCTCGCTYGGATGTCCTTCAGCTGGGCGGCTTTCCCGGCTGGGATCGGCGGCCTTAACGYTGTCCTCCTCGCGGCCTTTTCCTCTTCAGGGCTCGACGCGGGAACGGAGGATGAACGTGGGAGCTCGTGCAGCTCTTTCCCCCGCTGTTCTCAGCGCGGAGATCAAAGGGCGGAAATCCAATGTCCTTTTTAAAAGTCTCTGGGGCGCATTCCATTTCCCCACTCCCATGCCACTCTCAATCTCCACCGCATTACACTCTTCTCRGACCYMGGACTAAACTCCGCGCCTTGCTTTTATAATGCGGAGCAAGCAAGAGCAATTATTATTTATAATTTTTAAAAGTATGTTTGGAAATATTGAATGGTTTTGTACATGATAATGCACGGTAATGCAGATAACATCATGTACTGTATAAATTACTGTATAATTTGTACTAAAGATATTATGGTGACTAAGACTGTTGCACAGTACTGCATATAAAATTGGGGCTAATTGGCACCTGACATTTTGACTCACCCCTRATGACTAATGTGTACTTARCAGAAAAGCATATAAGACAGCACTACTATCAATTTGACTTTTATTCAGAATTTTAGGAATATGTGTAGTGTCTGAATTTGTTCCAGTGCAATCCTCACTGCTACCCTGTAAAGAGTCAAAGTGAATTAAAGTGTGTTTTGGACATGGCTTACATGCTTTAACCCAAGACACACCTACATGTAGTTTTTATTCTATTTTATTATTACTGTATTATTGTAAAAACAGATCCCCCTAACCATATTCTTTCTTATTCTCTCAGATTCCCACCCTTCTCGGAAGAGCGGGGAGAGAAATATGTCAGAATGAGGTCTGGTTTTCTGCCCCACACACAAATATTTTCATCCTACTCCATTTTATTTTACACATTGTGTTAAATAAAACATTTACACTCAGTTTGTATATTTTGAGACATTTCTTTAAAAGATCAAAATGATTAATACTATTATATTGGACATTATTGGACTACTGATTGTAAGGTTACAGGCTCAAACCCCAGGACASCCAAGCTGCCACTGTTGGGCCCTCAAGTACTGTAAGGCCTTAAATGTGTCGAGATGTGAAATAATATGGATAAAGGTGCCTGGCACATGCTACAAATGTAAGATAAATTGTCTTAGGTTGAATGCTCTCGTTTTTTTTAAGTATTAATGGAACTGAATAATAATAATAATAATAATAATAATATTATAATTCTCTATTCTGTTTTCCACGAACACTGTAGAGCATATTAGGCAATGAGGGATTTCTAGCAAGTGCGATTGACGGCAAGTTCTTTGGCTGCATCCCAGGAGWTGTGGAGGTCATGGATGAAAGTCTGATGCCAAGTCAGTCATGGTCAGCCCCTGCTGCACTGGCCCCCTGGTGGAATCCATCAAAATGCCTTTTTGGGGATGCTTCTGTTGTCCATGTGAATAACATGCCTGGCCAGTCAAAGGCATCGGTGTGTGTACTGAGGCTAGGCAGCTTGCTTTATCATAGGACCTCCTCGTTACTGATGTTGTCAGAGTATGCAGTATCTGTCTAAAGCAACATCTAAGTTCACCCTCCAAGTGATATCGGATGCATAGAAATTGATAGTATGTGATATGGATGCAGATAACCAGATGTCGTACTTTTTTGGAGAACTGCAGAGTGCTTGTTAATTTTGCAGTTGACATCAGCAGTAGATATTTCTGTCTGATAAATATTAGATTAGGTAGCACTGTGGCTTAAGGGTTAGCACTGTTGGCTTGCACCTCTAGTGTCTGGGTTCAATTCCCGGCCAGGTTAGATTCCCTCCGCTGTGTGTGTGGAGTTTGCACGTTCTCCTTGTTCTTGGTGCGTTTCCTCTGGGTGCTCGAGTTTCCTCCACAATTCACCAAAAAAAAAAAAAAAAATCACATGATCACATTTTTTAATGGTTGTTTTCAGGTGTTTTTATGACCAAAAAAAATTTGTAATGAAAAGAATATATATGTATATATATGCTCATTTTTAGAGTTCTACATTTTTTGGTGTTATTCCCAGGTTCCAGTAGTGGTAAAAATGTACATACCAAATTAGTAATGRTAAATTTTGCTCTACCTGACACATCCGAAAACCAAAATGCATAGCTTGATATCTGAAGTCTCCTCTTTAATACACACCTGACATTGTCATTGACCTATGCTTAATTGCCAGCATGGGTCTGTGTTGCTTATTTTTTAAAGGTTTTAACTTGTATGTAATCTTGCAGAGGTTACTTATATGTTGTTTACATGTTGTATCTATCAAGTCTTACCTGCCTGATTTCAGTGGTGCAGAATCGCATCAAGAGCTCTCTTTAGCAAGGTCCTTCTCAAGCCTAGCATGTGGCAGCTGGAGTACCAGATTGTGAGGATGGCAGTGGAGTAAATGGGCCATCAGAACTCAGAGGAACATTTAGTAATGCTTCCTGCACCTGAACATTGACCACTGGTTTCCATGGAACAGCTTAAGGACTGGAGTTGAATGCTGCTACAGAATCTGAAAAGTGGTCATGCTGAAGGGGGTAATTGAATGGCCTTTAGTAAGATCAGCATAGTGGGTCCGGTGCCACCAATTGGCATCCCTGGATGAAGCCATCCCACTAGCAAAGATCCACTGGGTCCACTGGTGTCCGCTGTAAAAGGYAGCTCTCTTTTTATCTTTTCCTTTTTCTTGASTTGACTTGAAAAATAGCCCGAAGCCGTGGCTCTTCACCATATATCACCACACAGCATTTTGGACACTCTTGCAAGTAATTTCAATGGGTTAGGACATTTTAAGGTAACACACTGAATCAAAGAAGTCAATTATGGGGTCAGGAGAACAGACTGAGTCAATGCACTTCAATATACCACTAAGAAGTGGTGGACCAATTCAGCCTGGTCCACTGAGGAAACCACCTCTCACCATCCCAGGTTGCAGGACACAAAAGGGGGTGAGGCACTTCCTACTGTAAAAACAGATCAGGTTGAGGAGATGCAGTCTATGACATGATAAAATAAAAAATTATAAATACAGTCTAATTTCTTTGACTGGCCAATAATTTGACTTTTCTCAGACTGTAAGTTCTGAAGTTTTGCAGTTCTCTTAAAATGATTAAGTAAACACAATTTAAATTGGGCTTAAAGTTGTAAAATGGAAGTATACTAGGATGAAAAATATCATTAGTGTGCCTATAAGAGCAGTGAAGTGCACTGTAGATTAATCTTTTTTTTTTTCACTAGAGAATGCATTCTGTAAGCGAATCTTTTGAGAACTGCTCCACATTTGGCACATATAGCACATTCACAGATGTTATTTGTCAATTTCTGTGATGCAACATTGCTCAGGGCTGCCGCTTGTACACACCGCAGCAACAGCATCATAAAACAGGAATATTACAAACCACACCTATTGTTTGTGTGCGCCACATGAAATAACCTTTACACATGATTTATACCATTAGAGTATAAAATGAACAAGCCATGGACATCATAGTCTGTAATATACAACAAAAATCATTGGAAAAATAATTTATTGTTTGTAACAAAGCTCATCTTGTTAACTGTATCCATTGATGCGCTATCTTTATGAGACACTATTCTATTTCCCTAATAATGTTATAAAGAAAGTAGGTTTAGGAAGACTCTATCTTAGGGTATGGCTATCGAGGCTTTACAAATTCTTCATTTCCAACCTTTTACTTACATGAAGGTTAAACTATTTAAACGAGTGTCCTAGTTCCATTCTATCACACAGAGGGATGATTGGATCAAAGTCTGAGTAGAATTTGTAAACAGGGACTGTCCTTGTCTGGGAAAAAAATACTAAAATTAAAATAGTGTCGGGGAAAAAAAAGCCTGTTTTGAAATCCCTGAGCTTTCCAGGACAACAAAGCCTGATTTTAAGTCACAGAGTCTGATAATAGGTTTTTGGAGCTAGATGATCAGTGATTATGTCTCTCATTTATACTGCAGGAGCAAGAACAATATGCCGGTTATTGCCATTGTGGATGAAAGCAGGTAAATGATGATTGATGCTGGGAATCAGGGCAGGGATACCTACTGTTTGATGTCCAGAGATATGCCTTGTCTACTCCGATCTAATCCTCTACCACTGCTCAAAGAATCTCACATTAAAGGATTCTTGCAATAAATTGCGATAAATAAATAAATAAATAAATAAATAAATAAATACCAAATCCATCAGTAACTGGACTTAATTGCAAGACAGTGTTTTGCTGGACGGAAAGAAAAAAAAAACTTGAAAAATATAGCTAATACGATAAAATGGCTTAAGGGAACATTTTGAATAATGTAGGTGACCTAGCTGATGTTTAAGCAGGAATGAAGCACGGAATATTAATTGCAAATCAACACCTTCTTAAGCAAAATGAAAGTTATTGCTGGGAGGTAGTGGCTCAATAGGCATTATCAAAGGAGATGAGAGGGACCAAGATAAATATCATTATATGCTAATCTTGTACTTCCACTTATAAAAGGGGCATTCCTGTCACTGGTAGTTCATCTAATATCAAGTAAGGCATGCCCCTAGTGCAAATCGATCATGGTAGTGGTGAATAATTGTTAGGATGGTATTTCATTATCTTGGGAAAAAAAAAAAAAAATTGACTCATCGGTGTACTGTAAATCACCTTTCAGCACAAATTTTGTGTAGGGTTTTGCTTGTGCTGCTCTGATTCACAAGACCTCTGTTGGTGTGAATGATCTCTGGCACCAGGTCGTTAGCAGCCACCATGGATCAGACTTGTTTGTCCAGCTCATCCCACAGATAAATTGGGTTGAAACTCTTTGTCGTGTTCTGAAAAAAGTTCTGAACGATTTTTGCAACGAATGCAATTTTCATCTGAAGGGTCTGGTTCATGTGCATCTCTGTCTCATGTGCATACAGAGCCTAGCTGGCACATCTGGAAACACCGATATTTAGGCTTTAGGCTACTCAGAGGGGGATTTGTGGATTGTTTTGGATCATAAGCAGTGTCTGTAATATTTACTAGCTGGTGTTTTTTTTTTTGTGTAGCATAGATGTTTGCTGTAGTTTATTTTTCTTTTGTACAATCAGCTGCTATTTTCATTGGGCAACCCATTTTTGTTTCTGTTGATCATTAAAATTCCTCACGGTTGAACTGATTTTAGTTTAGTTCATTTAAGACTTTCTTTCTAGTAATTTTTCTTTATAATTTCGTCTCACCTTGAGGATTCCATTCATTCTTTTTCAATCCCATGTTTATTATGTGAAGCACTAAAGGAAAAAAAACATGTGTTGGCATTAACATTAACATTTGCGTTGTGCCCTCATTTTGTTCTTGAATAGAGAAGAGTTTTTTGGCATGGCATTTGGTGTAAGTTGAAAACTGATCGYCAACTTTTAACATACAGTAGTTACAGAGATCAGGAATACAGCTGCATTTTCAATTTGGATGACAAAGTGTGAGATCATTGAGATTCTAGAGGTTGGGATAATTGATATCTTGGAGGGGGGGGGGGAGCATCCGTGTTCTACAAGTGAAGAGTGTCTTTAGGAATTGTAAAGTTTTCAAATTTTCAAATKTGATGGAAATTGCTTTTATTCAACAGGGAATTCATTTGAATAGAATCCTTTGTTTTACTGGGTAAACACTTTCTAAAAGACTGAGTGCGATTGTCTTCCCGCCCTGTCCGAAGTTTGAGACAGAMCATCTGATTGTATGTGAAGCGGTGTGGTGTCAGCAAGTGGTCTATATGGCTGTTCTGGCTATGATTCTGAACTTTGCACCTGCCTAACTAGGGCTTCTTTGATGGCAGACCCAAACACTGACCCCCTGCACACAAGACAGCTCCTACAGGGCTGCTGATTGCTCTCCAGAGCCAAGTTCCAAAATATAGTGGAAAAGCCCCACTTTTACATCTACCAKGAAAGAAAAAGAAATCCAGGTGGTTTGATTACTAATCAAGAAAAGCATAATGTTCTTATTCTTACAAAAGTGTTCTAGTCCTCAGTGTTACAAAGCACACTGTGGCAAATACTCCATTTGGGATAAAAATGTATTTGAAAATGAAAATTTAAAGAAAGAAAGAAAAAATAACAGTCAGTGTCCTTCAAATCATCAGAATGTGTTACTGTATACTGTATAGCGCYGGCCTCCTGACATAACTTTGTATGAGTTTGTATGAGATGAATAATTTGACTCTTTATACTGTGTATGCGGCCAATGAGATACAGTTAATGCAGGAGTTAATGCACTATGTCCTGGGCTACACGTAAAGTTTTAAATTGTGCTACCTTATCTTGTTGTCCAGTTACACTAAAACTTATGGACATACTGTATTCCGTGATTTTTCCTCACTATCAGAAAACATCACTAGCTACATAGTTTAAATGCCAGCTCAGCTGAATATGGAACATGGAACATACAATAACACTTTTTTTTTATTATTATTCTCAGTGTGAAATTAGAGATAAGAGTGAGGAACTCTCGACATGAAGCCAACTTATTATTTTTTTAAATATGTTTTTGCGATATGAGTAATGTCCTGCATCAATCATCAATAATGTACCATTTTGGCTCAAACTGTGCATTATGCTGTGTTGGACAGTAGTAATACAGTACCACACATAGCAAATCAATCTGAATCCATTAGATTATTCGTTTTTACATTACATTTACTTTTACATTTTGATTGTTACAGTATAAATATWCCATGTTTAATTCCTTACCCTACTCAATATTTTTAATATAATATAATATAAGTTGTGTGTCAAATGACAACATGGCATCGTTCAGTATGCTAAGTTGATTTTTTTTAATAGTCATCTTTGGCAGATTGTTAAACAAATGTCAATAATACTGTATTACGGTTTGTGATCTGTTATTTAAATAAGCATAGTCAAGAGTTCTTTAGTTAATCCAATCAATAGACTTTTGATAATCAGAATAAATACACTTTGCAAATCTACAGGAAATACTATGAGGCAAGCTAATCAAAGTTTAGAAAGAAATGTACAGTATGTTTATGTGTCAATAATACCAAGTTCTACAAACAATCTACTAGTCATACAAAAACTGTCAGCATCCTGCCACAAACCATTTGTATAATAATATGAAATATGAACAATTTGTTGTGTACACTATAAATCAATAATCAATATATTAAACTATAAATGAAAGTGTTACATTGACTATTTTGTTTTAACTGGAACAAGAAAATGTATATGTGGTTTGTCGAAGGTCTAAAACTGGAGAGGGTATAACTACTGTACTTTTTATTGAATCCACCTACAATAACAGATTTCACAATTAATTTACAGTATTTTAAGAAAGATTTTAGCCATGATTTAGTCACTAGCCAAGGAGATGTTGGGGAATATGGAATATTTAGAGGAGAAATCCATGGGGAAAACGTGTCAGGGAAAAAAAAAAAGCATGAGCTTTAAGATTTAACACACTGCTCCTGGCATTTAGAAAAGTTGGAAAAGAGCTATCATTATAGAGTGAATCTTGTATGGATTGTCTATACCCCTGTTATCTACAGGCCTGGAAATTACATTGAATAATCAAGGCATATACAGAATCCAAAGGTCATGCATAGTTCATTTCCCAAATGCTATTTTCTTAGCTGCAAATTATCTGGATTATTGGCAGGGCATAACACAAAATGAAACTGAGCATGAGAAGAGCCAGTGCAATTATTCAGAGCACTTGACATGTGGCAGCATGCAGGAATATCAGTTAAAACCTATGCCCAAGAAAAGGAAAAGATAAAAACTTATGCATGAAAATTTATGAAGATTTTTTCATTAGGTGGTAAACTATCAAAGGACCTACTAATTAAACATCCGCGAAGAAACTCCAATCCAATCTGAATCACATGCAATTTCACTGGTTTACTGGCAATGCATGTGAGTCATGGGAATGAAAAATAAACATGGTTGCTGTGGATAATTAAAGCTTAACATAAAAAAAAATAAAATAAAAAATTTAGCAAGACGCTGCCACCTACAGTAAGTGTGGTCCATAAATACAGTTTTCAGGTCGGTGTTAAATAGTTCAAGGTTCTTGAACAGAAACTTTAATCCTCAATCAAACATAACAAGTTTGTGATGGACTGGATTGCTGACGGAAAACCAGGGCTTTTCAACCGACATCACTTTCTGTCACACAATCCCAGGCCTTCCGAATGGCAAATGATAATTCCATAATTAAGCCAACAATGCCCCTGGAATTATGTAAGGAATATGCTGTTGGCCACTTTTTCACATTTTTTAACCATATAGTTTATGTTTAATAGGTTGTCTGAGAAATCCTTTCAGCGTGATCTTTTCCAAAATCTACCACTGCGAAAACTATTCCTGAAATCGAAATATCTTAAAATATCTGATTCCTTCTTGTTAAACACAGTCATTCAACATTTACAGTCATTTAAATGAACAGTCTTAACAATGCTAACACTGCTTTAATACAATAAATGGCCATTTCATTTTATTCTTTTAATACATTTTTAACAAATAGGAACAATAATGAACTACTTCTATCTGGAAGATGAATAGATAGTATGCGTAATGAATTTAGAGACTGCTTTGTTAAAAAATAAAAAAAAAACACTTGATGGTCAGTCTATTGATTTACAAGCACACAGATAAAATGGAGGATTTATAACCAAACGAACAGAATATACAAAAAGGACCTAACCTAATACACTATTTTATTTTTTTATCAACTGGGCACTTCAGCACAGTTGAGCTTCACAATTCTTAGAACTGAACCGAAAAAAAAATAAAATAAAATAAATAAATAATAAAGTAGTGTATTAGGTTAGGTCCTTTTTGTAAATTTCAGCCAAATATATATATATAAGCAGCTAAGTAAAGAAAAACGAGCGGCCATCAATACTTTAAGAAAACCTTGAAAGTGTCCCCAAGTGCAGTCACAAAAAGCATCAAGCGCTACAAAGAAACTGGCTGACATGCGGACCG
>QMIH01000297.1:66262-81238 GCA_003987875.1 Clarias batrachus
GGGGGAAGGGGGATTAGAGTTGCAAGACGATGATTGAACATGATTGAAAGCACTTTATTAGGGGTGATGTTCAGAAGGATGTATGAAACTTACATAAATCCTTCATCACTGATATCACCCACACAAATATGTAGGGCTTATATCAACATGAAACAGCTGTCGTAATGACTTTGACATAAAACCTGAGTGAAGTTGTAACGATTTCTGTTTTAAATTAAATAAGGAACCTTTGTTCATACAGTATAGCACTTTTCTAAACCTTAGGTACAAAGGTCCTCGGTTCTAAATAATTCATAATCCTTTGCATGTCTTATTAAAACTGGGAGTTGTAAAGAAAAACTGGCATTTACCCAGTCACGGTGGAGCCCACTGCAGTCATTTCTGTGAACACTCAGCTAATAAACCACCTGATCCTGGGAAATCTACAGAAGAGACGCATCTGTCAGTGGGAACTGAACACCACTTGCACATTGCAAGAAGTCAGCTGGGAGTCAAATCCCCCATACAGTCCTGACCTCACTTTATGCTGTCACATGTTGGGCCATTAAGGGAGTATGCTGATCATGACTCCAGCATACTGAGAAAACTTTCCTTCTTCATGGTATCCAAGCACTAGTGATGTATACATTCATATCAGCAGATTTTATGAAGAAATAGTTAGTGTTGTTTTTCTCTCTCTCTCTCTCTTATAACTGTGGTCTGTAATTCAGCATAATCAAAAGTCCCAGGTTGACTTTAACAATAAAACAAACAACAATAGTACGATGCAATATAATTAATTAATCTTCTATACCACTTATCCTGTATACAAGGGTGGGGAGGCTTTGAGCCCAGGAGACTCACACAGTCTATAGGCAATTTGGGAACACCAATTAACCTAATCTGCTTGTTTTTGGACTGTAGGAGGAAACCAGAATTGTTGTTTTTAGTATTTCGTCTGCTCCCATTTTATCCGGACTTGGGACCAGCACTTCGTCTAGTAGCTGGGGTTTGGGCTTTGGCTGGGAATCGAGTCTGTGCTTCCTCATGGTAGGCGAGAAACCTACCACTGAGCCACCAATGCACCAGGAGGGAAAACAGAATAGACAGTAGAAACCCAACAAGCACAGGGAAACCATAAACCCAACACACACACAGACCAGAAGCAGAAATCGAACCCACAGTGCTAACCACTATTCCACTGTGCAGCTGCAATATAATACAATTCAATTAAATATGTATACAAATTATAAAAAGAAAAAGGTACTACTACTACTATTACTATGAGCTATTAAAGGCCAGTTTGTAAAAATGGGTTTAAGGCATACATTAAAGATGCTAAATCTGATCACGTAATATCATTAAGTACAGAATATTACAGAGAATAGCAGCACAGACAGCAAACACACAGTCCCTTTTCAATTTGGCTTAGTCACTGAGATAACCATAACCCAATTGTTGGAACACCTAAGAGACTTTGCATTATAAAATGGAGATGGCAATTTGGGAAAAAAAACTTTTTGTGTAATGTCTGGTACTTGAGTACCAGCAATTTATAACAAATCTAAAATAATGCCTGTAAGCAGTGAGTAAGGCGAGGATTGAGGTGCTTTCTGTGCTTCCTGTGTTTTCAGGAGAAGACCAGCTGCTGCCATTTGGACTTATGGGGGATGAGGGAGAGATAGTGGCTAAGGGAGCAAATAAATGCAAAAATCCAGGCATAACTATATAAATATGTGCCATAGACAGACAGACAGAAAGGCAGACAGACACATGACTCACTGACTGACAGTCTGACTCACTCACTCACAAATGGAAGTTTGTGTTCACAATTATAAAAAACATACTACAACAAAGAATGTGTGCAAGGTTATTACAAGGGGATGCTTACTGTATATGTAAAGTTACGCAGAAAAACTATTATTTACAAAAGAGAGGACATACATACAGTACATACATGCATACATACACACATATGTAATAAATACTATGATACAATGTAAATTATTAAGCTAGGTGGATAATCTAAGAACTGTACAAGAAGGATGCTTTCTTGAGGTAGACAGAAGTTTATTAAATTCACAGTGTCCTATATAACTGAACATTAACAAAAATAATAAATGTACATGATCATATTAGARCAATAAGGTGAATAAATAAATCGTACATTAAGGAGCATCCTTAGAGTGTGGCAATAAATTACAAAAAAAAAGAAAAGTACATGACCATACTGTAGGTATAGTAATGTTGTCAGATCCCTCTTCTGACACAAAGGAGAGTTAATGTACAGTGTAATGGCACTTGGCAGGAAAAAAATAGCATTCTTTGTCATAGCTGGACTGAAGAATTGTCTCATTGAATAAGAAGAACTTGGCATCATGGACTCCAATTTGACAGTGATGGGTAAACTGTAGAGAAAGATGCTAACCTGAGGTCTGACATGGGCCAACACTAGACTCTCCAGAGCCTTCCTTATGTGAGATGCACTGTAAARGCAAYTATTCTGTAGTCATTAAGGGTGGATGGAGATGACTTCTTGGGGACCSGAACAAGGYGAGAAGCACAAGAACCCTTGAGTTGCAGTGTAAAAGACTTAATTTACCCATAATGCTTATGGCTGTTGAGGGCAAATGATCATCCCAAATTGGAAAAAAATTAGTGTAGTCACAGTAAACATCTGTGCAGATCTTGTATGAACAAACCATTCCATAAAGTCTTCTCAAGCAAATCCCAAAKACTTTCGATGGGGGCTAATTCATGTGTGAAAATTATTTTCCATTCCTCAGCTGGCTTAATTGTATTACTACATAATTTTGCTGAGTCTAGACCTGATCAATTGAAGCAAGCTTTCTTTATGCACTCTTTTTCTTACCAAGGCATGTCCATTTGATTATTGATTTTAAATAATTAAATTCAAGTAATCCATACAAAAATTACCTTTTCCATTTCTCTAAAAATCATTCCTGATGCTCTCTAGCACAAAGCATTTCTCTCTGATAAGCTTCACTAACAGGTAGAAAGCTGTAGCTGGGGTAGCTCKGTGGTTAAGGCATTGGACTACRRTTCAGAAGATCCCAGGTTCAAACCTCACCATCACCAAGTTGCCACTGTTGGGCCATTGTGCAACRCCCTTAACCCTCAATCATTGCTAATGAGATAAAAATGTAAGTCGTCTGGATAAGGGCGTCATGTAGATGTTTAGCCACAATCATTTTAGTTCCTTTGGGTGCTATGGGTTGTGAGGGTCACTCTTTTAAGTTTGATACGTGAATTCCAGTTTGGTTAAATTACTCACAAATCCACAAAAGTTGTCCACTGATAAATGAGCAAAGAATGAGGAACTGGGCGTGGCATGATGATGGGAGGGGTGAATGAGATTACAGCTACAGCTGCTAGCTAGGTAGTATATTTTTCCCCTATATGTTCTTTGCCTACCATGACATTCTTTTAGACACTTTACCAGAAGTATACAAATTCAATACTCAAGTAAAAGTACCTACCTAAGAATGTACTTCACTWCCAGTAGAATTTACTCTTCCATTTTTTACTTCAGTTGTGCTCTAAGATGTACAGATTTCCGTCTGGATATCTTTTCCACCGTGTTACTGATAAACAGTTGATGTTGTTGATAACATATTTGTCTAGTAATAGTATGAGGCTAGTAGATTTGACATTTATAAAACGAATGGAGAGCAGCATTGTTGGTGYATTTAATTACGGCCCTGTATAATGCAAGTAGTCTACACAATATAATATGGGAATACTTAGAAGCATATAGAATACAATAAGAATAAAGAACATGCCAAAAGACTGCAATTACTGTATATTCTTGTTATTAAAAGATGTTAATATTGGCAGGAACCAAACTGTTTTGCTCAGTACAGTATGTTAGCTAGCAGGATTACTTCTTGTAAGGAGCCAGAAGAATCCACAGCCCAAAGACCATGTGGGATTGCCCAGGTAACTGTCAATCATTTTGGTATGCTAAGTAATCTGCACTTTCATAATGACCTGCCAGTCATTTCTGTAAACTTGGACTGCTCGGACTGTTTTGTTCCTGTACTTTACACATGGGCTGTAACTCTGCCATGACAATAAGCAGCCATAGAGGTATAACAGCAGGAGCCAACTCATCAATCAATCAATCAATCAATCAATCAATAAATCAATCAATGAAGGAATAAATAAATAATTGAATGAATTGTTCTTAGCAGCCCTTCATGACATGAAAGGTTAGRAATGAGTCTGAGTGTAGAGGTGTGGATATGTGCAGGAACAGTTGGTTGTCACGTATGGTGGCCATATACTGTGGCAGCTTGAGTCAAAGAAATGGAAGCAATTGTCAATGGTTAGAGTGGTTGCTTCTAGGTGAAAGAGTGGCAAAGTGTAATGCTTCCCAGAGTGTCAGAATTTGTGAAGTAGAGCACACCTGAGTTGCATGCACAGACCAGTTCTGGTGGCCTTTTATAGCTGTGCGACAGCTGCCAATGGTGAGGTGAAATAGCCTGCCAGCTGAGGAGAGTTTCATGGCCCAGGTCATTTTCTGTGCTCTGTGCTGCTGGCCATGGTGCTGAATACGCACTGTGTTTTACCTTTTCCTGATGAGTGAGGAGGGGCATGATGTGTGTGCTGGCTCTAAGTCTGCTGTCACAGGGGCATTGAAGTCAAACCGGGACCTTTAAGTCTAAGAATAGCTTTTATCCTGAAGTCTGAGAATAAGAGAGCACCAGATATGAAAGTAAAAACTGCTGTGATCCCTTGAGGATCGACTCCACAAGACCTCTGAGGGTGTGCTTTGATATCTACTACCAGGACATTAGCAGTAGATCCTTTAAGTGCTATGCATTGCAAGGTGGGACCTCCATGGATCAGACATGTACATTCTGTTGGTGCTCGGTCGGACTGAGATCTGTGCGAATTTGGAGGCCAAATCTACAGATTTAAACTTTTTTGCTTGTTAAGCTCCATACACAGCTTGCTTTGATGAACTGTGTGTTCAGATACATTTCGATCATAGCAGCTACTTGAGCCTTTGAGCCAATCTTGTTATCAATTTATATAACTAATAATCATAATAAGTTCAATGTTATAGCTGATCATTATATTTAAATAATTGGTCTTTTGTTCTAAATGACATTTTTCAGACAGTTTTTTTATTTTTATTTAAATTCCTACCAGGTGGAACAACGTCTGATCAATTCATTTTTATGTAAGCTTGACCAGTCCATATATCTCAGTATATTAATCCATTAGAACCCCAACATATTAACCAATATATAGTGTTCCCTCTAAATTTAGCCTTTAGCAGTATTATGTTTATTATTATTATTATTATTATTATTATTATTATTATTATTATTATTACCAGTAGTAGTAGTATTTAGTTGGTTTAGAGTTAAGGCTCTGCCCACAGCAACACTCCTTTGCCAACATTCCCACAATTTCATACATTTGTCTTCACGCTTTCATTTAACTGGATAGATTAAGTCAGTTCACTGCATAGCCATGCTTCATGCTCTGTGCATTATGTTTGATGTAATGAATGCATATGCGTAAGGTTTAATGTAATAAAAACAATCTCACACTCACACTCTAACTGTCTGAATCACTCAATGACTGCAAATCCACAGGACCGGCATCTCATGGGAACAGGGGAGGTTGGTAACTGAGGATGCACTGAAAGTGCTGGGTTAATCAAATGCCTCAGTTACTTTTGTACATTGTACTTTTGAATACTTGACCAAGTATCTTTGATTGCTTAATTTTTTTTTAAGTTTGTTCATTCCACTCGTCCATTGGTGGGGATGATAGCCAGGTGATACTTATTGTCACCTTCAGCTTCGACATGATGTCTTTCCACACATGAGAGGTGAATTGTGTTCCTCAGTCACTCACAATATCTTCCAGTTAGCCAAAGTATTGGCAGATATAATTAAGCATGTGTTGTGAAATTTCAAAGGCTGTGTTTACCTTGGGTAGTTGTATGATGCAGCACAACTACAGATCAATAATTACACAGACAGCAGTTTTCCCTTGGAAGGTTGGAAGATCAGTCATGAAGGCTGCAGTTCACCATGATCCAGTGATGGGGCTCCATACAGCAGAAGCAGGAGGCTTAAACAGAATTCATATTTCAATAAACAGGCCAAATACTTAAATGAAGACAGTTGGAACTGTATAGAACAAACCAGTCACAGGGAAGAACTACAGTTCATTCCTGTCGGATCTGTCCATAGATTTGTCCAACTGCTGCTCACTGGATATTTATTTTTGTTTCATACCATTCTGTGTAAGTTATAAAAGAAGTGTGCAAAACCCAGATTAGAAGTTCTGAATTGCTCAAAATAGCATGTACTGTATGCATTAATCGTAACCAGAACTCTTGGTTTATTTATTATTTGTTGTATTTTTATTCACTGTTAACTGATAAAATTTTACTTACTATTATTTTTACATTGCTATTTTACTTTTGTTTATCTTAAGGTAAAACAATTAATAGCCATATCAGCCATATTTCATTTTACGTTTTCATTTTAAGTTAAGCTTATGTAATTACTTAGACTGCGCAAACCTCTTAGGGATTTTTCTTTGTTCGAGAGATCGCCATCTTTAATTAGGTGCTTCCATAATCTTGCAGTTTTTGTATATTAAGCAATACATACAGTATACTACAGAGGTGCCCATAGCACGGAATAAATGCATCTTCCATATCTGACAAAAAAAAATCTCAAAGCAAAAATTTACTACTATTATACTACTACTATGCTAGGAGTATGAACTACCCCTGTAATAGCTTTATTACTACAGGACTGGATACTGCTATGACAAAGGCCAAGATTTTCAAACTGGTTTCTCATGTACAATGTGTAGGGAGCAACTCATGGAATATTTACACAAACAAAGCCAGGGGTCTGAGGGAGGCTAGGGCCCTGTGGTTGGTACAACATTCAAAGGAAAATAAGGAAAGGCCCAGAGGATTTATACAGCACTGGAGCATTGTCTCTGAAAAACAGGAACACTGCTGGGGAAGAAACACCTTGATTTAAAATTCAGTTACAATCTCAGTCAGTGCAAAGGCAACCAGCACCCACGAACAGAATGAGAAACGGAGGGGAGCTGGGAAAACTCACAGCTATAAAATTTCAATTACAGTCATTTACTCAGCATAAATCTTACGATTTGCTAGGTTTGGAACGCTGTAAAAAGACGATGGGGATTAGATATGTTGATGCGTTTTGTGCACTTGAACTGGTGACTTTGTATACTGAAATCAAAACTGCATATTGCCAGAAAGCACGCTCATGCATATCATTGCATTTTATTTGTTTCCCCACACTGCTCAGCTGCCACAGTGGTGGTGAAATATGATTGCAATATTTTTATTACAGTGTTATTTTTGTTTTGTGTTGCTTCTTTTTAAAAACATAAACACCGTTACCTTAACACAAATTTGCTCCTGTTGAATTTCTTGAAAAGTTTTATTAAGATTGTCTTGAACTGCATAACAGATTAAGGAGAGTGTGCAGATTCATGTCTGGTTTAAAGCATTGATTTACTATTTATTTATTTAGTCATAAATGTAGTGGGTTTATCATGGGAAATACAACCACCTGTAGATGAATGTTAATGCGCATACTGTAAGTGAAACTAGGAACAGAGTTTATGGTGAGTAGGATATTTGTGAATATATACAGTGTGATATTTAGTTTGTAGTATATTTATAATAATTATGAAGAAATAAAGTCAGGTAGAATTTAACAAACTTAAAGCTTAAGTCTATTTAATGTCAAATCTATTTATTGATAAATAGTAACTTTTTTCCTAACTTAAAATTCTAAAATTTAGTGAAATTAGACTAAATCTGAGTAACTGTATTCTGCAAAGACAGTAATACTTTAGCAAAAGGAAGGAAAATTATGGGAAATACTTAAATCTATACACTTACCCCTGCATTTAAAAAAAATTATTTAGTTAAAAATCATTTAAAATGACGTGAGAGTCTTAAATGGACGAATCTTAAATGGACAGTGGTACTTTAATACATTGATATATTTATATATTATTGATAACATGCCTTCACTAAAAAAATCCATCTAGAAATGCGGTTGCCAGGAGTCGCTGCCGTAGAGGCAATCAGTATGGACACAATGCACCTGGCGGCATGTCTATTTAAGGGTCCTGACACCTGTGCATTTCGTGCAATCATTAGGTTGCACCGGTAAAGGTATCATGGCCAAAGACAAAGCACACTTTCAAGATAAAGGACAAAATCAAAAGACCCAGCCTTATTCCTTACAACAAGCTGGCAAGACAGAGAAAAAAAGGAGCGGCATGCAGTGCAATTGCTCTGGATTTACGTATTGAAACACAAGACACATAAATCCTCGGTAGGGGCGACCTCACAGACAGGATATAAGTTTTTTAARCACCTCGAGCAAATATTTGGCCAGCTCAAGGCGCACATCACTTCCGGGTTTCTTTCTGCCCTTGGTAGCTACTCGCACCCCCAGATCAGTGGCTTAATACTCCCTCTGGTGGAGGAAACTCGACTACCCACTCCTCAGTCATAGGCAGGCAAGCTGCAGCCTTCCCAAGTTTTACCCAAAGTTTAATTGACACAATGAGTAATTCCGCTTGGTTTGCGTGAAAAGTCACACAGAAATGGCAAGAGACCAGTGCCTGACAGTGTTAAGACAAAATTAGGGGATGAAGTGTGCAGCTTTTGAAAAGCGTTTCACTATTCTGAGTCAGGGAGTCCAGTGACCAAATCATGGGTGATGTGAGACTGGACTGTTATGGATCGGGAGAGGTCTGAGAAGGCCAGTGGGAGTCTTGTTACTGGGCTTATTTTTGGATCAATAGTCACAGGCAGTCACAAAGCAGTGGGTGTTCTCTCTCATGGTCATGTCTCAGAAATTTTGCTGGACTAGAGCTGGCATGCATGCCCCACCAGGGTGGCAGGCTAGCCTTGAGCTGTGCCCCCAATCTAGAACATGAGAACATTTTGCATCAGAGATAAAGAGCTTGCCAGGTGATGTCTCCATTGGGTACATTTACCTGTATCTCAATATCCAGCAGCACTGGCCCCACAAAGCATTGAGGTGGCAAGAAAGTGGTCTCATATGCCTGATCCAGTACTGGAGAAAACTGACAAGAGCTCATCAGGATTAGTTTTCTTAGAGAAAAGGACAATAGGACAAAGAGAAATTAAATTGGCAGAAGAACCAAGACCATCATGCTTGTTGAGAGTTGAGGCATTTGGCTGTTCTGAGTTAGTCTAAGTCCTTTAAGTTCTTTTGGTCATTTGAGACATAGAGTGGAATCTTAGTCCCTTTAAGCCAATGTCCCCACTCCTCCAATGAGTAGTTTATCTCAGTGTCAGTGTCAGTGAAAGGGTGTAACTTGTTATCTGCAGAAAATGTTTGACATAGCTCTGCCCCAACTCTGGAATCTGAAGCATCGACCACAAAATTGACCAGGGCTATGTGAGAATGGGAGCAGAAGTTTTTTTKTTTTTTTTTTACTGCATGAAGAACTGATTCCAAAGGATGAAGACTATGTCAAGGTAATGAGTGAGGTGGCTATGGAGCTATAGTCTCAGATAAACCACCTGTAAAACTTTGCAAAGCACAGTTAATGTTAACGGTCCTTTTGGATAGTTGGAGCTAGCCAGTCAGTCACTATGTTCAGTTTGGCAGGGTACATTTATATTTTAGTTGGTGCAATGATGAAGCCAAGAATGGAGGCCATGCTCCAGTGGAACTTGCATTTCTCTGCCTTGACAAAGAACTGGTTTCCTAAAAACGTTTGGAGTATTTGACACACATGCAAGATCAGGATATCGTCCAAATAGACAAAGACAATTTGTTGAATTGATGAATTTCCTGAGCATGTTGTTGACCAGGGTTGCTTGTGCATTGGCTAGTCCAAGCAACATAACAAGATTGTCATAGAGGCTGGATCACCCTCTCTGATTCTGCACAGGTGGTATGCTCTGCAAAGGTTTAGCTAAATTTGGACTTGGGCTGCTTGCAGGAGGTAGAAAGCTGTAGACTTCAGGAAGGAGGTGGACGGAGTTGAGGTCTTTGTGGTGATGTTGTTGAGACCCATGTAATAAATACCTGATTGGCTATAGTCATCACCAGATGGAGCTGTGCTGGACAGGAGGTTAATGTCACAGTCATAAGGTCAGTGTGGAGCAAGAGAGACGACACAAAAAAGTATTAAACACCATATTGAGATTGGCATAGTCGTGCGGAACAGCGAAGAGGTTGAGGAACTCTTCCATCATGCTAGTGGCCAGTGTAGGGTAGAGGGCTGACTTTAGGCAAGAGGCTAGAAAGAAAYATCCAGGTCAGATCCGGAATCAACGACTGCATGAAGAACACAGGACTGATTTCCAAGGATGAACACAACTCGGATGGCGTCTAGGTGATTGCTTTTGAAATGGATCCTCCAATGTCCCTAGACTGAAGTAGCCTTAGGCACAAATATCCTGTCTGACTGCAGTAGAGGCAAGCAGCTGCCTGAATTCAGCATTGTCGCTCTTCCTGTGACATTTGGGTTCACCTGATCTGCATGGGTTCTGTTGGATGGCTTCCTGCCATAGGAGAGGTGCTGGCTCTGAGACGAGGTTTCTTGGGAGTGTGGTCTATCTGACTGAGGCGTGAGTCTACCTGCCCTGCAAGGTCCATTAGGCAGATGAGATCCTTGGGAAGTTGCTAAAACACTAATTGGTCTTTGACGGAGTCAAAGAGTCCATTCAGGAACATTTCATTACAAGCCCTGAGTGTCTTACCAGGTAGTGGCTGCCAAGGGTCAGAACTCAATGGTTGATCAGGGCCCTTGGGGACCATCTGAGATGTTCCAATGCCCTTAGTGTATAATTCGGTGTGTGACTGTGTGGGCTTGTTTCAGGGTGCACCCTATCCTGTGCCCTTCCTAAAATAGTCTCCAGGCTTCCTGCAACCTTAAACAGGATAAGCAGTATACATGATAGCTAGCATGATTTTTTTTTCATAACCACTAACCTGTCAATTAAGCAAGACAATGTAAAACTTGTACAAATACACAGGATAATCAATAATACACTCAAACCAAGTGAACATGGAAAGTGTTACTCACAACTGCTGATGGGAGATGTAGTCTAGCACATTACTGGTGCTTCTCTGACAGTTCCAGCTATAAAATGCATCTACTGGTACACAAACCTATCCCTACAAAGCTTACAGATAGAGCAACATCCCTCAGAACGCAGGGAGGGAGAGCAAAGTCCTCTGTAGTCTGGGCAGATAAGGACCAACGCCACAAGGCAAGAAGTGGAGCAATGTCCCTGATAGAGCAGGGAATCGAACTCTCAGGCAGGAGGGAGCCAGGGTAAAATTCACAGAATATTAGGGTAAGAATGCAGGGTAATGTTGCTAAGGGGAGAAGAGCAAGAGGTTGAAAAATTAGGTAAATGTACTGCATTATTTTCCGCCACTGACCCAGTAATGTGGTAGACATGAAGTAATGAAGTACACTTACCTCATTTCTGAACTTAAGTACATTTTTCACATATTTGTACTGTACATTTACTGTAACTGTGGATACTTTTGGCTTTTCCTCCTCTAAATCATACAGAAAACATCTATACTTTTACTTAACCATTCCACCACAATCCTACTTGGCATTGCTTTGGTTTTAATTGGATGGAAATGGAGAAATGGTGGACTCTTTATGTATTTTACCAACAGGCAACTAAAGCAAAACAAATAAGATGACAAATAAAATAAAAAAAAGATTCATTTAGATTTCCGTATCTTTTTTGTGTCCCCCAGACAGCTTTCAAGAGTTTGCAATGAAATAAAAAAATCTATTATATAGGAGCAATTCCTCCACCTTGCCTGGTTTCATAGATGGTCAAATGACCATCAAGATTTAGTGATGGCCTGACTGAGGTCCATAAATTCTGAATAGCCTTTCTATGTGGCATGCAGACTTCTGTATTTCAACACAGAGTGATTGGCAATCTGGTCAAATTCCATAATCAACAGATCTGCACACCTCACCATTGTGAAACTCTAATACCCCTATCTCGCCTATGCGGCTTCGCACAGTGGCTGTAAATACAGTTCATCATGATTCACTGCGAGTTTTGGTGCTGTGATTAGGTTTCAGTCTCTCCACGCAAAAATTTTAACATGTTTAATTTTTTTGTCAGTCCTCGCGGAAGCTCATGGACTTTGTAGAACTACGGAACGTTGGGCGGTCACTCACGGCAGCTCACAGTGCCTAACACCGATTCTCACCGTCAGTCAAACCACATAGGTGAGATAGGGGTATAACAGCTATATTTTAAGGGAGTCACAGCACTTATCCCAACCCCTTTTGATGACAATCAAACTACTATCATTGGTCAAGAAAACTGCCATATCTATGCATGTAATAAAATCATAACGTTGGCATGTCTGTACATGACATTTACTAAAAAATGAATGGGAGGGACATAAGATGAGTAATAGGACACATCAAGATGATTTTGGGAATTTTTGTCTGTTTGTAGTGAACAACATTTTTGGCTGAGATTGAGTTAACATATAGGCTTTGTTTCATTGCAATCGGCCCACAGAAAGAGAAGATATGCTATGTGATATTGAAAACACTTTTATATCATAAAAAATCATTATGATCTCAAAATTTAACAGCACTATATATTTTTCTTATACACGCTTATGAGTATGCATTTGAAATCTACTTAATAAACTTAATCTCATACCTTCAATCCACACACATCACATACAAATTTTAGTTAATTTTAAAATTCAACAGATGGCCTTGTACATTTTAAAAAACATGCTTATGAGTGCGCATTTAAATTTCACGCATCTAGTATTTAAATACTAGATTTAAAAACACTCTGTAAGTTTGACTTTCATGATGAGCAGTTGAGAGCATTTCAGAGTTGGAGCTCAGTTTTCTGAATGCATCTCTATTGTAGACCTCTGGGCCATGACCTTCTCCTGTGTGCTGATTCAGCCCGTTCTTTGTTGACTCCAGAGTCACTCAGTCTTTTGTTTAAAAAAAAAAACAGATTTTCGAGAATTTATTTTTTCATTTTGTGCCGCTCAACAAGTATACAATTTTGTACACTTTTGGGGTGTAATTACATCTTTGCTGTATTTAAATTTCTATTATATTTTTGTTTTTCTTAACTTTTCTAACTTTTCATCTGTCTGCACGCAAGCAGTATGCCAGCTGAACTATGTCATATCGCCACATATGGTCATATATGTCACTTTGCCAAATTGCAAAAGATTATTACTCAAATTTTAATGTCTACAACCTATTTGAACTGCTGCTCCACACTGAAAGTCAACAAACTACAACCCAAGTCAAGTGGTTTAACTCAGCAGTTAGCCATTGTCCTTTGTGTATGTGAGTGTGTGACTGTGAATGTATGTAATTGCCTATAGTGTAAGGACAAACAAACAAATAAATATGAGGACAAAAAAGTTAATGCATGTGTCTTTTCAATATGGAGTTGCAAGGATAATTTGAGACTCGTGTCTTTATCATTATTCCACATATCAGTTTGATTCCTTTTAGAAATTCTTAGGTCAACACTGAGATTACTGTACATTCTTCACTGCTGAATTGAGGAATCACACTGTATACTTTCTGACCAAAGCAAATTTTCCATAATTGTAACTTTAGAATTTACATAAATCAAGCTGTTATGTTAGTCTTATGTCATTTTTTGGGACCGTGAACTTATTTCTAAGTTAAACGTAATATTAATGTTAACTAGCATGTTTCAATGTGCGTAAACTGAACTTTGAGCTAGTAGGAGTCAACTTCTTGCTCAAATCCACACACAAGCCATTGAGAATAGTAAATATCTTTGGGTTATGGACTGTCTGCTTTATCTTTTTTACTATTCCAACTTCAAAGGGGTAAATGGCTGGTCAATAATGCTTTATTTAAACATATAGAAATCCGGATTTAAGAATTATGTACAGTATAGTTGTTATAAACTGGTATAGCAAACATAACAGCTTCCTCCACCCAACATGTATTTCATGTCACTTGTTATACAAAGCAACTATATTTCCAGGCTTACAGTACTGTATAATGGTACTGTACATAAATAACCTAGACGACATAACGCCTTGATGGTCATAATAAACACCTATGTTATGGCCTTCTTTATGTCATGTACTTTATCACACATTCACATTTTAATGTGAATGTTCCCTGCTCGTAAATGAAACATTTACTATCTAACAGTGTGTGCTTCCAATCATAGGCAGCAGCATCCAATCTGGTGTATCACATGTCTTTTGAGTTTTGTAAAGTAATCTCTCTTTTTAATTTCCCAGCAGGAACCCTAAGACTGGATGATCAATGTAGTATACTTCTAACAATGCTGCAATGATGTCCACCATCAGTACAAGGTCTGGACAAGGTTGTTTTTGAAAGTTGGTATGATTTTGAAAAAATGACATTAAATTGATGACCCAACCACAACTTGCCCCTAGCACAAACAATACCTTAAGGTTAAGAATCTTAATCAGAGGTTGGGACAGACACAACAGCTTCCTGCACATAGTATTTCTATCTCATGTCACACATGTTAAGCTGCGTTTACACTGTCAGTTAAATGTGACCCAATTAAAGATAGACATTGCTTTTCAACCATGCTTCAACAGAATTATTTTTAAAAAATAAACTCGGAACAGGCCTGGACAAAAATGAAGGTACCCCTAACTTAATAGTTTGTTGCACAACCTTTTGAGGCAATCACTGCAATCAAACGATTCCTGTAACTGTCAATGAGACTTCTGCACCTCTCTGCAGGTATTTTGGCCTCCTCACTCCTCATGAGCAAGCTGCTCCAGTTGTTTCCGGTTTGAAGGGTGCCTTTTCCAGACAGCATGTTTCAGCTCCTTCCAAAGATGCTCAATAGGATTGAGGTCAGGGCTCATAGAAGGCCACTTTAGAATAGTCCAATATTTT
>QMIH01000297.1:82570-114669 GCA_003987875.1 Clarias batrachus
TATAGATTCCAGCCTTTCGTTTGAAGCACATGTAGATAATATTACCAGGATAGCTTTCTTTCACCTTAGAAATATTGCCAAGATAAGAAACATAGTGTCACTAAATGATGCAGAAAAACTAGTTCATGCTTTTATCACCTCTAGGTTGGACTATTGTAACGCCTTACTGTCTGGTTGTTCAACTAGGTGTATAAACAAGCTTCAATTAGTACAGAATGCAGCAGCGAGAGTCCTCACTAGAACCAGAAGATACGAGCACATCACCCCTATCTTATCTACACTGCATTGGCTCCCTGTGAAATTTCGCATCGATTTTAAGATACTACTTTTGACATTTAAAGCACTAAATGGTCTCGCGCCACAGTATTTGAGTGAACTGCTAGTGTCTTACGATCCGCCATGCCTACTTCGATCAAAGAATGCAGGCTGTCTGTCAGTACCACGTATTATTAGAACTACAGCAGGGGGCAGAACTTTTTCTTACAAAGCCCCAAAGTTATGGAATAGTCTTCCTATTAATGTTCGGGACTCAGATACAGTCTCAGTGTTTAAGTCTAGGCTAAAAACCTATTTATTTAGCCAAGCATTTTTGTAAATAGATTAGCCTTAGGTAAAGGAGCAGATCTGGGGGACTCATGGACATAGAGTATTCTGGTGAACTGGTATGTTTAGATGCTGTCCTCCCCACTCTCATTGATCACTCAGGTTTGTTGACGGTGAGGTGATTGGTTGCTTTACATCACAGGGAGCCCTCATGTCTGTGTTTCCTTSTGGMTCTCCCTTTTAGTTATGCTGTTAYAGTTAGTCCTGCCGGAGTCCCTGCTTGCACTTTGCACTAAATATACATTCAACTTATACATGTTGACTGTGACCATACCTAACTGCCATCTCTCCTTATTTTCTGTTCCCTCCTCTTCTGTCCTCTTTCTCCTCTCTCTCTCCCTCTCTCCTTTCCCTCTCCCTGTCTCTCTGTCGAGCTATACATGTTCGCTCCTGAGTTGCCAGTGATCCAGACCCCTCTGCCCTCTGGACCCGTCTAACCCATCCTGGAGTCCTGCTTCTGGTTGGAGATCTCGTCGCATATGTAGGGCCGAGCAGACCCCCAACCTAAGAGTAAACACTCGATCACATTCCAGAACCTCTTCTCCAGACATCATGGTGCCATCCCGATAACCTTATCTCATTCGGGAACATGAAGCAGAGGTTGTAAAACTCTCCAAATGGCTTTCAAAGAACACAGCAGAGACACTATTTAAGCAATCTTTAATGGTGCCATTAGGATAAAAATGCTAGAAACATATATTCAGTATGTTTTATATCTGTGTGTTATGTTTGTTTATTCTACATAACTTTAAGGTATCATTAGCATTTACAAACCCTCTTTATTGAACAAAGCTATAAATGAGTGTGCAAGATAGGGGATGTGTGGTATCGATTGAAAGCTCATTTTATTCAAACTACAGAAAAAATTGGTTGCATGAACAAGAGCTCATGTAAAATTACTTTATGAAGGTAATTAAAAGTATAATCGGCTTGGCCCCACGTGACAGCCGTAAACCCGGCCTAATGTATGCACAAAAGGGGGAACCAAGTGAGGCGTGGCTAAGCCCCGCAACCACATCCGATTGGACCAATCATTCGTGGGACGGGCTGACACACAGGGACAAAACTCAGTGTCCGGACTCGTCCAAGCACATTTTTCGTCCATTCTTTCGTCACGTCACCACCATGACCATCTGAAGGAAGCAAGCTCGGCGCTCGGGCTTCGGCCCTTGCAAGCGCTATGCCGCCTTTGCTGACGTCATCAGCTCTTCGAGAACTCTCAATGAGACTTCGTGCCAGAACTGCAACGAAGAAACCCACTGAAGAAGTTCCAGAGCGCGCCATCGGTAACCAGGCAACCAAGCCTCACCAAAGGGCTTTCCTGAAAGACGTCATTTCAACCAGAGCACCAACCAATTAGCAACGCCATGATTCCCTTCACCGGAGGCGAACCATGAGAATGAAACGTAACGCAAGTATACACACAAAGCTGCATACCTTGCTGATGGTGCTCGTTTCATAACTAAAACCGTATGATTAAACCCAAGACTCTGCTCTTGTGACTTACTTCCATCTAGTAAACAGTACTAGATGAACTTCCTTAACTTTCACCCTGCAACTGTTGGTATGTTTTGTGTGTGTTTRTGTGTGTGYGTGCGTGTGTTCAAGTAGCATAGCTTCATGTATCGTAGATTAGTTCAAATAAATTCTTGTTTCTTTAAAAAGAACTGTTGTCTTGGTCATGTATTTTAAAGTTTAAACATTTGCCCAGATCTTACGTTACCTTGCTCATAATTAGGTAAATACTCGATTTTGTATTATCGTCGTCGGCCGCGGGATAAACAGAATTGGTAAGTTACACTAAATCATACTAAACGCTGGTTGGGTAGTTGATAAAGTGTACGCTATAAATTTCAATTCAGTTTTAATAAAATCGACCCGAATCCTTAAAGATTCGATTCACCTTTGAACCAGAGCTGAAGTCCTACACATGGATGCCCCGTGTGGTCTGCCTGGATCCGTGTGGTGGCTGGAGATGGTTTCCACGAAGACTGTCCTTTCCTCAATTGATGCTGACAGCTGTTCTCTGGGGACCTGTGACTTCAGTTGTTCGATAGCTCAGGACTGGAATTTCCTACAGTCTACTCGAGCCTCCAGGAACAAACTGGACTACTTTTACTTTTAATTTTAACACATCTCCTGTTATACTGAACTTCCAGTACACATTATTATGCTGATCAATCCCTGCTATCCGTTATCACCCAGATGAGGATGGGTTCCCTGTTAAGTCTGGTTCCTCTCAAGGTTTCTTCCTATTACCATCTCAGGGAGTTTTTCCTTGACACCGTCGCCCTCGGCTTGCTCATCAGGGACAATCTTATCATTTTGATTCATACACATTGCACACAAACTTACTTCTTTTGATTGTGTAAAGCTGCTTTGCGACAATGTCAATTGTTAAAAGCGCTATATAAATAAAATTGACTTGACTAGACTTCTATGTCCATGTAAACGGGGGGAAAAAACATTTCTTGTGAACTGCTGATAATACCATTGGTGACGTGATGAAGGGTTTGAGCTGAGAGGTATGGAATACTGGGTGAATCCGGAGCGCCGCAGGCAGCTGGAGCCGATAGGTGACAGGGTTGACACGGAGGGTGATGCAATATGGACCGTTGAATCTAGGCGAGAGTTTTTTGGACTCTGTATAGAGGTTTAGATTTTTGGTGGCGAGCCATACCTTGTCAACTGTGTGGTACAATCGTCCCGAGGGTGTCAACGGCGATGTTATGAGGTGTAGAGGGTATTGGCATGCTGAATGGCCTCCTTGGCTTGAGTCCAGGACCGCCGACACCTTCGGACCAACTGTTGTGCTGAGGGTACTTCGACCTCCTGTTCTTGATGTTCAAACATCGGAGGTTGGAAACCCTGGCATACCTCAAATGGACTCAGCTTCGTGGCGGAGGAGACGTGGAGGTTGTGGGAGAGCTCCACCCAAATGAGATAGTTTGCCCAGGAGCGCTGACGGTCGGCAACAAAGCACCTCAGGTAGCGCTCCAGTTGTTGGTTGGCATGTTCCGTCTGACCATTTGTTTGGGGGTGATAGCCCGAGGAGAGACTGCAGGTAGAATTGACCAGATGGCAGAAGGCCTTCCAGAACCATGCAGTGAACTGGGGCCCCCTGTCCGAGACAATGTCCTTTGGGAACCCATGCAGACAGACTACGTGCTCTAAAATCAGCTCGGCTGTCCCTTTGGCTGACGGAAGTCCGGGAAGGGCCACCAGGTGTACAGGTTTGGAGAACCGATCTATTATCATCATGATGACGCTCTTCCTTTCGGATACCGGCAGGCCCGTGATGAAGTCGACGCCAATGTGCGTCCAGAGTCGACGGGGAACTGGGAGTGGTTGGCGTTCTCCTGGTGTCGGTTGGTTAGAGGTCTTGGCTTTGGCGCACACTGGGCACGCCTGAACGAACTCCTTGACATCCTTAGCCATGGAGGGCCACTAGAAAGCGCGCTGGATATATTGAAGGGTACGTTGTCTGCCTTGGTGCCACGACAGCGGTAAAGAATGGCCCCATTTAATGACGTGGGCTTTGACGGGCCTTGGAACGAAAAGTCGTCCAGGCGGCGCACCTGCCGGCTTGGTCTCCGGGGCTTGCGCCTGGTGGACCCTCGTCTCCAGTTCCCAACGGAGTGGCGCGATGATCTTGGAGGGTGACAGGACAGGCGCGGGGTCCGTCCGGGGAACGTCCCCCTTATGTTGTTGGGTGAGGGCATCAGCTTTGGTGTTTTTTGACCCCAGATGGTAGGATAGATTAAAATTGTAATGCTCGAAGAAGAGAGCCCACCGCGCCGGCCTGGGGTTGAGTTGTTTTAGTGTCTTGATGAAACTGATGTTTTGGTGGTCGGTCCGGACGATAAATGGTTCTCTGGCACCCTGGAGGCAGTGTCGCCATTCTTCCAATGCCCACTTTATGGCCAGCAGCTCGCGGTCCCCCACCCCATATCGCTGCTGAGTGGGGATAAATTTTTTGGAAAAGAAACTACAAGGGTGTAGTTTCTGGTCTAGACCCTGCTGGGAGAGAATCGGCCCAGCGCCCACCTCTGAGGCATCCACCTCCACAACGAATGGTTGATCGGCATCTGGATGGAGGAGAATCGGAGCGGTGGTGAATCGGTGGCAGAGTTTGGAGAAGGCATTAATGGCCGTGGAGTCGAGTTGGAAGGGACGAGATTAGGGTTAGGGTTAGGGGTGTTAATGCGGTTAGGGGTGCTGCAACTGTAATGTAGCCCCAGATAAAGCGATGATAGAAGTTTGCAAACCCGAGAAACCGTTGAAGCTGAAAGAGAGACTTGGGTAGGGGCCAATGACGCACAGCTTCCAGTTTCTGCTGGTCCATGGCAACACCCTGGGACGAGATGACAAAACCCAGGAACGTAGTGGAGCGCTTGTGAAAAGCGCACTTCTCCAGCTTACAGTACAGTCGGTGGGCGAGCAATCTCTTAAGGACTGCCCTGACGKGTCRGATGTGTTCTTCGGCGGTGYGGGAGTAGATGAGTATATCGTCTAGGTAGATGAATACCCACTTTCCCAACATGTCCCGGAGAACATCATTGATGAACTCCTGGAAAGCTGCAKGAGCGTTACAGAGTCCAAATGGGATGACCAAACTCTCATAGTGTCCAGTAGGGGTAATGATGGCCGTCTTCCACTCATCGCCCTCTCTGATAACACTAAGTTGTAGGCGCTCCGGAGGTCCAACTTTGAGAAAATGGTGGCACCAGAGAGGGCTTCCAGGGCTGTAGTGGGTGTCGGTTTTTTAGGGTGATGTTTTTTAACCCCCGGTAGTCGACACATGGACGTAATTCGCCCGAACTCTTCTCCACGAAGAAAAACCCCGCGACAGCGGGCGAGGAAGAGGGTCGGATGGTACCCTGATGGAGAGCGGAGGACATATACTCCTCCATCTCGGTGGTAGAGAGAGAGTATAGACGGCCGCGGGGTGACGTGGAGCCTGGCTGGATCTCAATCGTCAGGTCGTAGGGGCGATGCGGAGGAAGGTGGTTAGCACGTATTTTACAAAAGACCTTAGCCAAGTCCCGATATGCTGAAGGGATGGCGTTGGTGTCGACATCGGGGGCCTCGGACTCCCTAGAGCACGTCCCAGCCGGCGCCCGTAGGCAGAGTTCAAGGCAGGTCGGGCCCCATTGTAGGATCCGGTTTTGAGACCAGGAGTTGAGTGGGTCATGCTGGATTAACCAGGGGTATCCTAGGATCATGGGAGACGAGGAAATGGAGGTGAGGTGGAAGCGGATCTCCTCGTGGTGTTGGTCAATGGTGAGGGTGATGGCTGAGTCTGGGTGGTGATAGGGCTGGAGGAAAGGGGCCGATCATCGATGGACGTCTCTTGAACCGGCTGGGATAACGCCTCAGTCTCCACCCCCAATGTCTTGGCATAGGAGGAGTCAATAAAGGTCCCCACGGCCCGGCTGAGTCGATGAACGCGGAACTTTTGACTCGTCTGTGGCCAAATTGGAGGTGTACCTGAACCATGAGATGCAAGATGCTGGTTGTGGTGGCGGCAAGATGGAATTGACCCGGTGAGCTGCCCCCCTGACTCACCGGGCCTGATCGTTTCCCGGGCGTGAAGGGCATATAGCTCTATGGTGTGACCCTCCCTGAAATGATAGTCGGTCTGTGGAGTACCTGGTGGAATTGAACTCAAAACCAAGATCTAATGCTGTTAAAAACACACTGCACTTCCCATCTGTGCCATCCCACTTATCTGGTAAAGCAATGAAAATGTCAGAGGGGGGGAGGGGGCGGCGCCGCCGCCGCTGCGGGGGGCATGGCAACAGCCGACTGAACAGCCGCCTCGTGGAAGGTTGCATTCTCCTGCCGCAGCTCTGCCACCTTGCAGCGCAAAACCGCGACGTCTTGGAGTCCCTTTCGAAGAGACACAACTTCACCACGGAGCTCATTGATCAGCTCGGCATGCTGATCAACCACAGTGCAGAGGCGAGCAAACTCCGCTGGGTTTACTGCTTTGGGCTCAGTCATTCTGTCATGAGCAACCGAGGGACGAACACAGCAGCCTTAGCAGTTAGCCCGTAAACCCAAACGCGGAAGCAGCGCGAGTAGGCAGGATACCCACGCGTTTACTCTTAGAACTCTCTTACAAAAAAAGCAAGGATCTACACAAATAAACCGGCGTTCTAGCAACACACACTCAATCAAGGAAGCAACTTGAATAGGTGAGTACTCACGAAATAGTTGGTGAAGAGATAGCGAAGGCATGAATGAACTCAATGACTGAGCGATGTGAAGCGCCATCTTGTTTCCTTTTATGCTTTCTGAAAGCGCGACCGTCTTACTTCCGGGTCCTCGTGCCGGTCGCGGAGCGAGTGTGCATGACAGAGTGTATATTTAAATTAAATGACATAATCACAACACATAAAAATAATCCAAGATCATGCAATAAAACAAAATACAAATAATTTGTACACAATTTGTGTTAATGCTTTGGCTAAATAACATTAAGACATCAGTATTTGGTAGAATAACCCCCATTTGCAATTGCTGCTTCCATGTGTTTTGGCATCCTCTCCACCAGTTTTTCACATTGCTGTTGGGTAACTTTATACCACTCTTTTTGCAAAAAAAGATAAAAAAAAAAAGCAAACAGCTCAGCTTTGCTTAATGGTTTGTGACCATCCATCTTCCTCTTGATGACATTCCAGAAGTTTTCTTGAGTAAATTGCAGTGGTCACTTTTTTCCAGAGCTCTATATAAAACATTAAAAAGATAACATTTCTGATTTGTGAGCCATTCTGTATCTATAAGCTAGGCTAAAATATGTCAGTTGAAAGGGTTTTGACATCAATATTTTAATTTGCCTTTTTCATATATTGCATGGATGGATGGATGAATGGATGGATACATGTACATTGCATATCCAAAACTATAGCACAATTCTCTGATATTGTAATAGTCACTTTTATGTGTCAATAATGGATCTGTTTTTATCCAGATGATCCTCATGATACATCTCATGATTGTCCTGAGACCTCACTCAGTGACTCAACCCCTTCAAGCGACAATAGGTCTACCTCATCCATCAAAGAAGCAACTGGTTCATGCCAGCAGGAGGGTGGAACTGGTAGGGTTTTACCAGTCATCATTTGTCCACTTTACAAATAATTGTTTTTAGTGTTTAAATGGAAAAAGCAAAAATGTAGTTGCTGTCATAAATAATTTCCATATGGTTTATTATTTAACATTATTTAACTGTATTATTTAACATAAACCAGACATGAACAAGACGTCTCCAGGATTTCTTGATCTTAATGATCAAGCCCACATCCTCCTCCCTTCCACCTTTCCACCCAGCTCATAGACATGCTCATTTCAACCAAGATCACACACGCCCTCCTCACTTCCACCCAGATTATACCTACGCTGCACCTTATCACCCAGATCAAACACGCACAAAAGTAACACCTCAAGCTACCAGTTTTCATACGTACCTGGTATGAAGGTGATGCTTCTACTCAGAGACACATTCCTTCCTCTCACCATGATGTCCAACCTTCAAGCTCTTACTAGGGCCACAAACACTCTCAGACCATCGTTTCTATTCAGTCAAGGCCAGACAGCCCCCACAGTGTTCAGCCTCAGCACCCAGTCCTACCCCACAATTGATAGTGTTTAGAACTACTGTAATAATCTAGCAGTCCAAGGCTAAGAACTGCCTTTAGTTTGTTTTCTCTACTGTTCGTATTTGAAAAGGGATGGGCAAAATTTATCAATACTCAGGGAACTGAAGGTCCAGAATTGTTTCATCATTGTAATGTGTAGCCACTGTTCATTTGAGCTGTCTCAGGTTATTTTGAGGAATTTAGCTTTGTTTTGTTCTCATGTGCACTTGTCATTTTAATTTTTCAACATGTGACCTGGTTCTGAATACAGTTGAAATAAATACGTAATTTGAGTGGGACTGTAGACCGCCAAAACAGTGTAAAAGTTTAAAAAACAATAATTCAAAAGTATTCTTACTATATTTCACTGATTTTGTACAGTATTCACATATTCTTATCTTGCCGTATTGCCATGTTCAGCGCTGTATAGCAAAATGCTGGGTCAGTGCCTCCTGAACTCTCAGTGGTCGAGTGTCCACAGCGCCCACTGGGTCACCATCATCACCTGCTGCTTCAGGAGGGCCAACTGCAGAGAGGTCCTCGCCATATGTTTCATCGTGCTTCTCACATCTATTATGCCGAGTGCAACATGTAACAGTAACAGTGAGGACCAAAGCTATGTCAACATCAAGACGTTTGGCTGGACATCACCATCCACCAGATTAAAAATAGAGATCATAAGTACCTGTATTTACAATTCAGGTTCATGTGTTAAGTATACTGCAGTACACAACATTATTCTGTATCAACAAAATTATAATATGGTATGTTTAGCATATGACTATCATGATTCTAAATCTTAATAACAGATATGTGAAGTGCCATAAAAAAATATTGAATTGTTGTGTCTTACATGGATGGAAAAGTAACTCATGTTGGGAAAAAACACTCCTCTTTCTGCCTTGTCGTAAATGTCTGAATTCAGTTACTGACATTCTTTTAAATATCTTTTTTGTGAAATTTATACAGGTTTGATGACAGATGACAAAGTGAATTAAAATTTTTGAGTGATCTATCCCCACCACAGATAATATACCTGGATAGGCTATGCTAAGGATACAATGGGAGTTAGGATACTGGTTAACAGATGAGAGTATATTTCACCATGGTGTGTAATTATAGTAGACGACAGATTAAATCTGTGGTCTACAACAGCTTGCAAAATCACAGAATGCCATCCCTTTCGATTAAAATAGTTGGTCTGGTCCTCAGATGGAGGGATGACCTGTATGTGGCTCCCATCGATAGCCCCTGAGGGAATCCCCAGCGGGTTTTGAAACCTCTAATGACGTTTCCACTGCTCCTCATTAAAGCCAGCCACAACATGCTCCCACCAGTCCTGAGATCTCTCTTGCACCTCTGAATGGTTGAGGACACAATAAATGAAGCATATGCACAAACAGATGGCTCTTTTCCTCCTCCTCCTCCGTTTCAAAATCATGCTGACTTTTCGCGCTCTTTGCATACTGTATAAAGTAGAGCTAGCATCAAGAATATTTCACGTTCGTCCATCCTGGCTAGTGTATAGTGCAAGAACCTCCCTTTAAGTATGCGCGAGGTTTCAGATGGTATGGCAAGTGCAAACACTTGAATCTGATAGGGGTCATAATTAAAGGAACGTGTAAACGGATGGTCAAAAAAGTCAGATATACTGTAGGCAACAAATCAAAATTGGGCATCGACACCTGTAGTGTAAACCGGGCTTTTGACTTGTATTGTTACCTTTTTGTTCATTTTTAGTCTTACTTTATGTTAATATGGTGGTTGCACAGCATCCAAACCATCTAGTTTTATAGATCTCAGATGTTAAGCTGTCTTTTTCTGTGATCGGAATTTGAATCCAGCTTAGGTCATTGGTTTGGTATTAATATTGTTTTCAATTTGTTTTTGCAAAATTGTGATAGAGACATTTGTTATTCCATATTTATGTCATTTCAACATCATTTCTTAGTAGTATCAAGTAGTTCTATCTTTTAAAAACAACCTATACCAATGTTGTACTAGCATCCATAATTTTGCCAAATAAATGTAACATTCTGACAACCAAACATAATTGTTGGCCTTGGGTGTGTAATTTTTAAGCCAGGCAGTATACAGTGCCAATAGAAAGTTTTCAGATCCTTTTAAGTTTTACATATTTTGTTATGTTCCACACGCATCTCCCTCTTTATTATTCTATATACACTACAAAGTAAAAACAGGTGGTTTTATTTTTGTTTAGATATTAAAAGAAATAAAAGCTGAAATATCCCATTTACATAAGTATTCAGGCGCTTTGTTCTGACACACGTACAGTATTTGAGCTTTGTTGCATCCTGTTCCTATCATTGGTCATTGAAATGCTGCTACAACTTGAGTGGAGTCCACCTGTGACTAATTGCCTTCATTGGACATAATTAGGAAAGGCACAGACCTGTCTATATAAGGTCTCACAATAGATAGTGTATGTCAGCGTGAAAACAAATCCATGAGGTCAAGAGAATAATCGGTAAACCCATGGGACAGGATTGTGTTAAGACACAGATCTGGGGAAGGGTTAAGAGATACTTTCTGGAGCATTGAAAGCACTCAAGAGGATGGTAGCTTCCATCAATCTCAAATGGATGAGATGTGGAATAACCAACTGCCTTTCCAGATGTGGTCGCCTTACTAAGCCGAGTAACCAGGAATGAAGGGACTTGGTCAGACAGGTAACCAAGAACCTAAGCGTCATAAATTAGATACTGAGTTTACTTGTAGAGATGGGAGAGACTTACAGAAGTTGCGCCATCACAGCAGCATTCCACCAATCAGGCCCATATGCCACATTGGCCAGACTTAAGCCATTCCTCACTAAAGGGCGCATAACAGCCAGCTAGGAGTTTTTGTGATGACACAAAGATCGAAGATGTAAGCTCAACAAGACCATGACCCAAAGTAAAATGCCAAGAAACCAAGAGTGTCTTCAGAAGAACTCCTGAAAGTCCTGAAGTGGCACAGCCAGAGTCTGGACCAGAACCCAGTAAAGCATCTATGGAGAGGCCTGAAAATGACTGTGCACTGATCCTGCCCATTCTACCTGGTTGGGCTTGAATGATTCTGCCAGGAAGAATGGAAGTAACTTCCAAAAGAAAGGTGTGCCAAGCTTGTAGCTTTGAGTCAGGTCTTGGAGCCAAGAGTGCCATTGCTTCCAAAGGTGCTTTGACCAAGTACTAAGTAGTGGGTTTTAATATTTATGTACATTAAATGGGGTATTTCAGTCTTTATTTTTACGAAATGAACAATACACGATTCGATTTCAAGAAAGCAATATATACATATGCATATTTTTGCTTTATCCAGCCTGCATATGTGTTTTTTATGTCTGAATTTATTTCTAGAATGCATAGATCAATGTGCATAATGCATTCATTTTTCTTTATATTGATTACATTTTGTAGTCCCTCAGATTCCCCATGTATTCTCCTTCAGATCAGAGCCCTATTATATTTTACTAAACTACAAGCCCTCAAAGAAAACCAGGTACTATTACAGCAATCATATGCAAAACACTTCCAGGTCACCTCTGAAGTGTTTTTTTTCCTTTTCTTGATGCAAGTTTCTTAAGGCAAGCCAAACCATGACCAAGCTAGGAAAGAGCAACTGCTAATCAGGAGTTCACTGATTTTAAATGAACTATACTGAATCCAGGGCGATGCAGTATGGCTTAGATTGCTCAAAGTGAGGGAGGTAATTTTTTTAGGCTGATGCAGGGGTCTATCTCTCCAAAGCTGCAATTTGCAAACACATTAGTATGGGTAGAGCTGGCCCCTGCCACTCTCCATAACAGGGACTGATTAATATTCCCCATCTTGCATCCTCATGCAAACACAAAAAGGAAAACTGGCAGGCAAACAGTACTTCCATTTGATGAAGTCCAGGATCTTCTGAGTGTAACAGGATATTTAACTCATATGGACATACCAGTGATACAACAAGAGGATGTTAGCTCATTCCAGGCTTTGAACTAGATCAGCGGTCATCAATTTCTTTATTGACATGGCAAAATGTATGCACAGATAATACATTTAGTGTGAGATTTTTCCAACAATCTTCGATCAATATTAGACCTTTATTTCTTTAACGCACTTAAATAAAAAAAATTAAATAAATAATTACCCTTTCCATATTTAATCAAGCAAGACAAAAACTTCCGATCAATATTCCAAAAAGCGATCGCTGCTCGATATGTTATACCCAAATTTTGGACTTGAGATGGTTGCCTTGGAAAAGTGAAAAGTGTATATTTCTTGACAAATACTACCTCATTATGGTATTGTAAACGTATTATATACATTTAACGCTCACTCTTTTAGGTCTGCCTAACAGCACATTCATTGCTTCAGTTTAATAGCCAACAATATTATTTCTTGGCAGTTATTGTGTTTATGTTTTTCGGTCTCCATTACAGTCCCACTTTGATAATAACACCTGAGTGCCCACACACACACACACACACACACACACACACACACACACACACACACACACACACACACACACACACACAGCATGATAGAAGCCTGGCAATATGCAATAATGCTTTTCATTACATTCATTTTAACATATTATACATCATTTAAATGAGACTGTAATATGTGTTTGAGGTTGAGTTGGGCCCTGAACAAACTTATTGGTAGGGAGCCATTTGATGATTTTGGAATTCGACATTTAGGTAGAATAATGAAATAATCTCAAATGTTTTACAAGGTACAAGGCATCTGCTGCTCACACATCAGCTTATAGCCCTAAATATATTCAGTACCATTGATGGTAATTGTCAATTTTAAATTAATTACTTTACCAATAAATAGTGACACAATAAACTCACTCTTACTCGTCGTCTATATTGCTTAATCCTGTATAAAACCCTGGAGCAATACAAAATACACACTTTGTCACATAGGCTTATATACTGTTGTCTTTGCAAAGGATGAAGTTCTTCATGTTCATATGCCTTAAAGAAAAGATTCAACCAATCAGTCCTTGACTGCTGTTTATAGCATGTTTATGCACGAGGTTCAGACAAAACATAATTCTAGTCTTGAAACAGGATGGCCTTTCTCAGTGGTAAATGTCGAACAGTGGTTTCAAATGTGCCCAACAGAGACAGACAAACATAACGGAACTAATATAAATCACACACCGACAAAATAACAGTCTGCAAATTTACAATTTATGCTTTCAAATTTTTCCGACATAAAAAGGCCACATCTCGTCTAAAAGCTAGTAATTTAAAATAAAGTTTAGCTATTCCATGACTTAGTCCTACCACAAACTGTGTCACCTTCTGGCTCTCCCGTTTAGATATCCTGGCCTA
The DNA here is from genome assembly GCA_003987875.1 of Clarias batrachus. Taxonomy (NCBI): domain Eukaryota; kingdom Metazoa; phylum Chordata; class Actinopteri; order Siluriformes; family Clariidae; genus Clarias; species Clarias batrachus. The sequence goes on from QMIH01000297.1 coordinate 96,155, forward strand.
CTGTAGATTGTCAGGCATAGATTGAAACAGCTCTGGAGCCCAGGAGACGGGGTACACCCTGGACAGGGTGCCAATACATCTCAGGGCACACTCACCCTCTCATTCACACAACTACGGGCAATTTGGGAATACAAATTAACCTAATCTGCATGTCTTTGGACTGTGGCAATAAACCCATCAAGCATGGGGAGAACATGCAAACTCCATGCACACAAAGGCGGGAAGCGAACCTGGACCCTGGAGGTGCGAGGCAACATTGATTATAAATAATTCCCTTCTATATCTGTGTGCTATACTGTATAGTCCAAACGTGCAGTTATGTAACCATTAAATTCATAATACTGKAGTTTCAAAGTGAAGTACATTTTGTTGAAGTTATCAAAGGTTCGCCGATAAGGACTTGAGTGCAAGACTGTTCATGGAAGCCCTAAAGCAATTATGGCAATTGAAGTTCTAATCCATTTTAGCAAAACTGTTCGTATCATTTGCTGTCCAAAGTCATACTCATGGCCTTTAAGTCTATCTTAGGATATTAATATGGGACCATCCTCAGTAGCAATGAGTGGCTTTCAAGTGATGAGATCTCCAACAGATTAGATTATTAAGTATCCTGATTCTGATTATCATGTAATTGTTAGGAACAAGATACATTTTTTTTCCAGAATGCAAGCTGGGATGCCGTCAGGACAATCGGACACAGAAGGTGACACAGACTTTAGGGCGCTCTGGGACATAAAGCAGGCACCCACTCTGTTGTCAAGTTTGTGGTAGGGCTGAGTCATGGAACATCTAAACTTTATTTTAAATTACTAGCTTTTAGACGAAATGTGGCCTTTTCATGTCGGAAAAATTCAAAAGCATTAATTGTAAATTTGCAGACTGTTATTTTGTAGGTGTGTCCTTTATATATGTGTGTGCAATTAGTTCCGTTCTGTTTGTCTGTCTCTGTTGGGCACATTTGAAACCACTGTTCGACATTTATCACTGTGAAAAGACCATCCTGTTTCAAGACTAGAATTATGTTTTGTCTGAACCTTGTGAATAAACGTGATATAAACAGGACTGATTGGTTGAAGCTTTACTTTAAGGCTTATKAACATGAAGAATAAGGCTAACTTCATCCTGGTCAAAGACAACAGTCTATAAAMCTATGTGATAAAGTGATTCTTTGTATTTCGTGCTGAGGCATTGACCCAAATGCGTTTGAATAAAACCTATGATRACCTATGATTGCTACTGTATGCTTCTAAGTGCATGCTTACTTAAATGTCCACGACCAACTAGCCATACACGAGTTAATGAGCAATAACAAAGTTATTCAGGAAATGCTATTAGATCTATTAGGTGCCTCGATGAAAATTACACTTCTTTTCAAACCAAAGAGCTCTGTGCCAATAATTTGTAATTTAATATATCAGAAGAAAAAAACCCTAAAACCCTAATCAGGGAACATTCTTCACTGCACTGTACAAATGGATTTTAAATGAGAACCTGTGCAAAACATCCACCTTTGAAATGCTCATTGGGTAAGATTTAGTCAAAGACATTTAAATTGAGCTCTGTGACTATTTCTTAAGCCACCGTTGTATTCATATAATTTGATCACCTGAGTTTCCTTTTTTTCTGTATCATTTTCAGCCTTCCCTTTTTTAAGGACAGCTCCCTTGACTCCACACATTATCTCACTAAGTGTCATGGATGTAGACCGGATCACTAAGACAATATGCAATGTTTGGTGATTCAAGTAAATAAAACTTCTTTTTGCAAAAACGCTGGCCCAGAGTCCCCAATTTCTAACCATTTCTTTGTTTTCAGCCAGCCAAAGCACCGACTCTCAAACGAAACAAACGGTTCCATGGCAACCACCACACTTTGCTGGGCTACACCCAACACTTTGCCATCMCATTTTATCTGGGCTTGGGACTGGCACTGCATTTAGTGGCTGGGGTTTGGGCATTGGTTGGGAAGTGAACCTCAGCCATCCCTATGGAAGACGAGAAGCCTACTTAGACCACTTAGTCACTAATGAGCTTAAAGGCCCCAACACCAAAAACAAAAAATGGTCTGACAGGTAGCAGTAATGTGCCATTAGTGGGTGTATGAGTGCGAAATAGGTATGCATACTTAGAACGTGGGTGAATGTTATAATGCTAAAGTGTTGGGCTGAAATTATCTGCTGTTTTCAAGCCGTAGTGTGCTCTGTTACGGTATGTGTGGTGTTGGGGGGATTCTAATGCTGCCATGACTTTTTCAGAGTTTTTTTGACCAGGTAAGCAAATTCCCCTTTAATGTCAATTAGTGCAGGAGGTGTGGTCTCTTGGTGTCTACTTGGTTAATAGAATAAAAATAACCAAACAAATGCAGTTTCAAAGATGGGTAGGCTCAGTAGAAGTGGCTACCACCATAATTGTAGCATCACCCTTAGATTCAGGAAGGTCTACAATGACAATGTGGGCGTGTAGAACCATGAGTGTACCAGTGGGGAATGTGCATGGAACTTTACCCTGGCCACTTGTATTTCTAAATGAAACATCTGTAGGTGCCAAATCATATTAGGCCCTAATATTTCACCTTAAAATGCTGACATATGTGTGCCAGGATGCCCCACTGCTGTTTGTTTGGTCCCATGTGATGAGCTTGACTGTCAGGTTGTTCAGTACAAAGGGTTGATCCAGCTGGTGCACATGTGCATGTGCATGAACTTAATGCACATGTGCATGAAATCTCGCTGTCAATGTCCCAGGTTCTCACACTATTAGCTTTAACATAAATATAATGCATGAGCTGCTTGGTCTGCCCCGTTTGAATTATTATTTTTGCTAATATTGCGAGAGACACAATCCCATGCAAACACAAGGAGTGTCAGAAAGTTTCTAGTTTATCAAATTTCAAATTCAAATTTTATTTGTCACATACACAGTCATACACAGTATGATATGCAGAGAAATGCTTAGGTGACTGCTGTGACCTTAGAATAAAAGACTATTTAAGACTATTTACACGAATGGCTTTATTAGCTATAAAGTCTTATTTAAGTAATTAGCCAAACATATTATGTCATATACTGTACATCTGCAACATCAAAGAGCACAGGTATTTCACATGTTCCAGAGAGAACAAAGAGAGCAAAAGATTTATGAATATCTGGGAGGTATTACATTATAAGAAGTGAAGAATCCACAAAGGATTTGACACTGTGCAGGGGATATATGAGCATACACTAACAGAGGTGAATACCTGGAGCAGTGGGAGTTGGGTGCAAATTGTGATGTCTAGTCACAACCAAATTTAATTAAAAAAAAAACACTCAAGATGTGAATGAAGTCAACACTTCCAGCTTTAATTCATGGGTGCTGACAAAAGTGTAGCACTAACCATTCAGACATTTTGACACACACACACACACACACACACACACACACACACACACACACACACACACACACACACACACACACACACACACACATCAACTGTCTGGAGCCTGGAACCCATGGACATGACCATATGCTGTTTCCTCCCTTGAGATGCTTTGCCAGGCCTTTACTGCAGCTTCTTTCTGCTTGTTTGTGGATTTCTTTATGCCTTAAGTTGAGTTTGAGTTTATTTAGTAAAAGTCAATGTAAATACAACATACAAACAAGTTAAGTGTGGTCTTCGGTCTAGTAGGTTAAAAACATGTTCTATTGGATTGAGATCAACTGACTGACTTGGCCAGTGAATATCCCTCTTCCTTTCCTTGAGAAACTCTTGGGTAGTTATCAGTGCATGTGTTGGGTAATTATCCATCTGCAATATAAAGCAGCTTTTGAATCGACTAAATCTAAGCAGAGAGTATAGCTCTATACACTTCAGAATTCCTCCTGCTACTTTTCATTAGTGAGATCATCAATACCCGTGATTCGATTCCTTTGGCAGTCATATACACTTACACCATAACACTACCTCTACCAWGTTTGACAGAGGATGTACTGYAGCATGGTTTGGATCATGAGCTGCTCCTTTCTTTGTCCACAATTTTAAGAATATGGCAAAATCTAATCCAGCCATTCTATTCTCAGAACCTTGTTCTGAGGTGTACACTTATTCCATCTGTTGTCTGTACTTCGTAAAGCCCTCTCTTGACTGTAGGTGTTGACAACGACATGCATGCAGTACCTTCTCCACAGGGTTTCTTGACTTGGCCAGTTGTTGTAAAAGGATTCTTCTTCACTATGGACAGAATTCTGAGGTCATCCACTTTAGTTGTCTTCTGTTTAGTGGTCTTTCAGCCCTATTGCTTGGCTAGTTCCAAACTCTTGTATTGGCAACTCACAATGTTTTTGCTATCTCACTCTGATTGTTTTCAGCCTAATGATGGCCACTCTTTGGACATTGTGTTGAGAATTTGGGGGAACAGCAACTAAACGAAAATGTAACACTTTGAACCACATCTAGCCCTTTTATCTGCTTCATTATTCATGTAATTTAAATGAGTAAAGATAGAACAGGTCACTTGAACAGAAAATCACTGCATGTTGGCTATGTTGGTATAGATTCTACAAAATAACCACAAATGTCCCCCTTGAAAAGTCTTAAAGCAAAGAATTTTTTTTTTTTTTTTTACTTTTTTCAGTTTTTCTCAAGAGTGGGTATCCACAAGTGATTCAGACAGACCAAAGTACTAACTTTGTCTACACTGCTGGAGCAGGTGAACCATCTACAGATTAATGGGTTGACCAAGCACTTTAACCATCACTTAAACAAATACTCTGTAAGTTTATGAACGACACAGTTAGCTTACCTGCTCTATGCCTACAGGGAAGTGCCCTAGGCCTCAACCGGTTTCTGCCCTTTTGAATTCTTCTATAGGATTTTACATGGACATAGAGTCCATTGGTCAGGAGTCTGTGGTCCTTCACTATCTTCCTGGCATTGATCCAGCACTGCTTGCTATAGAGGGAGAGAAGGTCAGGAAAGTCAGTGCCAATGATGCACTTAGCTGACTGCACCGCCCTCAGTAAAGCCCATCTGTCCTGTGTGGTGCTGTTTCGATTTAGGATGTTCTCTAAGGTGCAAGCGTAGAAGTTCCTTAGAGGGCAGTCTAAAGTCCTCCAGACGTCTGAGGTGGTTAACCTGCAGATGGGCCTTCTTCACCATAGTGTTGATGTTACAAGACTTTGAAAGGTCCTGTGTKATGTGARCACCAAGGTACTGGAAGCTCTCCGTTTTCTCCACCAGGGTCCCATTCTTGATAATGGGGTTTCAACCACCTACCAGATTTCTATGCCTAGGCACTTCATTGGCTAAAGAGACTGACAGACACCAGTGGAAGGATTACCTGATGGTAACTTGCTTTGCACCCATTCTGCTTCACAATTCATCACATCCAAGGGCTCTATTCAGATTATCCCACACAATGTGCTACTGAGGACATTAAAAGGGAGGTGACTGTGATGCCACAGCCACACAGCAGTTCAGTACACCCAATCAGGGTCTTTAACAATACTTGGGAGGACTTGAAAATTGACCAGAAGATATGACCATCAACACCCTTCACAAAAATAAGCCTCAGAAGGTCATCAACAAAAAGGCTTTCTGTTTACACACTGCTACATCAAAATATATAAATTTCTCATAATATTTGCAAATCAAAGACAAATTTGAACGAAGAGTGAAAGACTTAGAATCCAAGGTGCCATGTCATGGGGTAGCATGGGGTGTCTGTGTGCATGCAATTTGCATGTTCCCTACATGCTTGTTAAGTTTGCTCTGGGTATTCTGGTTTCCTCTCACTGTCCAAAGACATGCAGATTAGGCTAATTGACATTTCCAAATTGCCTGTAGTGTGGGTTTGTGTGAGGTTGCGCCCTGTCCAAGGTGGACGCCACCTCATGCCCTCCAGTTTCCTGGGATGGGCTCCAGGCCCTGTGAACCTGTACACAGGATAAGCAGTATAGAAGATGAATGAATGAATGAATGAATTAAGATTAAATGATTTGTCACATGTACCTTTGATCACAGTGAATATATTTTTTTTCTGCAAATTGCAGTTTGGAAACTGGGGTCAGATCGCAGGGCCTGCCAGGATACAGCGTCCCTGGAGCAGATAGGGTTCAAGCGCCTTGTTCAAGGGCTTAACAGTGGCAACTTAAGGGCCTAAACCCCCAGCATTCCAATCAGTAACCCAGTGCCTTAACCATTTGAGCCACCAAATGAGTGAATGAAAATTATGCATATTCATTTCATGATAACCAATCCTTCAGTATTGCTAGTTTAGATAACAAACAGAAATATTAAGCCTCAACATACCATGATAAATGTAGGACTACACAGGATAATGAAGGATTAATTAATCATAATGATAAAATTCTTATTTTGGCAACAGATTAACCTATCAAAAAATATRAATTTTAATTATGTTCTGTATATGCAGGACTTTTTGAAACGGTTATCTGGTGCATCTTGACTTTCCGCCCTTACTCTGTGGCTTGTTCAAAGTGACTTATGGCTTCGGTGTGGCTTTCCTCATGAGTTTTGATGCCTTGTCTGGGTAGTTATGAAATGATCTCTTTATCTTTTACTATCTTCAAAGGCTTTGTTTTTAGGCCATAATTTTAGGCTAATTCARTTTTACTGTTTTCAGTGCTTGTTCATATAAGTTATTTTGTATCCCAAAGATAGGAGCTGTTTTAATATTTCAGAATTAATGATCAATTGTAAATCAGTTGTATTGCCCTCATTAAGATAATAGTTTTCTTCTGGAACTATGGGGTTTTAATACTTGGGCATTTAATACTTATTCCAGCTGCATGTTTACTATTTCCTGGYCACTAATTAACTTTGACTTTAAACATTCAGTGAAAACCTTGTCAGAATGGCATATTTATCATTGGTTATTTAAATGTTTCAGCTGATAAAATTCCAGAGGAAGGTGAATACTTTCTGCAGGGATTTGTATTTGATCAGTATTGTTTAACTGTAATAGGTAATCCTAACCACATTTCACCCCTCAATGTATGTTCACTTGCTCAATCTTTTTTGTAGGCAGAATATTTGCATTGCTTAGAGAAACTATCAGTACAAGCATCTCATTTTCTGAAGTTAGGGCACACTTTTAATTAAATTTAACAGTSACTTTTTGTCCAATGCTTCTTTACAACACTGCTTTAGTTCACTGATGTCTTCTCTTGTGTATCTCTCTTAAGGACATGACATAGCTTTCATATCCAAAAGAAGGATGACAAAGAGAGAGCTGAGACTCAGACCCAATGGAAAAATCCTATCCTGTATGTGGTTGGAGTGTCAGAGAAGCTAAAAAGGTTTTTTTTTTTTTTTTTTCACTCCACTCCAATGACCGGGCACCAAAACACAAGAAGAGCAATATAATATATGCGGGCCAATGCAGCGAAGAGCGTTCAGAGCTCTACACTGGGGAGACCAAACAAGCTCTAAATAAAAGAATGTATCAGTACAGAAGGAGAAATACCTTCAACTGAAGGCCAAAGGACACATGTTTTGTAAAGAGAGAGGAAATGGTTTGAGAGAGGAGTAAAATCCTAGGCATCATAACCTGTCTCCTATCTTTCATGATGCCCTTTCATCCATGAAAAAGATCACAATCCCTTCACAGGTCCACCTAGAAAGACAGACTCCCCTTACTGTCTCTAATTCTTACACCTTATGTCTCTCTGTAGCTGGTTCTTCTTCTGCCATCTCTCCTTATTTTCTCTTCTCTCCTCTTCTGCTCTCCCCTCTCTCTCTCTCTCTGTCTCTCTGTCGAGCTATATATGTTTGTTCGCTCCTGAGTGATCCAGACCCCTCTGCCCTCTGGAGCCGTCTAACCCGTCCTGGAGTCCTGCTTCTGGTTGGAGATCTCGTYGCATGGATGCCCCGTGTGGTCTGCCTGGATTCGTATGGTGGCTGGGGACGGTTTCCATTAAGACTGTCCTATCATCGATTGATGCTCTGGGGACCTGTGACTTCAGTTGTTCGATAGTTCAGGACTGGAATCTCCTACAGTCTACCTGAGCCTCCAGGAACAAACTGGACTCCTTTTAATTTTAATTTTAACACATCTCCTGTTACACTGAACTTCCAGTACACATTATTATACTGATCAATCCCTGCTATCCGTTATCACCCAGATGAGGATGGGTTCCCTGTTAAGTCTGGTTCCTCTCAAGGTTTCTTCCTATTACCATCTCAGGGAGTTTTTCCTTGCCACCGTCGTCCTCGGCTTGCTCATCAGGGACAATCTTATCATTTTGATTCACACACATTGCATAAAAACTTACTTCTTTTTATTGTGTAAAGCTGCTTTGCGACAATGTCAATTGTTAAAAAGTGCTATATAAATAAAATTGACTTGACTTGACTTAACAACTCTCTAAATAATAGTGGGTGAATTGAGAGCCAAGATGCTTTAGCAAGCTGCATTTTTACATTCCTCACCAATGACAGCATGTAAAGCATTATGTTTGGTTTGAGGTTTATTGCTAGGGTTTATTGCTAGGGTAGATTAACTGGAGTGTGTCCAAGATTGGATGACCGATAATTTTATCTTACCAAATTCAGATAAGACACAAATATTACTTATTGGTCCAAAAAMCAGTACACAAAAGCTCTCACAATTCAGCCTGCATTTAGAAGGATGTACTATTACTACCAGCTCAACAGTGACAGACCTGGGCATAACATTAAATATCATATTTACAATATTACAAAAACAGACTTTTTCCACCTTAGAAATATTGCCAAGCTTAGGAACAGTTTATCGGTATCTGATGTAGAAAAGCTAGTTTCATGCATTCATGACCTCCAGACTGGACAACTGTAATGCATTACTAGTTGGTTGTCCTGCACACTTAATAAACAAACTACATTTAGTACAAAATGCAGACAGCAGAGTTCTCATCAGATCAAGAAAATATGATCATATAACCCTAATACTATCATCCATGCACTGGCTACCTATTACGTTTGGAATTATTTACAAACTAGCTTCACTTACGTACAAAGCCCTAAATGGTTTTGCTCCCACATATCTAGCCAGTCTTCTGACATGCTGTAATCCACCACCTTAAGATCACAAAACTCTGGATTTCTTGTAGTAGAAAATCAAAGTCTATACAAGGGGATGRAGCGTTGGAATAGCCTCCCTGACAGTGTTCAGGGCTTAGACACAATCTCCCAGTTTAAAAGTAGACTCAGGCCACATTTCTTTAACCTGGCATACACATACTGTAATTCATCCCATAACTACATACTCCAGTGGATTTAAATGCACACTCTCATCTAGTGTTGCTGTGCTACTAATATAATGAATGGCAGCTACACTAACTCTTTTCCAGCTTTTCTGTCTTTTTCTACCCATGCCGAGGCATCTGGAGATGTAGACRGAGGCCAACTCTGCAAGGATCCTGAGGCATCCAGAGAAGGACAACCTACAGCTGGATTCTGCTTCATGATGGTTTGGAGCTACACACACTGATCCCGAGCTCTCAGTGATCCAGACCCCTCTGCCCTCTGCACATGTCTGGCTCATTCTGTTGCCATCCTGGTGCCGGACTGGACTCCATGTTAACTTGGACATCTTTGGTTGTATTGGACTTCCAGCTGTCTACAATAACATAAAATCCCTGCTATCCGTTATCACCCAGATGAGGATGGGTTCCCTGTTGAGTCTGATTCCTCTCAAGGTTTCTTCCTATTGCCGTCTCAGGGAGTTTTTCCTTGCTGCCATCACCCTGGCTTGCTCAACAGGGACAATCTGATCATTATACACATTTTTACTGTTCATACACATCTTCATAATATTCCTAAAATTTTGTGAAGCTGTTTTCAAACAATGACCATTGTTAAAAGCGCTATATAAATAAAATAGAAATGAATTAATTTAGGATATATGCATTGCTGTTCATCCACTGTGCTACCAACACTGTTGCTCAACATGTGAGCACCTTGGTGTGCCACCAGGTTTATCAATCTTGTGTCAGGCTTGTCTTGCGTGAATGTTTACAATAAATTCTGTAGAGAATAAGTATAGGCATATTGGATCATCACTATAACACTGGCTCTAGTTTTTGAGAAATGGCATTCCCAGCAGGCATGGTTTGTTTTGGGTGATCATGACACCGGCACCAGATTACAGTTTACATTTAACAATTTAAGAATGAAAAATTCTGGATATGAATTTTAAAAAAATATTGTAAATGTATAGCTTTATGAATTTATCTGTAAATGAGCAGGCCGAGAATGACAGTCTCAAGGAAAAACTCCCTGAGACAACATGAGAAATTAGTCAGACTCAAARGAGAATCCATCATCATTTGGGTGATGCTGGATAGTGTGACGATAAGTACTTTGTGCTATATGATCAGAAGTCCAATTGTTTAAGATAGAATGTGTTTTATTTAACATGAAGTCCAGTTTGTTGAGTTTACCAACTTTTCATGGAGACTCTGGTGCAAAACTGTCTATGTCATTTTACTTTTTAAACTAATCAATCGACTGCAGCCACAAACCATCACAGAAAATCTGTATCAACTGCATTTTCATGGTTTCCAAGTTACCATGTGGGACCATCTTCAGCAGCAATGAGTGATCTCCATGTGATGGGAACTCCAACCAAAAGTGGAACACCAGGATGGATTAGGCACCGGTGATTTGTGTCATCTGTGTGGATAGAAATGGATGATACTTCAGATGTASTAAACAAGAAATCTGAGTGGAAATGAATGAGGGACGGAAGAAGACAATGAGTTGTTCGCATAGCAGTGATATAAAAACCCATTTAAAGATGCCAAAAGATCCAGTATAGAGACACCATGGACCACTCTTAAATGGACCATGGTCTTGAGGTACTCCAGTGGAAAGTCTGTGTGGAGCAGATTTTTGATCTCCATATCCCCTCTTACTGTATGTGCCACAGATTCCATTCAAGGTTCATGRATATGGATGAGAGTTTAGCTGATTTAGCACTTTAGCATTAGTTTGGTTATGTGATAGTCTGTTCAAAGAACATGGTTATAGAGTGCATGAGCTGAGTGGCCACTGCTGCTGGCCAACCTTTATAACTGTGGCCCTGACGCCATCAGGCTTAAMCGTAACCGTCTGATCCGGCTCAACTGGAATGACAGTGTTGACATAAACCTTGGAGCATCTGTTCAATAGAAAAYATTAGCCATGTTAACAATTGAGCTGATCTTTTTTTTACTGTTTAAAATGAAAAAAAAAAAACGTTCTTGGCATGTTTTGCATGCACAATATCAGCGAAGTGTGAGAACTTTGCAGGCAGTCACCTTGCCATCTGTCCTGATGCTAGATAAATTGCGAAGCCCGCAGGGGAGAGAGGAGCGAGATCCCAAAGACCGCCCTGGATAGGGACTGGTAGAGGTGAGTGAGCAGGGCAGTCAAATTAGGAAGGCTCTTGGTTCATGATACGGCACATTTACGGCGCCTTTAAGACACAACATTACATTGCGCAGGGTGACGTGGCTTCCTGCAATGACTGTAACGAAAGGACCAATTTCGCCATTCGAATGGACATAAGTTGATCTTCCAGCACTGTATGCATGGGAGTTTATGCAGTAGCTGCTGGAGTAAGGAGCAGCACTCAAAAGACAGCTCGTCCACTCGATATGGAGGAGACGGGCAAACCTCCAGCACCCCATCTAAGCCTAAGTTAAGTGCCATTTTCTCAGAGCCTTTATTTCTTGGCCATTTAGCTCTGTTAACCTTGTAGGCACTGTTAGCTCTGTTAGCCATGTTAGCCCAGAAGGCAATATTAGCACTATTAGTATACTATTACTGTTTTCCTAATTACTTATTTGTTGTATAATCTGTGAACTGGCTGCTGTAACGATACAATGTCCCTTTAGGATTAATAAAGTGCTCTATCTATTTATCTAGCTAGCTAGCTAGCCAGCTAGCTCCCTCTCTCTCTCTCAGACTGGGGATGTATCAAGATGAAAGCAGAAAAAAACTTTCATCTTAAGTTCTTTCAGAAGAGGGAGTCTTAGTGATGGGCTATTAACTGATAATTTCACGCATTTATTACATTTTAATCAGGTCATGTATAGTATCCCGTATAATATGGAGACATTATTTTCCCTGGGATGAACACAGTTGTATTGGAAAGGCTGTTATTTCTTTTTCACTGTTCTGCATTGGCTTCTCTTAATTCATTCAGGAGAATCAGAATGCACTGACAAGATCCAGCAGAGACGAGAGGGCTGATGGGGACAGTGTAGCAGAGACTAAGGTGAGTTAAAAAGTATATCTGTCTTCAACCTCAAGGAAATGAAAACCATAACCTCATTAACCTTTGGGATGTGTTCTGTCGAAGCTTCTATTTCAGGTGTAAGTAATGAAACATTTCACAGTTTTTCAGGGTGAACCTTTTTAATTACATCTGAATCCCATGCAGTGCAGTTAAAATAAAGCAACCTTACGAAATGTGGGAGATATGAGTTGCAGTTTTAAACATACTCAACATGTTAAAAGTACTGCGTTAAGGTAAAAATGGAATCATTCAATCACTATATCTACATTGCTGTTGCTTCTATATTTCACCCCATAGTATGAGTTTAAATATGAAAACAGGTGTGTCCAAAAAACTTTTCCCCAATGGTGGTYTTAATASACCCTCTATTAATAAACTATTCATTTTTATTAATATATACTGTACACTGCAATGGTTTGTCTAACAAATGCAAAAACTGATATACTTAGGGTTAGGGTTAGGGTTAGGGTTCCATAATCAACATTTTAAAAATCTTAATAATGTGATTTTTTTTTTCTTTTGTAATATAATGTGAGTCATACCATCATACTGTATACTACCTAATAAGGCTCCTTTTGCGTTAACAGCTCTGGTGGCAGAAAAACAACAGAAACTTGTTCATTACCTATAAATTTACTGCTATGTGGGAGCAGTTGTATACGGAATTTGACCCAGACAGAATCTYACACCGGTGTAAGCTGCTACGAATACAGTAGTTTACATACATATGTAGGGTCAGAATTACTCGTGTGACCTCTGAGATGGAGTTAAAAATGGTAGCAGAGATACAGTTTCAACATTACTTAGCAGGCTAAATACTGTAGCTGGTTAGCTGGCAAATATCCTACTTAGCTTCTTAGTCATATTTTTGTTAGTTATTAAACCATTAAATTAAAATGCAAATTATATTTAATTGGCTAAATGTTTTTTTTTTTTTTTCAGGAAGTTAGTTTAGGCTCCTTGTGTACCCGAATATTATTTTTCCCCCTTTTTATTTAAAATAATAAAAATAATACATTTGCGAATAATGTGTTAATAATGTGTCGCATACACGTGAAACAAATACGCTTATTAAACGTCTCTTATTAATTGTACAGATCACATGATAATATTTTTTTGAGTTGGAAATAGTAGCTTTTTAAAACTCCCGGTGAGATAATGAACAATGCCAGCAGCTTTACACCACTATAGCATCCCTGAATGCACGATGTGCCAACCACTGTACTAGTAAGAAAGGAAAGGCTTTGTATTATTTGCAAGGATGAGTGTAAGGATTTTAAAAGGCAGCATTTACTGTATAGTGCCAGTCAAATGTTTTTGGACAGAAGTTTGCACTTGATTAAACTATTCCAGACCAGCTTTGCATCTTAAAATAACAATGTACTATTGTTGGTGTTACTTAATTTTCTTATTCCATAAGTGTTTTTTCATATTTAAAAAAAAAATCTGGTATTGTTCTAAGATATAGAAAGTGAATCCCTAAATGAATAACAATGATTTGTGAGCATTGTCCAGGATGTTCAGAAGTTCCTAATGGGGGTGGATCACCTGGGATGAACAGCAGTTTGGTTTTGCTGAGATTAATTTTCTGCTTATGAGCTGCCATCTATGATAAGATGTCTGCCAGACATGCTATCTGAGCAGAAATACAGTGTCTAAGGGAGGAAAGAAGATGATGAATTTAGCATCATCTGCATAACAGTGGTATAAAAAGCTATGTGAGGCTACTGTATGACCTTACCAAGACCGAGTATAGAGAAACATAAGAGGACCAAATAGCAAAGTCTTATGCGTAACAAGTCTTGTGTCTGTACTCAATCTTCTAGGTAGGAAGCAAACCACTGCTTCATACAGTATATTGGGTGAAGGTGATTCACATACGTTTGATGCCCAATTTACCCATCTGCTAGCAAGAAACCAGCCCAAAAGGAGTAAGACAGCGCAGAAGAAAGAGCAGAAAGTGACAACCTCTTGGTAGCCTTCTCTCCTGTGYGTCTCCACAGACTGTCAGAAAGAGATTTTTTTTTGTCTGGGAACATAAAAGCGGATACCAGTTTAAAACTTTGCTGCCAGGTAGGTTTCATTAAACACAAGAACCAAAAGTGTATCTATATCCACCCTTTTATTTTCTCATCAAAATGGCTTCCTCTACTATTGGGTATAGAGTAAAGTTTCTAGGATGTGATCTCCTAGTGGTGTCTTGCTCCAAAATAGATATTGTGCACCTGGTGTGTATGTGCACACACTTACACATGCATGCATACAGTGGGTGGTCACAGTGAGGAACACCCTGGAAAATATCTACAATTGCTTCTGTTGGCCAGACACGGAAGCAGAGGTGAAGAATCTCTGCCAGCACAGTCAGCAACGTCAGCACACCTCCCCCCTCAAGACTGTGCCTGCCCCTTCTACAATCATCTATGYTCTGTTTGAGTGCATAAACATGGATCTGGTTGGTGCAATCGGTTCAAGGGCATGACTATCCCATCAAAAAGCCTGAGCAGTTTCCCTGCAAAAAATGACAATCTAAAATGTTGGCTGTGAGCTTGTCCTGTTATGCAGTTGCATGGGGAAACCAAAAGCACAGAAGATGAAGATGAAGTAGATGAAGATGGAGACAGGTATAGCAGATTCAGACCTCTATCTACAGTATCACACAATGGCCTTGTAGAATGCTTGAACAAAACTTATAAAGCCCTACTGCACATGGTTTCCATATCTTGAACCCTGAATTGCACAATGAATGTCTTCATAACCTGAATGACATCGAGCAATTATGTGTTGAGTCTGAAACTTATAAGGATTGTAACAACTCCTTAAGAGCAATGTAATACTAAGGGGTAAAAAGAGCAATTATTTCATCATTCATAACACTGAAAGCCGAATCAGCAACATCCTGCAAACAAGCAGACAGCACTAAGGCTACAGGACCAGGAGTTGTTACAAATTTGTAACTGGACGATATGAACCAGCATGCTCTTGGGCCAGGGTCATCTCAAAAGTCTATGTAATCCTGTCTGGGTAAGTGGTGGAACATCATTGATTCAATATCTAGTCATGGTAGGAACAGTCGACAGTGAACTGTCTACAATAGTTAATAAGTCAGAGAAAACTCAGAAGTCAGCCAGACGTCTTTGAATGTGCAGGGAATCTTGAAGTTGAGTCATGTCAACTGGACGTCTTTCTTGGTGGGTAGAAGCATTTCACTACTCATCGAAGTTGCTTCTTCAGTGTGAGGAAGTTGGTAAGTTCCTCATATTTGAGTTCTCCAAGGAACGCAAGCATCCTGTACTGTATGTGGCTGGAGTGTCAGAGAAGCTGAAAATAATTTTTGGAAAACACAACATACCACGTGAAGCCCACCAACACATTAAGAAAGAGACTCGTCAAACCCCAAACACCAGACCCCGAAACAGAAGAAGAGCAATATAATATATGCAGTCCAATGCAGCCGATAGTGTTCAAAGCTCTACATTGGGGAGACAAAGCAACCTCTACATACTGTAGGAGCATAAATACTATATGCAGCACTACTTCAGGGCCTCAGGGTGAGGTCATGCATGCAGCACAAATCCTCATGGGAATGTGAAGACCAAGGGGTAGGGAAACCATAGAATCTCTTATGTCCAACCATATTGTTGTTTTGAATGTGAAAAAATATAGACTGTGGCTGATCAATGACAGGGACACTAATAAAGGCAGAAAACAAATTGACAATAGTAAAATAATGTTTTGAAAGTGAGGTCATCWMAATGGATGGAACATCTGAAACAATAGGACTAGCAAGAATGACAATATCATTCATTTTACACAAATCTTGGGTGAATCCCTAGGCCATCCCAGCAGGCTTCTGCTTAGGAGTAACAGGCATATTGTAGATATACAGTATAGAGAGAGAGTAGTACAAACAACACCTTTGTGCATCAAGGACAAAATGCCTTCCTCAAACTCTCAAATACCTTTTCTGGTGAAAAGAGAAGGCCTACTGTACTGTGCTATGTATGGTGTAATACAAACTGTACCCACTTCATTAGCATTGGCAGACTACAAAATGCGAGGTACAGAAGATGGGTAAGATGGGATGACAATAGATTCATCAATAGAAAGGAGGATTTAAAATACCATGAAAATGGGTAGGTTTTGTGAATCAGTGCTGAGTATCAATTTCAACATGCTGACTGTATGATCCCTGCACTGTTGGCAATTACTCATGTGTTTGATTATCACAGGTTTAGGGAAACTTTTGATAATATTCTGGACATCTGACCGAGTGAGAGCTGAAATATTCTTTGGCTTTTGCAATGGAAGAAAAGGAAAAGCTTAATTAGGACTTGTACAGTAGGTGTGCAAAAAGTATTATTGTTTTTCTTTTAATCTTTTCAATGAGGTGGTCCCCTTAACATACCATGTCCTGTCATATGGGGGGGGGACAGAGCAGAGACAATAATTGTTTCCATCTTATCTAAAAAGCACCTACAACCAGTTTAGATTAGGGATGGGTTTCCACCTGTTAACTTGTGTAACCTTTACCCTTTTTGTCCTTAGATTTTACAATTTTGCTCACCATCCCATTTCAGTTTTATTAAATTTCACATATATATTTTGACCATTCTTCAGAAGTGCATTTGTGAGATCTGACACTGATGTTGGATGAAAAGGCCTGGCTCGCAGTCTCTGCTCTAATTCATCCCAATGAGTTCCATCGGATTAAGGTCAAGACTCTGTTGCTGAACAGTCAAGTACTTCCATACCAAACTAGCTCATCCATGTTTTTATGGACCGTGCTTTGTGCACTGGTTCGCAGTCATGTTGGAACGGGAAGGTGCCATCCCCAAACTGTTCCCACAAAGTTGAAGCATGAAATGTATGAATGCAAATACACACCGTACCATGTTGTTGAGACAATAAATGCAAATACATGACGCACACCTACTATACCAAACATATACCACACCAAAACTTGCACATCAAATATGTAAAGGTGCAATTACATGCTGGAGCTTTAAATTAAATGCACACATCAAATAGTATATAACTGCATGTACAATCTGAAGCTTATACTAAATGCATCAAATGTCCCCTTAAATTAAAGATGGGAGATGGGAACAAAACTTCCCGAAAAAAATTACCAACAGAATCTCTTACCTTCCTCCAAGAAAGAAGACCAGACTGGGCCCCCAAATTGATCAGTTGAAAGTTTGATGAATGAACCTTTAGATCTGTGTTAAACCTGTGCTATGTATTTTACTGGGTAGACCAGAGAGCCATTACAGAGGTGGACTAAAAGACATTAGCTAAAATGGAGATGTCTAAGGTGTGTTTTTCTCTGTGTAATCATTTGACATGTCTGTCATTGTTAAACTGCATGAATCTACACTGCTATATCTACTATCTGCATCCTCTTTTCTCACCCCAACTAACTTCATGTCTTCTCTCACTACATCCATAAATCTCCTCTTTGGTCTTCCTCCAGACATCTTGTCTGAAAGTTCCAACCTCAGCAACCTTCTACCGAGATATTCACAATCTCTCCTGTTAACATGTCCAAACCACCTCAATCTGACCTCTCTGACTTTATCTCCAAAATATCTACTATGGGTTGTTCCTCTGATGAATTCATTCTTGATCCTATCCATCCTTGTCACTCCTAAACTGAACCTCAACATCTTCACCTCTGCTACCTCCAACTCTGCCTCCTGTCTTTTCTTCAGTCCCACTTTCTCTAAGCCGTAGAGCATCGCTGGTCTCACCACTGTCTTGAACACCTTTCCTTTCGTTCTTCCTGATACTCTTTTATCACATAACACACCTGTGTGTCACCCCTATAACAACACAAGGTTAACTGTAAAATTACTGGAATTAGGGTTTGAACTGTCCAAAGCATTATTAAAATCTGGCAGGATTATGGCGAACCTTATAAAATTAATTAAGTGATAACATCCGGCGTGTGTAGTGGTTAATACTGTCGCCTTGCACCGCGAGGGTCCGGGTTCGATCCCCGGCCAGGCTCGTTTCCCGTCTCTGTGTGCATGGAGTTCGCATGTTCTCCCCGTGCTTGGTGGGTTTCCTCCCGGTACTCCGGTTTCCTCCCACAGTCCAAACACATGTAGGTTAGGCTAATTGGCATTCCCAAAATTGCCCGTAGTGTGCGAATGAGTGAGTGTATGTGTGTGTGTGTGTGCCCTGCGATGGATTGGCACCCTGTCCAGGGTGTACCCTGCCATGTGCCCTAAGTCTCCTGGGATAGACT
>QMIH01000297.1:115191-129526 GCA_003987875.1 Clarias batrachus
TATATACACGTATATATATCTTTTGGGGGTCGGTATTTGCATAATACAAATAATACATAATCCATAGTACATCCAAATCAGGAAGCAATAGTAATATATAGAGTAAAAAAAATCTGTAAAAATGGAATATCATGGAATATCATTTGTGTTCATAAGTGAATTCAAAACATGAAACTAGATATTCTATAGGTATTATGTGCAAAGTGAAATATTACAAGCCTTTTTTGATGATTATGGCTTACAGCTCATGAAAAAAAAATCTGAATATTAGAATATTTCATTTTGAGCTTGAGGAAATTACTATTTAAGAACTGTGTATATCTCTCAGTCTAGTTGAGCACATGCAAATATAATCAAAGAGAAGAAAACTGACTTGTCAAACTCCATGAAGTGGATAAGGCACAGAAGGTCATCACCGAAAGAGCTGGCTGTTTACAGTTTGCTGTATCAAAGCAGAATCATGGAAAGCGTGGTAGGAAAATTTGCACAAGCAACATGAAGCCTCAAGCCTAAGATGGGTTAAGAGCTTGGGAACGCTTCACGAGTAGTGGAGTGAGGCTGGAGTCAGTGGATTAAGAGCCACCATGCACAGACATCTTCAGGAAAYGAGCTTCAATTGTTGCATTACTAGTACTGTATAAACCCATTAAACCAAGTTTTGCATGCATAAAGCAACACACTTTTCATTATATTAGGAATTACAGTAGTATATTATTTTGAGATACTGGAATTTTGACATTTTTTATTAAAGCAAAGAAAATGTTACTTTACAYGCAATGAATGAAGAATGAGTTTGACTTTTTGAATTAACTCATACATTTTTTAAAATAATTTTCTCTATTCTTTCCAGATGCACCGTATATTTTGAAAATATGCTGTAATCTAATTTACATTGACGCATTTGGCAGACATTTTTATCCAGGACGACTTACAAAAAAAGTGCTTTGAATTTTCCATCCTTGGATAGATCCTTACACTGATTACTGGGTTACTGTATCATCAATGATGTAATAAGTATACAGTTAATTATATACAGTTTTACTCAGACTTTTCGGTCACCCTGTATTTCAATTCCAGTTTCCCCTAAACCAGTGTCTGGTATCATATACAGCTGTTTGCATTGTGTTGCCGAAACCAAACTTTAAAATCAACACCACTTCAGATATTTGACCCGTTTTGCCGCTGTCCTTTCAAACAGCAACCAATGAGATGAGCAGCTGTTTGCGACGCTCCAAGAAGCGACTCATTTTGCGCAGACAGGTTGGCGGACCTGACAGGAGGAGCAGAATTTTTTTAGGAAAAAATAAAAAATAAAAAAGTTCTCCCCGGTCAAAACATCAGAGCCGAGATGGAAGAGGATTTGTTGCATAGCCTAAACAGCGTCGGGATATTTTCCACTTGAGTAGTCAGGTGTTTCTTCGGTCCAAATATCATCCTCGTCATTGCTATTCATATACAGTTTGTACTGTACTGTATGTAGTCCAGTGTCGCAGAAGCGCTAAGAGCAATGTGACGGACGCCTCCACGGTGTGATTGTAAACGGCAACGAGTGATGGTGGAAGCCAGACGATTTATAAAAAAAAAAATAAAAAAAAAATGAGGGGGGTGAAGGTGGTGAGAGACGGAGCGCACGAGCAGCTCGATCGCGCATCATCTCAGCGGCAGTGACGTGCTACTGCAGCTCGCGCGCGCACAGATAACGCACCTCTCTCGCTCTCTCGCTCTCTCTCGCGCGCGCTCTCTCTCTCGCGCTCTCTCGCGCGCGCTCTCTCTCTCGCTCTCTCTCTCGCGCTCTCTCTCTCGCTCTCTCTCGCGCGCGCTCTCTCTCTCTCTCCCCAGCGAGCGTCCGCACCATCCGGAAACGATTCCGCTCTTTTACCCTGCCACTATCTTAAGAGGCATCCTAGAGTCGACATACCTTCACGTTTTGTTTTGTTGTTGTTGTTTTTTTCCTTCTTTCTGGTGGATTATCGCAGATGTAGTGTTGCGCCACGCGCGTTGGTCTTTGATCTCGCTTTTTTTCTCGAGAAAAAAAAAAAAAAATATGGAAGGCGGGAGATGAGCCGCGTCCGAGCCGAACGCTTTTTTGCTCACTAATCCATCGCATCTTGTTGCACCGGACTCGTGTCGTGGGCAATGGAAAAGCTCGATTGGCATACCAGCACCGCGATTCGTCGTTTCTGAAGAATGTCTTCAAGTATGTGGGAAAAATAGCCATAGCGTCTGGAGTGTAAGGTAACTTATTATTATTATTATTATTATTGTCGACGATGGTGAAATGTGTAATGAAATCCCAGWGATATATAAAGTGAGTTGCATTGGCACGTCATTGTCTGCACGTCTGATTAATTCAGTACAACTACGCCAATTCTTTTTTTCTTTTTTTTCCTTTTTTTTTTTTTTGGAGGGCTCCCATGATGGATGAGATTTTGACGGGAAGTTAAGAGCGCAGTATTCGCCTTTTCTGCGCAGATAAAAACCGAGCTCGCGCACAAAACGCGCATACGCGAGCGCGCGCAGTTAAATCCGTTCAGGTTTTCCATCATTAATAGCAGTTCTGGTCTTTTTTTTTTTCTTTTTTTTTCTCGACGTAAAAGCCTGATTTGCATTATGGCAAGATAACTGCCGCATTCAAGTCGAGAGACAGCTTAAATGTCGTGCGTAAGCACTCGGACCGCTCCATTCTGGGGAATCTCATGGCGTTAACGTCAAGTGTATGAACGGCAACACACACACACACACACACACACACACACGGGAGCACAGCACACTGCACACAACTGCAGTGGCTGCAGGATTAATGCAACCAGGACATTGAATAGCATTTTGAATCCTCTCTCTGTGTGTGTGTGTGTGTGTGTGAGAGACTTCTACAGTATAACACTCGAATGCATTTGTCATGCGTAAAAATGCTCCTGATTCATTAACGCATGCAGCAGTTACGCGACGCGAGAGTCTGTTGCATGTTAATCTGCTCACGGTTCGGTAATTCACGACGAGCCGAAATCTACTGGCTGCTGTGTCCCTTTTCGGATTTTCCTTCAGCACCACTGCAGTGACTTGCCATGCATTTCTATTGAACACTGAGCCAACACCAACTGGCTTTTTCCTCTGTTCACATCATCTACAATGCGAATCACATTTATCCCTATCCACCCAAGCAAGTCGTCATACATTGCAGATAATCACTTAGTATGGGTTTATTTTTTTATTATTATTTTTTTCTGTCCTCGGCTCTTAATAAGATTCGACCTTATACGAGGACACTATAGATGTTGCAGCCTTTATCCAGTTTTAACAGCTGCCCGTATTATACAGTACAATTCACCCAGAACACCTTGTATAGACAGGACTGATCTAAGGTGTTCACTGAATGATACCTATCTATAAATATATTATATGTTTTATATCTTCACGAGTGTGCATGTGCCCAAAAAAGTGAGTTTTCATTTATTGTGAACCACAAGGTGGCAATGTTTATCCAAAATATGTTTCCTCTCTGCAAAAGAATAAAGAATTTTTTTTTTTWAAATGTGTTTTGCACTATAAGGGCAAAAACAATAATAATAAATAAAAAAGAGAGCAAAATTGCTAAACACAATTCTAATAAGTATCCTAGTTTACGAGTTAATTTACGAAACTTGAAGCTTCGGTTGGCGGTAGAGGACATTTTGTTGACGTCCATGTCAAATCAGAAAAAAAAAAAAAAGTTGTTGGACACTTTTATCCTGCGATGAAGTATTCATATCCTGCTGGGAGTGGTCGCATGCACACGGCATGGGGGTCTTCTAAATAGTTTCAGGAATTGATGTATTTCGTAGGTTGTTCACAATCCGGGTGAACACACTGTATATGGGAGATTTCAGACTGTTTTATTTGCAGGGTAGGTCATGTGTAGGATCTCATACAGAAGCTGTTCTGGCCCAGCATCATTCTAAAACATGTTGTGTTGAAATTTTCTTTTGATTTGCTATTCCTCCTGCTATTCTCGCTCTCTCTGTATATATATATATATATATATATATATATATATTCCTTTATTTTGTTATTCCTCACTTGCTCTTTGGGCGAGGAATAGCAAAGTAAAGGAAAATATTCAACATAAAATGTTTTACTATAGAGGCAGAGCACAGCTTCTGTGTGTGCATTCTACATACAGTACTGTGCACAATTCCTGAGCCAGCCCTCATTTCTTTATATCATTATAACAATATTTTAAACTGTGTTATGTTTTTAATAGTTCTATTTTAGATTTATGTTTATCCCATACTCTTTTTCATGCACAATAAGGACGGACACTTCATTTCATTGTACCCTGTGCAATGACAGTAAAGACTCTACAGTATCTGTCTATAAAAATGAATGTAGATTAAATAAAATAAATTGGAAAAAAATGTTTTAATGYTACAGGCTGCAAAGTGCCCAGAGATACAATAAGAAAAAACGGTCGGTTACGTAACAACCTCAGCAGCAACCTCATTTCCCCTCTTGTTTGTTCTAATTATGTTTGTTTGTTTTTTTCCTGCCTGTATACTTYATACCGTAGGTCACTGTCTGGTTTAGCAAACATTCAGGAATCCTGGAGGTCGACATTAAACATACCAGAAGGTCTTTGGAAGCAAAATATAAAGAAATGAGGGGTGGCTACAGAACTCAGTACCCAGTACTGCACATAACTATATACTCTATCTATACTCTATCTCTCCCATAAGGTGCTGTAAATTTTCGCTTTCTAAGAAACGTATCCTCTGCAGCAGAGGTAGCTCCTGGTCTTCCTTTCCTGGGATGGTTTCATCACAGAGTTTGATTCAAAGTTCTTGAGAATTTTCAGATTTACTGACACTCATTTCTTATAGTAATGGCRGACTGTCTTTTCTCTTTACTTAACTGTTTCTTGCCATAATATGAATTTGTACAGTAGTTGTAAAGAAAATCAATTGTTTTGACTGTTTGTAATCTTTTTTGTTGTTGTTGTTGTTGTTGTTGTTGTTTGTTTTCTAGGCCAAATGACATAGGATGAAGGCTGTTCGTAATTTGTTGATTTATATATTTTCCACCTATCTATTGGTTATGTTTGGATATACCAGTGCCCAAGATTTCTGGTGTTCCACACTGGTCAAGGGAGTTATTTATGGATCTTACTCAGTGAATGAGATGTTCCCGAAGAACTTCACAAACTGTACGTGGACACTGGAAAATCCAGATCCTACCAAATACAGCATCTACCTGAAGCTCTACACCCACGAGATTAGTTGCTCCGAGTTCTCTCTTTTGGTTTACCAGTTTGACCACTTCTCTCATGAGAAGATCAACGAACTCTTAAAGATCAACGAATCCATCGTGTACCTGTGTGACGCAAATAACGTCTACGTGTTTTTGCATTATGATAAAAATTTCGTCCAGATCCGGCGGGTTTTCCCCTATGACTACAACGGATTGGTGGCAAAGAAAAAGGACGAAGATGAGAAGTCTGTGGTGGAATTTGTGGTTTTAAACAAGGCGAGCCCGAGCCAGTTTGGATGTCAAGTCTTATGCATGTGGTTGGAAAATTGTTTGAAGGGAGAGAAAGGGTCGGTGGAGTCGTGTGGAATAGTCTACTCCAAATGCACCTGCCCCCAGCATTTGGGTGATGGGGAATCTGAGAGCGTCTTAATGCTCAGCAATGTGGTGCTGCCTTTAAATCCACGAACTGAAGGGTGCCTAACGGCGCAGCTCCGCACGCCGCATTCGTGCAATCTGAGCGCAGAGGTCAAACGGCCATCCAAGGAGGGTGAGTATGGCACATGCCCACCCGTTGAGTAGCACTTTACACATGCTTGGAACAGTGTTTGTGATATTTGCCTGTATGTTTGGTGATACACCTGTTACCCTTTCACCCTTCCCAATAGTAAAACCACAGCCATTAAAGCCAATGTCCTAAAACAACAGCACAATGCATTATTTACTGGTTTTATTGTCTTAAATAAAATACAGCAGGACACTTTTTGTTTTCCACCTAATGAGTTCATGAAAAGCTGAACATATTTATAGGTTATGCTGTATCAGTAGGAACATTTTTATTGTGTCATATGATGGGTTGTAAGGCTTGTACTGCATGGAGTGTACTGTACCTGTACCGTAGGTCATACGGTTGCTTAACATGGAAACTAATGGGGAAGAACTGTATATACTAAAGTATGTTATGTGCACTAATTCTAAACATGGTTACATTAGACGTATTATATATATATGTCAGATCTATTAAGAGCATATATTCAGCTGGGTAGAAATTGTCAGATGTTGCATTTTTATCTTTTGTACCTTACACCAATTTATAGATCACCTAGTGTAGTATGGTAATAATGTGTGTTTTGGGGTGCTGATGGGATTACACACACACACACACACACACACACACACATACACAATACATACAACTATATTAATACTATACTTTGCATACTGTACATAGAGTTGCAATTTACTGTATTTAATAGAAAACCCTCCATGTTTGGGACAATTAAATACGATTGAATATTAGCATACACGTTTCATTCTTATTCAAGACGATTCAAGAATAATACACCACTTGCTAAGAAGTGAGAGAGAGAGAGAGGACTATTCTGTGTTGGAAGAACCCTCCTGTGGCATTCTGTTACCACAAGCTGAAAGTAATAGCTCTCTAGGGAACAAACGCCAGCCTTTCTAATCTGAAATATCCAGGTTTAAATGTGTATGCTTTTTTTTTTTTTTTTTTTCATTTCTTTTTTCTTTTCCCCCCCGAAACATTTCATATTTTTTGCTTCCTGACCTAGTACACACTAATTTCATTTGTGTGAAGCCGTTTATGGCCTTTTATAGGTAGCACGTTCTGAGCCAAATGTGATTAGATAGAGACAAATAAGTGCCTGTAATTCCATTTGCAGGTTCATGGAATACCAAAAGTATTTCAACTATTTTAAAGTCGACTTTGTGCATTTGGAATCTGGAAATATTTTAGACCAGAAATGTCTATCAGGTCTAGGGAGTATCATATGGAAGTCTTATTAGGGGTAAATGGCTATAGTGTTCTGGCATTCCATGTGGGCAAGATGTTGCCTGGAAAAGATATTTGCATAAATACACTTTTTTTTTTTTTTTTTGACATTTCTTTAGTGTGGTCCCAAAAAGATCAGTCAAGTAATATGCATAATTAGATAAGCATACCAAAAGTACATTGTTTACTTATGTCCTTACAGTATATACTGCAGATTCAGCTCTACATTCCTATTGCTGGTCGACTGTAGAGTTGGTTACGCTTTAAGACAGTGGGCAAATATTGTGCATAGTTTCCCACTAAACCAACCTATCTTGTAATAACATTATTTTTATGAAAATGCTTTCCCATCCCTTTGTCATCTGTTATTTAAAGAAAGGAAATGTAAAATACCAATATTAGATTGAAATGGTTACACAAATGGTTACCCCATCATCAACTGGAGCTTCCTTGGCAGAACTCAATGTCCGTGATCAATTAAACCTTTTGACCGTGCAAACTATCGACATATTCGCAGAAAAAGTGGATGGCATTCAAATAAAAGCCCCCATGTCCCATTGTAAAATATGCTGGTGCATCATTGATGTTTTGCATCGATGTTTAGTGGGGCACAGCTCCTGTGAAGATTAATGGCACCATGAATTCTGCTAAGTACCGGGATATTATAGCATAAAACCTGGTTTCCTCTGTCGGGGCGTTACGACTTAAACAGAGATAGATCTTTAGACAATGACGGAAAACATGCTTACATCACAGAAATGGGCGCAGGGACACGAAAATCGATGTTGTGCAATGACCGTTTCACTGTGCAGGATTCAAAACTTAGGTAAACATCCGGTCTACCCTTTTGTACTCAGACCGAATGCTTACCTAAGTCTTGAATCTGGCACACTGACGATGCAGCAGGTAGCAGTGCCACCTCACAGCTTCAGGGTCCATGGTTCAATTCTGAGTTACTGGAAATTTTCCATTAAGTGTGCATGTTTGTGTGCGCGGTTTTCTGAGATAGACTGGTATGCAACTGAGAGTGTGTTCCCATCTCATGCACAGTGTTCCTMAGTTAGCCTCCGAATGTACTGTACAGTACTGCCACCCTGACCAGGATAGAGCAGTTGTTGTAAAAGAGAGAGGGAGGGAGCACTTGGCAGGTGTTCTTCAATCTTTTTAAAGAAGAGGAAGGGGATCAGTGCTATGATGCTCTCCAGCGGAAGGAATGAGGAAAAATTAATGAACTCACCAAATGTGTGATTTATATTTCTGTAGGTCCAAAATGATCTGCACTCGTGTTATATTAAAAGTTCTGTCTGCTGCACCGTCTTATCAGCACTTTCCCCTTTAACTCTGCCCAGTCACTGCTGTGCAGGTGTGAACGTCTCCATTTGTAACTGCGATGCGAGCAAAAATTGATGCCGTACTTGTGATTTCCACGAAAGAAAAGTGGCGTGCAGTGATTCGTTTTTTCKTGAGCGTACAACTTATGGAAGCGCGTAAACAGAAGCAAACACAAATTTGGACCAATACTCTAAGAAAAAAGGTGAAAGTTTCTTAAAGAGAAACTATTTATTGGTGATGAGACACAGATTCCTGAGAGAGACCCAAGCGTAAACGGCAGAGTGTGGAAAGGAAACAATCGCAGATAATAATAAAAAAAAATTTAAAAAAAGGTCCAGAAGGCAACAATCGGCTGGAATCTTGATGGGTACCGTTACTGGAATTCACAAGGGYYAGTACTGGGACATTATCAGGAAAAACGTTCAACAATGAACAGTGCTCGTTACAGTAAGATGCTTGTTTAGGAGATGAAGCCTAAACATGGGATTGTTACTAAAGAGCGTCGTGATCTCGCGCGCTTCAACCAGAGTGCGGATAATTTTTGACTCACCCTTGTGTGTGTGTGTTTTCCATTAATTACTGAATGAATTGTGTGGAGTGATGTTTAAAATGAATCTTTTGAAGCTTTTTTTCATCTGGAGAGCAGGTTCAAAAGATTCCTCTCTTTGGTATTTTGCAGTCCGGCTGTAATCGAGTCTCTGCCTAATGTTTAAATAGAACACAGACCCAGATAAGACCAAAATAAATGGCATTCTTTGATATCTTCCACCCGAATACATGCTTTGTGTGTAGCAACAGTGTGGCCTTTGAATTGTATCCCAAAGTGCTTAAAAACGCATTTTTTTGCCCTGGCTCAGTGCTCTTTTCTCAAGGAAAAGCAAGAACAGTTGATTAGACTTTATAATATCATCTGTGTTTGAAATGCACCACGGCTAGGCGTACAGAAGTTAAGTGTTTTGAAATGTAAAAAACACATTGTGGTCACATAATGGATCATCATAAAGGTCTCTACAATAAGACCCAACCTGGCATACATGAGTTGATTGCGTTATTACTCTAGTGGTTGTATTTATGAGGCCATTGCAGTATTCACTGCAGTGCTTCGGCATCTTTTGCGCATGCACATTTTATGATGCTGTGTGAGGTTGTTTCAGTTAATTGTGATGACATCGTGTGCTATAGCCAGGGCCGTGCWTAGACTCCCTCCCCTAATTTTAGGGGTCATTTATACAATTTATACGAGATTCTTTTATATATAAGATACAAATATATACAGTATACAGTATATGGTTATTGTGGTTTTTACTCATTTTGTTAAAAAAAAAAAAGTCAAAATGAAATTATTTCCCATCTTGAGCTTAACTTTTTCATTTATCAATCAGATTCAAAAAGCTCAGTGAGATTCATAATTTGAGTAACATTTTTTAAGCATAAAGAGCAACGACATTTCAAATATACACACTTTGTAAACTTAGATGATTATGAGTTGAGCCTGTGCACATCACGTAAAAAAAATGAAAAAAAAGTACATTTTAAAAATGTGAGTGATTGAAAATTTTATACACTTTACCGTATTATTAGAAACCAAATATTTGATTGTGTTCAGATCTCAAATATCCATGAATGAGTATCACAGAATGTCTAGATTACAATAATA
Organism: Clarias batrachus; assembly: GCA_003987875.1. Lineage (NCBI taxonomy): Eukaryota > Metazoa > Chordata > Actinopteri > Siluriformes > Clariidae > Clarias > Clarias batrachus. The sequence continues at coordinate 125,196 of QMIH01000297.1, forward strand.
ATAAACATTTCTTTATTAATAACATATCCAACTGTAGGGAATAGCATGCATTTTATCCTTCAGGAACACTGCATAGCAGGACCAGAGACCAGACGATATGATATCATGATATAGAGATGTTGATTCAATATAAATTGCGATTCTGTAATTATCATGATTTTATAAATATCCCGATTCAATGTTAATTGTTTTAAGATTTTGCTACAATTAATATTTCACTCCAGCCAACCAGGATGCTGTGCTGGCCGGTTGAAAATGTATCACAACCTGTATGGAAGTATAATAGTGCCAAAATTCCTCAAAGCTAAACAGCATGTTGCATTACATGAATTAAATAAAATGTTTGTTGTTTGTTTGTTTGTTTGTTTGTTTGTTTCTGCATTGCAATTTGATCAAAATGGATAAAAATTCAATTTACAATGCTGGAAATTTTCAGCGCTGCGATTTATTGTGGTTACATATTTCTAATGTAAATGGGATTCAAGAATGTATAATAAAATATATAAGTGTTGACCTTTATATAATAAAAAAAAATAATAATTACATTAAAATTCAAATTTATTAATTTTAGGCATTACAATTCAGGTTAAAATAAATTGTATAGAAGAAATTCAGGTGTCCACATCAGGAATATCACAGGAAGAGGGATAGATTGCCGATCGCTGCAGTCCTCCTGCAGTGTGCTCCCTGGACGGTCTGGTTCTGAAGGGARCTACTTGCTGATCAGGGCGCAGCACTTTTTAATAACTGGCTGGGTTGCCAGGTGAGCGGCAGAAATAACATTATGCGCTAAAATGTCCCCTCGCCAAGGATGCCCTCCGCCTTAATCGCTGTCTTCAAAGCAAAGCCGGCACGCTCTTTCATTCAACCGTGATCGCGATTGTTTTCCTTTCCCCTGCGCTCAGTAATGCAAACACAGTTGCGTTCAGTAACAAGATGGGATTAATTTCCTTAACGTCTTCGGGAAGCAATCAAGCATACATGGACTGAGTGAGTCACACCAGAGTACTGCAGATGTCTCCCTGACKCTTTGCCGAGCCAGATCCGTCAGGTTTTGAAGAATAGAGGACGTTACACTAAATATCGATTGTCGTAGGATCACTCTCCTGCGATATCCTGGATGTGAAGACCTGAATTTTTTTCCAACCGAATTTTGTCAACCTGATCTCAAATGCCTTCATTTAGACAGCCTGAATTTGTAACTGATAAATAATGAAGATGCTATTTTTAATAATGTAATAGATTTTCTAACAGCAATTTTGGAAGTCAATAATGTTGCATTGACTTTTACATGGAGTGAATTACATTTACATTTGAAATATACAACCACAATAACTGAGAGATTTTTTTCTTTCAGTTCAGATCAAAGTACAAGGCAGAAAAACTCAAACATTTTTACTGCTGCAAATTTTTATTTAGTTCATATAATTCAATGTTATCTTGCTTTAAGGGACTTTTGCACTGATATGCATTCATAAACCTGAAGCGTGTTGAAGAACATGAGTAACACCCCCTGACACATGCTAGAAAGAAGCTACAGTATAACACCCAGGTTAACTCGCTTTATTATTATGAACATTACATTATTTTCAGCTAACATAATAATATTTATTTATTTATTTATTTATTTATATTAATTTTTTTATCACAAGCTAATATACATGTTACCTTTTTGATAAAGATGCCCATATGTTAGGCAGCTAGTAAAGATTGTTTCATGTGAGCATAATGTAAAGCATTATTCTATTGTGTGGGACAAACTGCACATTGGTTGAAAGCATATGCACTGTAAAGATGTTTACTCACAGGAAATGCCACTGGTTATACAATTCATTATCATTTCCACAACATCAACTTATCAGACTTATCTGTTTTATTTTACGGAATAACAGCCGACACCTGTTTACCTGTTTGCCTTTGGGGCTCGCTCACCTCTACGACTTTTCTCAATTTATTTTKTATTATTTTAATCCCTTTACCCTGCTTGATCGTCTGTATGAGGAGGGAGTCTCTGTCACATTTCGTTCTCCGGAGAAGATCAGAGAACTGGTTAATCGCCGATTTTATTGTAGCATGCTGCACTGCCATTATCGAAACATTTCTGCTGAGTCATTTTGTCCCCGTTCCAAAAAGGGTTTTCATTCCTCCCTGCATCTTCCAGTAAAATGGCAGGTGCCTTCTTCTTCTTCTTCTTCTTCTTCTTCTTCTTCTATGCACATCCCAGCTATTTCTTACTGTTTGCCACACACCAGAGAGATGGCAATAAAAATCAATTGCCTGGCGTATGTAGATCTTTGGAGAACATGCTGTGTTATATGCCAAGCATTTTGAACTACAGTCATCAAATAAGGGATTTATGGTAAAAAAAATTTTTAAAAATCCTTTATTTAAAAGGAGTGTATGTTTATGAGTCTTTCTTTTATGTGAAAGCCTTTTATTCTCTCTAGATTAAGAGTATATTACTAAAATGTATGAAGAGTAAGCTTGAGCATAAGTAAGTAAGTAATCTTTTTTGTAGTGAAGCTCCACTAATGACGAATATATAAAATGTTATATTTTGAATATACTGTCGCTCAAACGATTGGTAAACTCCTAATGTCTCTGGTTGTATTTTTACATACTCATATCAAGACCTCGGAACTGCTGTAATTCATCTATAAATAACTTATGGCCTTAAGATAAACAAATTCAGGTTAGAACTGTGACCTTGCTCATCTTTGGTTTAGTCACGTCTTCAGTCATTGTGAGTGGAGGTAGCACGTTCTCCCAGTGCTTGATGGGTTTCCTCCCATTTCCTCCTAGTCCAAAGTCCGTAGTGTTTGAGCGTGTTATTAGTACCCCACTTCCAGGCCTCTGGGGCAATGAACAGGATAAGCGGTATAGCGAAAGAGTGAGTGAGATCGTGTGTTCCCAGGCTTTAAAACGTTCTTTTTGATGTTTTATTTTTCGTGGAATTACACAGACAAATCCATTTTCTTTGCATATTACTGCTCTTAACTTTGCCTTCTCAAGATCTGACTCCTGAAGTGACCGGGGCATTGGCATGTTTTTGCCTGGACTATGCCTATAAACTGCTGCTCAGCCTCATTCCAGAAAGAAGGCTAATCACACAAGCAAAATAAACAGAAGAACTGGAATTGGGAAGTGATGGGAGGCCGATCAGGAGCCGTAGCTAATCGAGTGGGTGCTTGAGCTCATCTGTTGTTATTGGCACTGGGACTGCAGTCTCACTATGAGCATTTTTTTTCCCCTTAACTCTGTGGAGTTAAGCCCTTAAGTCAAGTTGCTGGGCCCTAAATAATTTACAAATCATCTGCTGCTCCATGTTGTACTGCAGAGCTTTTTTTCCCGCAATAAAACGTTATTTCTTGCTTAATTTAAGCCATACAGTATSGTAGGATGGAAGATCCGACTGCACTGCATTGTGTTTAATTTGCTTTCAGTTGTGATGTTCTGATCGCCTGCGAATTTTACAGCTGTGCCCAAATCAGTGTATGTCTGAACGGGAGACAACAGAATGAAATTTTCTGAATGCTTCCTACTGCATATCAAAAGTTAAACCATTTCTAGCGGCTGGTGATGTTTTTTCTTTCTCCCTGTATGAGTCAAAATCATTACGTTTCAGTCATTCTGACCTGTCTAATGCTGATGTTCTGGTCAAACTTATTACAGGCTGTTGATGGGTGCTTAAATAAAATGACTCAGATAATCTATGATCTGTTGCCTATAAAGCATTCACGAAATCTTGAATATTAGACACACAGCTCAGAGTTGCATAAATCTGCCAGCCCGTATTAGCTCATGTGTCGAAGGTGTAGGATAAGGCAAAATAAAGTAGGATTCAAAATGTCAGTTAATACAGCCTGATCTCACTGACGTGGATTGAAATGAATAAAGGTGCGGAGATTAATTGAATCTGAAATCAGGCAAATGAAGTTGTAAAATACGGTACAAACCCTAACTACGCCTTCACCTTTAACCTTAACCTTTAAAATCAGTAATGGGTCTTGACTCATACAGTATGATTTTGACACTTTGTTAGACTTTGCTTGGCTTGAAATGCCAGAGAGTTACATATGATGTGAAGCATGGTCATCACCCACAGCCGGCATCTCCCCAGCAGGAATGTTTAGTTGTCATAACATTGTTGTAAAGTTAATTTGGCAATTTTAGCACGGGACACCATTGGTACCAGGGTGTTTTTTAAGAGTCACAGTTAGTTTGACGAAATGGCGTCAGACCAAGTTGACCAAATGACCTGATGCAATGACGTCAAAACAATATTTAAAAATAGCTATAATGTTAAAACATTTTATAAATCTATAAAAAAA
>QMIH01000297.1:131749-146715 GCA_003987875.1 Clarias batrachus
ACTGTAAAATACTAGTTATATTAGTAATATTCATTACTTGCAACGTGAAATATTTCAAGCCGTATTGTTGAAATTTTAATGATTACTACTTAAAATCAAAATTCCAGAATCTTCTATACATATAATAAAACTGTAAATGTGGCGTGTCTGTACATTGAATATACTGTATTTGTGAAAGAATAATTTGAGTAAGATGAGTAATAGAACACATTAATATGGTTTTGGATTTTTTTTTTTTCTGACCATGATATTTATGTGCTGATTGGCCAGCCAACTCGCCTGAACTTAACTGAACTGAACTGAACTGAACCCCATGCTGCACTGATGCAATAATTCATCCTAAAAGAGCCCCGACCAAGTATTAAGTACATAAATTAACATATTTTCCTTTTTCTATTGATCTCTGGAAGAATTCTAATCTTTTGACCTACTGTTTTTTTTCATGTGCTATAAGCYRTAATCAAAATTAAAATGACAAGGCATGAAATATTTMATTTGCCAATACTGATATTTCGTGTGATGATTCTAGAATATATAAAWGTTTCACTATTTGAATTCATTCAAATTAAGAAAAAAATCTTCCCATTTTTTTTTTAAGAAGCACTGTACTGTACATGCCATGTTCCGTAGGTTTGCTCTCTGATGTAGATGTTGTACAATTCTGGCACAGCACATTTATGGGGTCAAAAACTGGCTCACTGGGGCAAGAAATTATGTTATGATCATTTTCAGTGGAGGAGGAGGCAGTTAATGAAAGCGTTTTCAAATTGGGCTAATTCCAAATTGGAATCAGAATTTAATTAAATTGATTTTTGCAAACTGGCAAATTATAAATGCATCCAATGTGCCTATGATATACAGTGCTTTTCTATTGCAAGAAAGTATTGGAAAGATGGCCAAATGGAAAGAGGGGTCATGGAGTGGAAAAAGTCCATCAGAAATGCATGTGACCTACAGAAATGTAAAGGCTGGGGGAAAAGATGAATAACGTATCACCTGAATCGTATGGTTAGTTTAAGCTTTTGTATGTTATATTACATTACGTACATTAGGTGCACAAAACGTATGTGGATAACTGATTATCATGCCATAGTGTGATTCAAAACTGGATGATTTCTCTTCACAGGGCCCTGAGCTCAATGTTAGGAGTGGATTTTCCCAGTAGCTCGTTCTTGTAACAGCATATAATGATCGCAGGAAGCAGTTGCCATCGCAACTAAAAGTATCTAGCAGTCATTAAATGTTTAAACAGTCATTTTCAAAGCATGGACAGAAAGGCTGCATTTGGTCCGAAAGTGCGGAAAGGGTGGGCCAAAAATGATATAGGGTCTGCAGGATGATGCTGGAAAGATTTATTAACGCAGCATTCAAGCAATGATGAGGACAATGACAAACATCGAAAAGGAGTGAGCAGGAAACATGCACTCTGTCATGCTKGCATGCTCCAGTATGTGCAGTGATCGATCCAAATGGACTAGCTAAAGAACAAAATGTTTTTGTTAACCTGTTGGACCATTTCTAAGGTTTAACCAGTCAGATCCACTGCACAAACAATTAAACAAGTTGATGCTAAATTTCTCTAAAGTGTTTAAAAGTGTCATGAACTTTAATTGGTAGATAAAAGACAACAGTAAATTAGTTTTTTTTTTCTAGACTACTCTTTTTTTTTTTTCACGTTATAGCCCATATATAGGCATATAAAATTTTACATCCAGCCCAGCAATAAAAAATGAGTTGTTAAATCCAAGTGAACTTTCCAAGAATGGGAAAAGAAGGAGGATAAGTGTTATTGCATGGCGGTGAAGTAAATGTTCACAATATTGTACATTCATATGATCAGGTTGGACGACTTCATTCACGCGATTTATTCTTGCATTACAGGAAACAGAACAAATGGCAAGTATGTTGCATAATACATCCACATATGAACAGTATTTCCGTATATCAAGGTTGGACTATTCAACAAGAGCTTCANGGATTCAACACTATTTGATGCTTATGCTTATTTCAGACGGTCCACACGAAGCCTGTTTTATGCATTTTTAAAAAAATAAATAAATATTGAGACATGCTGAGAAAGTCTACAAGGATCTCGATGAAGCTTAATATGTACTGTACTGTATGTGATGACCAGCTAGTGCCACTGAACAATTTAAAATTGTTTTTAAAGAGTTTAAAAGTAATTGGAGCATATGTTGGGTGCTTTTACTGTATGCTCTTACAACTTAAATACTGTATACTTAATTACTGGTCATCTGGAAAAGTTACATGCAGAGTCAGAAAGTGGGAGCTTATAAAGTCTGTAGAAGCAGCCTGTCAGGTCATTAAGCCAATTCAACTTTAACTTTATATTTTTGTACAAACAAACATGGCAAAATGTTCCAAAGGTTTTTAAAGAAATGGTCTATAGAGATCTCAATCTTCTTTATCTTATAGATCTATTCATTTTTTACATAATGAAACACATTCATAGCAGTAGTGATTGGACAAACCCAGGCTTATTACTGTATATACAGTAGCATTTCTGAGCCCATACCTGACCAGTTGAGCATCTTCAGATCATAGCCTTATRCACTACCTTTTACCCTGCACATTACATGGCCTTTGGTCTGGAATAAAGAAACGCAGTACTCATTGGACCCCGTGACATTTTAACATTGTCCAATCGTTATGCTCTCTAGCATATTGTTGCCTTTTTTTTTTTTTTTCAATTAGTCTCACTAAGTACTTTCCTTATGGCCACACAGCTGTTTAAACCTTAGAGTTCTCAGCACATGGTGCCATGTGAATCTCTTCTTACTTTCAGTAATAAACAGAGCTGTGCTTTTAGTTGTTTATGGAGCAACTTTACCAACCATTATGTTTATTCCGTATTTTTTCTGACTATTCTGTTGACTTTTCACCGCTGTGTCCTAGGTTTGAAAAAAGTGCTGGGAAGTTCTTAACCCAATTCCAGTACTCTCAGCAGTCTCCTTAGGTGCTTTCTGAAAGACTATGACACCTTTTTTAAGATTACTGGATACATTTTTGACGCTGTAAAGGAAATAAGAAGTTACGCACTGCATCACTTACAGTYAATARTAATAATTAATAATTGTTACCRGCTGAAGCGTAAGTATCACTGCRGTAAATATCCAATTAAAAGYTTTTAAGAAATGGCTTATTTAAATCCAGATGGTACCTTTTTTTTAGCCAGGCAGTGAAGAAATAATGAGTAGTATAATAGCTATAGCTGCAAGTRACAATTAAGGGCCAAGCAGTTTTTGACCACGCCCCATAATGATGAATAATGATGAAAAACAGACAGGAGCTCATATGGACCATCAGCGCTTGGTCCGAACAGACCAAGAAATAACAAATTTAATGGCATAATGTCAGACCATTGCTGAACTAATGTCTCACTCCCTCCAAAATTGTGAATGAAGTCAGAGCTTGTTAATATTAGGTCATGTTGCTCATGTCAGGTTTGACATCAGCTCATAACAGCGTTGTTCAGAAATGGCAGCACTTGTCTTTCAACATCACCTTCAAAATGAATTTGACATTACTGTACCTGCAGGCAGTTAATGGCGCACCATGCTGTTTTTCAAAACGATACGTGGAAATTAAATTAGAAGATATAAAAAAGTTTGAGGTTTTGTTAAAGTCAAAATCGCAAAATTGTCGCTCCCCTTACTTTCCAGTCCTGTCTTCCTCTTGGAATTATAAAGTTCTATGCAAGTTATTGATTTTTTTTCAAATTTTGTGACACTGTATTAACGTAATGTGAGAGGGGTTATTATTACCTTGAGCAAGTACCGGCGTTTTTAAGCAGATAGAACATCAAATACAGTAGATATAGAAGCAGCAGATGATATAGCAATCCTACAGGGGTTGGACAATGAAACTGAAACACTGGACAATTTAGTGCTGTATCAAGAACCGCGGTATCCAGGGTAACATTAGCATACCACCAAGAAGTCGTGGTATGCTGATGTTACCCTGGATACCGTGGTTCTTGATACATCACAGAGACTTGCTGTCTTGGTCACAGATGCGCCAGCAAGACGCGCACCAACATCCAACAGGAGTAACAGTGGATGCAACAGTGGAAGCTGTCTGAAAGTGATGTCCGGGTGCGAACCTGCATTGCATCCAAAGAACATAAGACCACAGCTGCCCAACTCATTGCAGAATTACATGTGCACCTCAACTCTCCTGTTTCCACTAGAACTGTTCTTCGGGAGCTCCACAGAGTCAATGTACAGTACATGGCTGGGCTGCTATAGCCAAACCTTTGGTCACTCGTGCCAATGCCAAACGTCGGTTTCAATGGTGCGGTCAATGTGAAACATGTATTGTTCTGTGATTAGTCCACCTTCAGTGTCTTTCCCACATCTGAGAGAGTTACGGTGTAGAGAAGCCCCAAAGAAGCGTACCACCCAGACTGTTGCATGCCTGCATGTGGAGTGAAGCATAGTGGTGGATCAGTGATGGTTTGAGCTGCATGGCATTCCCTACTGTAGGCCCAATACTTGTGCTAGTTGGGCGCGTCACTGCCAAGGACTACTGCACCATTCTAGAGGACCATGTGCACCCAGTAGTTCAAACATGAAGGCAGTGCCGTGTATCAGGATGATAATGCAAAAATACAAACAGCAAGACTGGTGACAGAGTGGTTTAACGAACATAAAAGTGAAGTTGAACATCTCCCATGGCCTGCTCATGGGGGCCTGGAGYCTATCCCAGGAGACTTGKGGCACATGGCAGGGTACACCCTGGAAAGGGTGCCAATCCATCACAGGGCACAGACACACACACACACACATACACTCACTCATTCACACACTACGGGCAATTTGGGAACACCAATTAGCCTAACCTACATGTCTTTGGACTGTGGGAGGAAACCGGAGAACCCGGAGGAAACCCACCAAGCACGGGGAGAACATGCAAACTCCATGCACACAGAGACGGGAATCGAACCTGGCAGAGAATCGAACCCGGACCCTGGAGGTGCAAGATGACAGTGCTAACCACTACACCACCGAGGAGCGAGTCAGGAAACGTTTTCCTCCACCAGCATCACGTAGTGACCTGGCCACTATTCTGCAAGAAGAATGGCTCAAAATCCCTCTGGCCACTGTGCAGGACTTGTATCTGTCATTCCCAAGACGAATTGATGCTGTATTGTCTGCAAAAGGTCCCTACACCATACTAATGAATTATTGTGGTCTAAACCCAGGCGTTCAGTTTCATTGTCCGACCCCTGTAGCTTTGAAGTTTACTTTTGAATATGTAACCCAGCTGCCAATATACGCCTTTACATCCGGAATAGTGATTTTATTGTTGAGTTTGTTGGCCCAATAAGCATAAATCATTCCACATATAATAAGTCAGATAAACAGTTTTTTTAAATATAAATTGTAGAAAAAGAATAAGGTTTGCGTAGCTTCTGATTATTGAGGTTTGAAGCTCTGAGGTTGTGTATGTAATCAAAGTTGTTCAACATAATTACAGTATGTAGGGATGGCCCTCATTGTTGTTAAACATAAAGCAAACCATAGTTGTTTACTGTAAGATACTGTATATTTTGATAAATCTACATACTCTGCCTCAATATACAGTTGACTGGTTTTGACTAATTCTAGGTGATTACAGAAACTCTGGACACAAAAGTCTTCAGGCCTTTGTGTGCTTCTCACCAGCTCATCTGATATACTGAGCCATTTGGGGGGGGAAATAAATAAATAAATAAATAAATAAATAATATTGCTTCATTATTCCTTTTGTTAGGTTGCTCTGCAGTATCACGCTTCATGTGTTTCAGCATACCACAATCTATCCCACTTTGACTTCGTACTTAAAAGACGTCTGAGGCACATCCTGCAAAACTCACAGTTAAGGAATTAAAGCAGTGACACAGCACAGCCATGTTGCCACTGGTGAGCCCTTGAGCAAGGCCCTTAACCCTATCTGCTCCAATGGGCGCTATATCCTGGATGACCCTGCGTTTTGAACACGGCGTTCTAACTGGGTTATGTAAAAATTACTTCACTTTGCTGTAAGGTGCATGTGAGACATAATTGAATTTTAATCTTAATTAGTGCCGATACCGAGTAATCATTCTGTCTAACATTTATGGCGATGCATACAGTCTTTAGGTCTTGCAATGCATTTTCTGCCCTTGCCTAATGTCTTTAATTTTAATTACTGTATATGTTTTAGATTTAAACTCACTCTCTCTCTCTCTCTTTCTCTCTTGATGACAATGTGAACAGTATGTTTAGTACCATAAGGCCTTCCTGGTTTCTAATGGAAACTTTTAACATGAATTTTGCAACAGATTCAGAAGATGCCTGAAATGGACCCTAGCTCGAATTACAGGCTTAATGGTACAAGTGTTCAATGTGCATCTGTTATATATATATATAACTCAAGCCACTCCCTATGTATACTTCTTGAAGAACCTTCTGAAAGGTTTTAAGTGTCATTAATTGTGCATATGCGCTATGATAACCTGTCTTATACAGGATACGAATTTCATGTCCCAAGGGGCCAAATAGCAGGGGCACCAAGGCATTTTTGAACTTAGCGACTTTTTTACATAACAAGAAGAATGTGATATTTGGTACGAAGGTACCTTTGACCTTATAACCTTGCTTGTCATCATCTAGATTGTCAAAAATAATACGCAGTTCATTGTAGATAGACATTGTAAACGTCTTTGAAATAAGCAAGTTGAACGTATTATTCTATTTTAAAAAAAAGTTCAACAGAAATAGAACTGCAAATCTGCTTTTCTTCCATCTTGTGCAATAAGACACTCAGTTTTGAAGCAAGTCAATTCTTATTATTATTGGATTTCCAGACCTACTGCTATATATACTGTATAACACAACAACACAACACTTTTCCTCCGCTGTGCATTGTGCGGGATCGCAAGGGAAACATTCTGGCGTTATACGTAGTTTCGGTATACTATACTACATATCAAAAACATTCTCATATCTGGTTATTTCTGTATTTTTCAACTTAAAAGCTTAAATGCATTAATTTAAGTGCATTTAAATGTAATAATTTAACTATACACTTCTTTCCATTTCACTGCCTAGTCTGCATCCTGTAAATTTCATGGCCAACTACGTACAGTACATATGACGCATGCACACATGAGCAAAGACTCGTGACGTGCAAATCAGGCCCTGTGCCGAGCGTGTGTTTGTATAAAGAGCCAGCAGCACGTTGCCACCCAGGAAGCTGGAATGGTTGCCAATTTTACTTGCCGATGTCCGAATTTTTGAGGATTTTTTTAAGATTTATTTTTAATGAGGCGTGTAGTGTGCAATGTTTTAGGATTATAATTTAACATTAAAAATTGTAGTAGAAATGATGTTTAAAGGTAATTTTGTCGCTTCTTAAAATTCAATAACATCACATCATCATGTTTGAATCTGGCCTGTACTGAACATGTTGTACTGAGCATGTTATATGCGAATTCTGGTGCATGTAACATTCACAACGTATTTATTACATCAACCCCAAACTAAAAATCAATTCCTGAAGCATGGAGGTAAACATACAGCAAACCAGTCATTGTGCAATTGTGTAATGTTTCATCAAATACAGTACTTGGCCTGCCAAACTGAATTTACTACATWAAAATATACCAGCTATGCGATACTAACCTTGGTCAGAATATTAATCATCCATTTTATTCCCATTTTGATTATGATAATGAATGCAAATTTTTTGCTTCAGGCTTTGCATAAGTAATCCTTTCTCACTTTTTACAATAGCAATTCTTTTGATGACTAACACAACTAACCTTGATACATCTCTTTGAATATGCTTTGATGCCTTACAAAGTGGAACATAAAAGCAACATCATGCATGTTTATTGATCACATCCTTATTTCCCTTTAGGTGGCACGTGTCTCTGATATATAAATACACACAATGATACGAAATAGAAGTAAAATGCCGCTGACTTTAATTAATATGTTTTCTATACCAGAACGATTTTAAAATGAATATCTGCTCTGGATGTCTTAGGTATAATCAAGAGCCTATAGAGGGAAAGCGAATGAAATGATCCATTAGTCCTGTGTTCCAAGTGCACTCTAACATAAGGAGAAAGTGGCAGTGTATTACAGCAAGTGTGACTAATTAGATAAAGATTTTGTGTAAATATGGAGTGTTGAGGGAGTCTGTGTGAGGGCATGTGACAGGCAGGCAGAGGAAGCATGAGAAGCACAAGCCTGCTAAAAAAGTTGGATTATTGCAGAAAGTGAAATCATTCACACTGAATGACTGGCATATCAGTAGTCAGATTTGCATTAGATTTATTATGCGATTAAAATGCAATGGACGGATGTCTTTAGTTTCATAGACAAGGTGGTCTATATTGGTCTATTTTCACTCTGGCTATTGGTTTCATACACTACAAATAAAGCCATTTGACTGCCTGCTGGTCACGGCAATTTGAGCACCATGAGCACCATTATAAATGCACTAGCAGTGTGCTCTTAGACATCATCTCAACTAACAACTATTAACTTCTCATGAGAATAGTAACATTAAACATGTTGTTTTTGAAGTGGTTATGGTAGAGTTTTTATTTAAAGGCGAATATTTTAGATGTATATATGTACAGGGTGGGCCATTTATATGGAGACACCTTAATAAAATGGGAATGGTTGGTGATATTAACGTCCTGTTTATGGCACATGAGGATATGTGGGGGGGGGGGAAACTTTTCAAGATGGGTGGTGACCATGGTGGCCATTCGGAAGTCGGCCATCTTGGATCCAACTTTTGTTTTTTCAATAGGAAGAGGGTCATGTGACACATCAAATCTATTGGGAATTTCACAAGAAAACCAATGGTGTGCGTAACTTTATTCTTTCATGAGTTATTTACAAGTTTCTGACCACTTATAAAATGTGTTCAATGTGCTGCCCATTGTGATGGATTGTCAATGCAACCCTCTTCTCCCACTCTTCACACACTGATAGCAACACCGCAGGAGAAATGCCAGCACAGGCTTCCAGTATCCGTAGTTTCAGGTGCTGCACATCTCGTATCTTCACACCATAGACAATTGCCTTCAGATGACCCCAAAGATAAAAGTCTAAGGGGGTCAGATCGGGAGACCCAAGGTGCCACAAACAGCACGTTAATAACACCAACCATTCCCATTTTATTAAGGTGTATCCATATAAATGGCCCACCCTGTACATATATATATATATATATAAATCGAAACATCATTTATTTACAATTTTCTATGGGCATTTGTGGCTCAATTCCCATTTTTTGCACAAACCCCAGCCTGTGAGTACAAGGTGATATGGTCTTCTGTGGTCACCCCCTCCATGGTTGCAGCCGAGAGATCAACAAGATATTATTTAGAGCTTTCTAAATTAACATATTCAATTTCAAACGCTACGAAACAAACTTCAGCTGACAGCAGTAACGTACACCAGTGTTGACAGAGTACATCATGCGTAGGCCTCCGCTAGTGAATTTTTCTGCCCTTGTTCTTTGCTTTCCCCTCTGATACACAACACTAGTAACCTCATTCTGGCCTTTCAGAATTGCTCCCTCCTATCCGCTGAGATCGGTAAATTGAGTTCCCCAACAGTAATAACTGAACAGGAGGGAATTTAATACTTTAACCAATACATAGAAGAAGGTGTGATGCACTAACATTTGGCTCATGGAGACTCTCTGAGCATGCAGGCTGTAATGGAATGTGACAGACAAATCAGAGCTGGAAATTGTCTGTGTGTATGGAATCTATATAGTGCAGCTCGACAGGTGCCATGTTTTGGGTTTATTTTGATTGAAAGAACAGCGTCGTTAAATTAAATTGCAGATCGGAATTGGTTGTAGCCTTGTTTGACAGTTGATTAATGCGCTAGGATTTCACATAGGATTTAGTGTACATTCATGCGCAATTCTATGCTCCAAGCTCCAGCAGGGGCTAAGATTACGCAGTACAGGCACAGATAGTCATCCTAAATACGCTAATATAGGGATGCAAATATGGAAACTCTGATATTTTTGCTTCTCGCCAAAGCCAATCAAATCTTTAGTGTACCAACCCTTTAGCAGGGTAAGATGCTCCAATGTCAGCACAACTTTTAAATGGTTGTGTAGTAAAGTGGGTAATTTGCACTGATTCATTTTTGGAATCATGAAACATATCTCTAACAGTAGTTCCGTCATTCCAAATTACAGGTTAGTGGCAGTATGTTGCTCTCATTAATAAATATATTTTTTAGAAAACAAGAATATTATGTACTTTAAAACAGGTTAAGGCAGCACGGTGGTGTAGTGGTCAGCACTGTCGCCTTGCACCTCCAGTGTCCGGGTTCGATTCCCGTCTCTGTGTGCGTGTTCTCCCCGTGCTTGGTGGGTTTCCTCTGGGTACTCCGGTTTCCTCCCACAGTCCAGAGACATGTAGGTTAAGCTAATCGACATTTTCAAATTGTCCGGAGTGTGTGAGTGCGTGTATGTGTGTGTGTGTGGCACCCTGTCCAGGGTGTACCCCGCCTTGTCTCCTGGGATACCCGGAGTGCATGGAGCCTATGACGGGGCGTGGGATAGGTTCCAGGCCCCCATGACCTTGAACACAGGATGAAGCAGTATAGAAGATGAGTGAGTGAGTGAGTGAGTGAGAGTACAACAGGTTATGGCACATGTTCATTAATAAATTAAAATAAGAAATAAAGAAAGCATATTCAGAAACATAATATTCAACTCATATTAATTGTAACTGGATATAGCTGATAATATACGTACAGTATAGTGTAAAACCTCCCTGAGCAACGTAAATTTAGAATATTACAAACACAGCCTTTGTTACCAGTATCACGTACCAAACTGCAATGTACTCGTATATGAAAACAGACATCTTCATAAGTGAAATAATAAAAGTTAGTAATCAAAATAATGTAAAACGAACTGTTAAATTTAATGCACTGTGAAATCAATTCAGAGTCTAAGAASACACAGGACTGAACATGAATAAGGCCCGAGACGGATGTTTCTGTTATTTAAACATTCATATTATAGGTTTTCCTTTAAAATCCACACACATTTTATTTATACTAATTGGACATACCACCATACTGTTCCAACCCAAACTGCACAGTTATTAAACTAAAAATACCTTCCCTGAAACAGCAAAAAAGCTATGGGGAGCATCTGCACTGTACACAGCCTAGATGTGCCATTAACCAGCATCAATCCGCAGGGCTATGGTGTTTAAACTGTTATTAATTGTCTTTATATTGAGCAAAATTATTACCTCATACGTCTTCAAATTTAGGCGATTAAGAATTACAGTACATGGAGTAAATAGAAGCAAATCGAGTCTTACAAAACGAATGRGTTACATCTGTAGGTAATGGATTTAATAATCTGAATGAACCTTTGACAATCTTTGAGTCATGTAACCTGGTGTTGGCTTTTTATTTGGTGGGAAGATTTATAGATACTAAACTTGTCGTCTAGCAAGATCATCTTGACCAAGGCTACAGCACATGCAAAAATGCTTGGAGTTGCTGCCATGTGATTGGCTTTAAAAGAGCAGTTAAACAGGTATACCTAATGAAGTGGCCAGTGCATGTAGAGCCCTAATCATTAAGCCAGGTGCAATAGTGGGAGGGGAAATCTCGGTGTGAAAACAGCTTGACAAAACAAATGTCAGCGTCCAAGAGACTATTCAGATGGCTATTCTATAAATATATTCTTCATTACTCAAGGTACTAATAAAGAGACTGCACCCATTAGAAGGTTGTTACAACAGATCTGCGTTGAGAGCACAGACTGGGAAGCGTTATGTGAACTAGCTGGGAAAAAAACATTAACAACACAATAGACTACAAGGAGAAGATTCAAACTTCATGCATTCATGCCCGATGCGTTTGGACTCGGACCCTGGAGGTGCAAGGCGACCGTGTTAGCTACAGTACTATGCCACCTTCACACCAATGTAAATGCTATAACTGCTGTATATCATTCCATCAAATTCACCAAGGCTTGTGCCCTTGTGAGCAGGAAAGACCATAACATTCTGCCCACACCCAGCCATCTGCAGCATTAATCAACATTGTCAAGGGCATCCATGCTAAAATAAATAAGTCAGAAATGATGGTTCCATATCTAAACCATGTCTAAATCAGTTATTATTTTCTAATCCCAAACCTTGGATCGCCAGGGAAATACTAAACAAAATGAAGCAATATTTCAGGCACAAGGGCAGAGGACAAATAAGGAGGTTACCCTGTGCCAACAAGCTGTGTGGGATCCACCATCATCTCTTTAACCTGAGCTATTATGAGACGAAGCTGTGGAAAACATTCTGACTGGGTTCTGTTCTGAAGAATATAATTCCCTCTTTCTTGAGCGCTTACAGGCCTGTAGCTCTCCTACTTGACCTCAAGTCAGCTCTTTTCTGGACCCCCTGCCGTTTGCCTACCTGCCACAGATGGGCCTGGTTGATGCAGTCATATTGTTTTTGCAAAAGGCCCACCCCCAATCTGGACTACATCAACATCACAGTAAGAATCACTTTCTTTGATCTCGTAAGGCATTTTTAACACCATTTAACCTCTCCTATTGAGAGAGATAAGAAGAATGCAAGTGGACATCTCCATAATCTTGTGGGTTACCTGTCAAACAGACGACAGTGGATGTGTGTGGATTTGAGAACTTGCCTATGTGAGTGCCTACTGATTAGCACTAGAGGACCAAAGGGTACTGTGCTCGCCCCCCTTCTCTTTACCATATACACTACAGATTGTCATTCMTGGTCAGTTATCTGCATCCTTCAGAAATGTTCTGGGTGATGGTTGGTGCATTAGGGATGGACAGGYAGATGAGTACAGGGCTGTCATCAACAACTGTGTGGAGTTGTAAAAACAAACAAACCATCTTCTCATCATTGTGTTCAAGACCAAGCAGATGTTGGTAAGAGGAAACAGGCACCACCATCCCCAGTACAATCGGGTGTCAGGATGTTGAACTGGTTGACATCTACAGATGACTTGGTGTCCATCTTGACAATTAGCTGCACTGAAAGATCAACTCAGAGACTATGAGCTCAGTTCACAGGAACAGGAAGAGCAGGTCCTTCACAATTTGCAGYAATTTGCAGATAKTCYACCAGTCTGGTTAGTGGCCAGTGCACTTTTATTTGCAGCAGTACGTCACCATCAAAACTGGAGATCATCAAACTGATCAAGAAAGCTAGCTTGTACTTTGACTGCTCTCTGGACAGTTTTGAGCTGGTAGTGGAAAAACTCAAAGCCATTCTAGTCACTCCATGATCTGGTCACACTCATGTCRTAGAGATTAATTTAGTCCCACTGTAAAAAGAACAATAATTCATAGTTCATAGGAGGTCATTTGTATCAAGAACAATCCCACATCCACAAATTATATCCATACATTTTGCATCCATTTTGCAATGACGACCAAACTTTTTAAAGAAATTTTAACTTGATAAACGAGCGAGGTCTTAAAATACGAGTAGTACGCATATTCTTTGTCTGCTGAGTGTCATGTGATCACTTCTAGTAAAGTTATAGTCAAAATCCGTGCATGTGTGTACTGTTTAAATAAATAAATAAATAAATATTATATGGTTTTTGCTTATTTTGCCTTTATTCTTGTAGAAGGTAACAATGATGCCATCCGTTATGTCATGTGGCATTATGCCTTTCACTTCAGCACTGGCATACCATACAGTTATTGGATGAAAGTACCTTTGCCCTATTTATGGGCATTAGGCATTTTCATACGCTTGGTGATTTGTTAGAGCATTTTAGTGCTTCATTTATTTTTTCCAAAGCAGGAACTGCATCAGTCTTTGCATCATCACCAGAGACTCAGTGGCATTTATAGTTACCGACGTGACATTTGCATACAATTTAGAGTCATTTTCTGCTGAGCTTTTTRTTTATTCTGTCTCATATGATTTCACCTATGCATGACTTCTGTGGTGCTGTCTTGTTATTTGTTTCCGTTCTTTGTGTGAGTCTCGCTAAGCGTAACATACCCACTGAAGCAAATGGACCATGGCAAGGTTGAGGCACTACACGCCCGGCTTGGTCTAGGTTAATGAAAGGTAAAAAAACTGACAACGTTAAATGTGTTGCAGGAATATCTGGCCAGTACTGGCCGTTCCATGCATGTGACAACAAACATCCATTTTCCTTGCATGTTTGGGTTATGAGGCAGGGTTGCTACAGTAGATGGAATGTTTAACAAACCTAACATTTTTCAGGCATAATTCCAAGATATATTTTTGCTAAACACCATACCCAAGGCCAACATTTTGTTAGGAACAATGGAATAAAGGTGTCAAATCAAGATGTTCTAAAACTCAAACCCTAGAGGGCTACCGCTGTATATCTAGCAAAAGGTGCTTGTGGGTGCAAAAAACTAGTCAAAATGTGGACATATTTATGCAACCAGGTTGATGTTTTTGCAACTTAAACCTGTCAGTTGTGTTTCTGCTGATGGCATATGGCACTGCTGGGATTAGAAAACATCTGAGCCCTTCTTTGTTGTTTTTGGTTTAATGGGTTGGACACTGGGGAGTCGTTGCTGTCTAAAGCACAGCTTGTCTTTCCCATGGGCGCAGAGAGTGTTAGTCCTCTGTGATTACATCCATGTGTGATATCAACCTAATGACTGGATTAAACAGCTGGATTCACCTGTATGGCGTGTGGTATGGAGGATTGCTGTCTCGTTTCTACATGCAGGCACACATTACTGCCTTTTTATTATTTTGAGGACCTTCTGATGACACGATTACTAATGYGACTAATTAAAGCAGTGCTACACCTAAAGCTAATCCAAATGCCCAGTAACCAAAAGGGAACCTTTTTGCTCTTTTTTGTTTTTAAGCTGCAGTTTTAGATATAGTGATTAAGAAACAGACACATTCAAAACACACACACACACACACA